>CM046382.1:21731322-22039322 GCA_025413485.1 Ficus microcarpa
GTGTGTGCTTAAAACAAGCTATCCAGTGAAAATCTAGAAATACAAATTCTAATAAAGTTACCTGGTCTTGCAAACCAACCACATCTTTCTTCTCCGCCTGTGCAAAAAATATTCAGCATTCAGCATGATTAATTGTTTGTGACCGTGGCATTAACAACAAATCAACACAAAATAAGCCAAGCTGGAAAGGGATGCGACCATAGATAAGACACCACAAACAAAAGCAAAAGGTGTTCATTAACATGATGCGAAAAAAAAAAAAAATGATGATGAAACAACTGTGTCATACTTTCACTGCTAAATACACAAGATCAAGATTTCAGCAGTTTTGACAAGTGACAATCATGACTTGATATTTCGAAGATGATACATTAGTAGAAAATATATACTGTTGGATACTGTATTGCATTTTTCTTTTAAGTGTAGGAGATACTACATTGCATATATTATTAATTAAAGTTAACAGAATCAAAGCACCGACCTTCTTATTGCTTGCTGCATCTTCAGCCTGTTTGACTAGCGTCATCCCTTCAGCAGTAACATGCTGCAGCAGGGATAAGCAAAATCATAATTTTACAATAAATCAAAGATATTGAAGAAGGAAAAAAATTAATATGTTTTACCTCAAGCCCTTTTTAACTCAAGAAAAACAAAGTTAAAAGGTCATAAGTGAAGTGCAAACCTGTTTAAATATACTTGAAACAGGATCCAATCCCTTGGTTATCTTTGAAAAGAGCCTGAACATTCTAGACAAATCCACCACCTTAAACAGCCAAAATAAAAAAGAGGGGGCGTTTTAGAATAGCTAATGATTAGACGATTTCAATTCCCCAACCTAAGTTACATTTATTTAAAATGTTAAACAGTGAGTAACCTTATCATCTCTAAGCAATGCATGGCATCCCGAGTGCTCTTTCTCAAGCAATTGTGTCGCGTATACAGACAACAGCTCATTTTGAACTTTCTACAAAAAGCTCACAACAACGAAAAAGTGTCAGATCATCAAACATCCTCCGATCATGGAACTAACTTTACCCAAAAAGAATTACATCATGGAATGCATTATAAACCTCCAACAGCTTTGGTTCACTACTAGAGTGCAAGTAATGCGAAACCCTCTCTTTCTCCCTTCTTAAACATTCCTCAGCCTGCAATTTCAATTTTTCAGAAATTATTTGGCATATAAAAATATTACACTTTTACCAGATATAGTAAAAGCAACAGAAGCTTACTTTCAGCATATAATCTGGACAAGAATCTTCCAGGATCCAACTTGAAGCTTTTCGTGAATAATAGGCTGCAGTGTCTTTAAGCATGGCTGCTTCAAAGTCATTCTCATACCGATCCATTAGCCCCATTCCGATCTCCACAAATATATCTAAAACATTCTTAAGCAAAGCTCGGTCTATCTGTTCTCCTTCACGTTCTTGATCAATCTGATCAAAAAGTATTTTATTAAGCCTCATTTTCCAAAAGCCAACTAAATACCCCAATTTAGGTGAAATGTAGACATACCAGAGAAATCACAGCATCCCTGACTATTGCATTCAACTCCTGGTAGACCTGGAATTAAGAATAGAAGTGCCCATGACTGATAATGCCGTCTGATATATATTGCAAAGAAGTGGAGGACACAACAAAGTCACCAAAGCTTTTACATTTTTAAGTAGGGGGGGAAAGAAATTCCCATGCAAAAAGTAGATGCAATTTAGAAGATAGGGACTTGGTTTAACATTGAGCTCTTGAATGAAATTGAAAAATAAAATGATGAAGGACAGCATTATTATGTTCAGGAATTAGAGATGAGTCATTACTTACCAGATCACGGAAACAAGTGAGGCCAACCTCATTAAGGGGTGGAAGTGACCTCCGAGCAATAAAGTAGCGATCTAGGTAAAAGAAGAAACGAGAGAGCCACCTAACCATGATCTTGTGGTTTGCCCATCTTTTAACAAGCTCTCTCAACATAAACTCATCGTGCTTTTCTCTTAGTGATGGCAGAACCTGAGTTAAAGAACAAGTTCTTCAAATTTACAGTAAGTCAATAGTAGCTAAAAAGAGTCTGTTCTCCAATTTTCCAACTGTCCATTTAAACCCCAAGTTCTCTACTTTGAGACAAGTTACCAGGTTATTAACAATTTATCACAGTTTTAGATAATTTCTTTGAACGTTCTCCCTTTTATCTGTTCCATTGCACCACAACTAATCATAGTCAATCCTCGTAAAATGAACGAAAATGCACAAAACGGAAGCAAATATATAAAATGTTCCTCACTGTTGAAATAATGTACTCTTCAAACGATTCACGGTATTTGTCATACAGCTGCTGGGAATAGTCGTGCGGGGGCTTCTGCGTACACATATTATAGATCGTTCTGCGCATGACATTAAGAACAACAAACAATTACCTCCAAAAAATTTACCTTTAAAGGAACAAACAAACGGGATTGTAATTAAGAATTAAAAAAAGCATATAAAACAAAATGAATACGTGTAAAGCATGATGTGGTCCTCGCCGCTGAACTGCTGCTCCGGCAGTCCTTCTAGAACGTTCTTCAGCTTGGTGATTCCCTTCTGCATAAACTCCCATCCTTGTTCCAGGTCAATCGTCTTTCGTTCATTCATCGTCATTTTGCCACTTTCCAACCAACAATTATCACAATCCCAGAGTCAAATCCGCATCTGCATAATGAGAAAACATCTATTCCCAAACAATCACTCAGATTTGTTTATCACTATAACTTAAAGCCAAACTATTGGAAACCCTAAACTCTGTTTGGCAACCGAGAAAATGAGGCGGAAATCTCAAAAACGCCACAGGAAGAATCTCAAAGATCAAAAATTTCATCCTAGGCAACTAAAAATCACTCAAGATCCCAAAACCCCACGAAAATCAGAATCCAAAAACAAAGCACGAAACTTTAGACAGCACAAATTCAGGCTCGAAAACTGGAAAATGAAGAAAACCCACGAATAATCGGGCGAAGGATCGAGAATTACAAACGCAGATATTGATTAAACAAATCAGAAAGAAATGAAATCAAATGAAACAAAGCGAAAAAAATACCTGATTGCGAAGGAAGGAGGAGGCGAATTGCAGAAAAAGGACGGAGCGAAGTAAACCCTAGCGATGAGGGAGAGAGGCCGATGAGGGAGAAAACGAAGACGACGAGCTTCGACAGAGCATTAATGGAGAATTTGGGGCTTCTTTGGTTGGTTTTTTTTAATATATATATATTTTGCAAAAAAATAAATAAAAAAAATTCTGCGGAGAAAAAAGGGTGTGTTTGGTATGTTAGTTTGAGTTGAAATATTTTAGTTGTAATAGTAATTTTTGTTGACTTTTTAGATAAGACAAAAAACTTTTTCAGAAAAGACAAAAATTTTTTTAAGAAAATGACAAAAACAATGATGAAAAAAGTACAGTTTAGTTTAAAATGAAATGTTTGCCAAACGAACCCAAAGTTTTTTAGGAGTTGAGAGATCAGATGGGTTTTAACTGTGATTAGCAAATTTGTATCGGGAAATTATAAGAATAAATATATAAAATTAAGAGGATGAGAAAGTTAAGTGAATAGTCATAATATGAGCATCTTCTTATAATTTTAAACCTTCTAATATTAAAGTTGATAATTTTAGTATTATAAAATGATAATATTATTAACTTTAATTTTATTATGGACATAAAGATAAGGATATGTTAAATTTGTGACCTTCTTGCATATAACCCAATTAGGATAAGGCTACAGTGACCAACTTAATTTAATAAGGTTCTATCAAAAAACTTTAATGTTGTAAGGATTTGGGATGGATATTTTCCAAGACATTCGGTTAAAGTTTTGGGATGGACATTGTCTCAATAAGGATTCGTAGATCTTGTTTATCTCTTTAAGTTATTTAGTTAATCTAAGATAGCTCTTAAACAGCTCCTAATTTTCCTTAACTCGCTCTTTGAATTAAAAAAAAAAAAGATATTTAGTAATTGATTTTATATTTTATCTTTAATTGTATCTTTTTGATGCTATAATATATCTTAATAAAAATGTGACAGTTATCTTTAACAAAAAGAAACTAACGTGAGAATTAATTTTTCGCTTACAATATTTTGAAGTTACTAAGTACGGGTATACATAATCTAAAGGGTAATATTTTGAGTATAATATTTTGAGTATCAAAAGAGACCTAATATAATTTTGAACTTAAATATTAGATAGGAATTGCAACTTGGTATTTGAAGATTTTTTTTTTTTTTTTTTGTCGAAAGTGGTATTTGAAGAGTTGATTATTCGTAATATTACATTTACAAGATTTTGAAGATCTGGAGAGGAAAGTGAGAGGTTTTGAAATCTTTCCCATGAAAATAATTTTCATAAGCACATTATATATATTTGGATAACGATTATTATCACCACGGGCTTTCTCAGCAAAACCGTTGACTCCACCTTCAATCGTCAATCAAGCCTGAACTGAAAGTCAAGCGGTCCAGTTGGTAATGGGCTTTTAATTTTGCTATCTTTTATGGTGAAAGAGAAAGTTGTGAGAATAACCTTTTAAAATTCAATAGATGTTTTTTTTTTTTTTTTTTTTGGATTTTTAACCATACGTACTTAAATAAAGGGTAAACTATTAAAATATTTAGTAGGTAAATTGTTAAAATAGTTGTTTATCAAGACCATTTAATTATCATGATTGGAGTATAATCTAGCAATAATTATCACATCTAACTCCACCAAAAAAGTGCAATGTATATTTTGGTTCTCTATCTTCAACTCAAAAATTCCAACTCAGTTTTCTTTTATTCTGAAGAGTCAATAAAAATTTTAAATATTTTTTTAGAAAGTTAACTAAGTCCGATCTAAAAATTTCAACTTAAACCGACAAATCAAATGGGGCCGCAGAGTTCCAATCCCTCAACACCCAACTTAAAAAAATTCCATTTATTTTCCTAATAATTATTTTAATAATTTTTACTATCTATTATATATATTGGCCTGTTTGGTATTATATCTTAAACTCATTATTTTCATCTCAGTTTTTGTCTTTTTCTAAAAAGTCAACAAAAATTATAACTAGATTTTAAAAAGTCAACAAACTCAAACTTAAAAATTTCAACTCAAACCGTTTCACCAAACGGACCATATATATATTTTTTCTTTGTTTCTTTTCTATCTAATATATATATTTCCCACTTTTTAGGAATGCAAAAAATCTATATTTTAATTTTCAATCCTCTGTTTTGAAACTTAAGATTTTTGATATGTAAATTGATTTGGTCAACGTAGCAAAATCTTAACCACAGATGAGTTGTGATATAAATCTAAAGACATATAAGTTAATATTTCATGTAACATCTTGTGAAACTTAATGTTTATAGCACTCAATGGATTCGATCAACACAACATTAATCTAAACCACAAGAAACTTGTAAGATTTCTCATTATTTTTTGTCTGTAATTAAAGTGAGAATTTAATTAGCATGTCCAATTTGACGAGAAAAACTTACCAGCACCAAAGAGATTGACCATCAAGAATCGATGGTGGAAACCAAACCACCTAACAGCAATGGTGGAGTTGGGAGTTCTCTCTCTCTCTCTTTTTTTTTTTCCTTGACAAGTATTGTCCAAGATTGAAATTTTCAATAGAGAAAGCTAACATTTGTATATGATTACTTTTATTTGTAGCTTTGAATTTATTTTCAAATGAGGAAATCTTTAGATTTTAGCAGATTTGATAGTTTTGAATAACTTGTTTGATTGTATATTTGTAATATTCATTTGTATAAAGTCCATTATATTGGTTCTTATAAGTTCTAACTAGTATATTTTTTCTCCTTCCGGATTTAGGCAGATTGTTAAACCACATTAAATTTTAGTGTTCACTGTTTTTTTTTTTTTTTAAGGAATAAATTTTGGGAATTACGTTGTTAAGGGGAAAAAAAAGACAGTAAGTTATTAAGAAAAAAAAATTGTATATATATATAATAAACTAGCCAAGACTTTGATATAATTATATCTTTTATATGTGTGTATATATATATATGTCTGAAAATATTTTCATATATATATATATATATATCAAAGTCTTGGCTAGTTTATCGCAACACATGGTATCAGAAGAAAAGAAAATGATGATTAATTTGTTTTAATTTTTTTTTGTTTTGAAAATAGATGAATAAAGTAAATACCCTTAATTTTTTTAATAAAAAAAATTATAAAGACAACCGATCATGATGAAAAATCTTAAATTTAACGTTAAATATTTTTTAAATGCCAAAAATACCCCATCTTATATAAGAAAAGTTTCCCAACTATATATAGATTGCAGAGTTGGAAGATGACGTATTTACTACCAAAAATAAGTTTAATTTTTTTCAACTTAGAGGTGGGAACCCTACACGTATAAATTATACAGCAACCATAAAAAAAAAAAAAAAAAATTTATTGACTTGCATATTTACGACTATAATTTGTATACTATTTAAAAAGAAAACTACTAAATTCTCAAACCTTTCATTTGTTTTTTCAAAAAGTAATGCTATGGATACCAATTATAATTTAAACTTTTTGAGTACTAACTCATTTATCATATTTTTATTGATAGATGCAGTTAATTAATGTGGCAATACTTTAAATAATTACCAATAAAAGAACGACAACTCATATATTACATAAGTTATTATTCAAAAGTTGAGATTAAAGCTGATGTTCCTGATTTTTTTTTTTTCAAAATAATTGACAAGATTTCGCTTCAAATCCCATTTGAGGATTGAAGTACCTTACTTCAAAAGGATTTTTTTTTTTTTTTTGGCATATTAGTCCTTATGAACTTTTCAATAAGTGTTTTATCTTTGAACTGCCAAAAACATTTATCTATACAATATATTAGAAGGGAGAAAAACATTAACTGTGATCCGTTTTAGACGAAATCGGTTTTTCTTTTTCTTTTTTAGTCCTTCATTTCTTTTTTTTTTACCCTAAAATTTATTTATTATTCATTTTAGTCCCTTTTAAATAAGTTTTTCTTTTTTAGTCCTTCATTTTTTTTTTTTTCCTTCCCTTCTTCACCCTGAACCCTGAAATTTAATTATATTTTTCATTTGAGTGACTTTTTTTATGTTGGGCTTTTTTTTTTTTTTCTTTTCATTTTAATCCTTTATCATTTTAGTTCTTTTTTAATTTTTTTTATTGTTTCTTAAATTTTTTTCTTTTATATTTTTCTATTAATTTGTTTTGTTTGTCTACCATACACGCCTGCCATTTAATCTATACTATTTTTAGAAGATTCAAAAATGCATATTGTTCATTAAGCCTCCGACCAAAACGTTTTGGTCCTTTTTTTTTTTTTAATGATCTTTTTATAATTTTTTAATTGGATTCTCCTCCTTTTTAATTTTGTTATTACTGTGCACTGAAAAAACTTTTGTCTTTCTTGTTTTGTCCTTCATTTTTTTTTTCGTCCCAATTTTTTTTTATCTTAGTCCTTTTTTATGTATTGGTTTATTTTAATATTTTAGTCCTTCTATCTTTTTGGTCTTTTTTTTTTCATGTCTCCTTTTTTTAAATTTTCAGGTAATTTGTTGATTTTTTTTTCTATTTTTTTGCATATATATTTTCTTACATTTAGATAAATTTTCTCAAAGAAAGCTCAAAATCAGTTTTCTTTTTTTATCTTCTGCCCCAATTTTTTTTATTTAATTTTTTAAAATTTTAGTTCTTTTTTACATGTTGGTCTATATTAAATATTTTAATCATTTTATCATTTTTATCTTTTTTTCAGGCCTCTTTTTTTTTTTTTTCAGTACTCTGTTGATTTTTTTATCTTTTTTTTATTTTTATTTTACATATATATATATTATTTATATAATTTTTTAAATATGTTCAGCATCACACATGCTTTTGAACTAGTATACATATAAAAAGGAAACTAACTATAACAAAAGAACCACCCAAAACCCTTCTTTTGAATCAAAAAGAGAAACCAACTTCAAACGAGATAAATTATTGGAAAATATTTTGTTTTGATATAAAAAGGGAAAGTTTACGTAACAGACTCAAAACCTAAGATGGTCAAGGAGAGTTGCCTCAAGTTTTGAAATGATTTCAATAATTATTTAAAATTAATGATAACACTTTTGAAGAAATCCCATTTTAAAGTTCAAATCCTGCCCTCTCAATAAAAATAAAAAAATAAAAAAAAAATAAAAAACATATTTGTAATAAATCAATTATGACGATGGATTCTACAAAAACTACCTCGTGAGTCCCATATCGATGGAGGGTGAAGACCTTGTTTTGCATATAAATATCCAAGAGTTCTCTACTAACTAACAATTTACTAGAAATTATAACTTAATGGGATCTATTTACAAATCTATCTTGTTTTTCCTCCTAAAGACCCTTGTTGTCGATCTATTTTGATGATGGATTAGTTTCAGGACTCAAGTAACTCGCACTCCAAGCTTTTCAACTTCGAAAGAAAATAAAAAAGTTTCTCCATAAAAATAACATGAGCATCTACGAGTGGCTCGTTTATCCTTGTCATCACATAAAGCAAGGAAACTAGAGAAAGTTGCCATGAAAACATGCAGCCAGACAAAATGCATGTAGATACCAGATTTCTACAGTCAAAATTTTAACGGAGATGTTAGTTTAATGAAAGCAAAAAAATCAATTGAATGGGCCCTTGGACATCGTAATGAAATTCTTAAAACAATTTCAAGAGCAGAACGATCCACATTAGAAAAATAAGTGCTAAAGGAAATTATTGAATCAGAAATAAACAGAAAATTAATGAACACCAGGATGTAAAGAGGTTCGCCCAATGAAGGTGCTACGTCCTTTAAGAGAGTGATTTTTGTATTAATGAAGGTTTTCAAATACAAGAAAGCTTTTTTGGGAAGATTTCGGCAGAGTAACAGTATATTTTTTTCGGACTCCAGATCCCCCTGAGAGGGGGGTCTTCCTTTATTTATAGAGGAAGAAGCATGGTCTGAACCCGAAGTTTGTGGCGAATGGTTATCGTTTCTGTCTGCTAGGATACGCGTCAGAAGGTCAATCATGCAGTTGACCAGGCAGTTATCAAATAAAATCGTGAGCTCAGCGGTTGAATTGTGATACTCATGGGGTCGTCAGTTATTACGAACAATCTGACATGTCACCAATGAATATGAGCCTGACGGTTGAGGAAAGTTTCCCTTGAAATTTTTTGTTAAAATCGAACGATGAACGATGGATAAAGACAAGGCTTTACTTCAGTCCAAACAGCATTCGTAGATTGTTGTTTACTTACTGCTTGTATGATCATGTCTCGTTTAATGTTCGATCATATGTGATCAGTTCAATGATAATTCGAGATTGTAAGATAGATTGGGTCCGACCCAATTAGTCGAACAATGGATGATTACTAAAGAGTAAGTCCACGATTTAGGCCCGGCCTAAAGATAAATTTGCCTAGGAATTGATCGTCTGTTTGACTAACGTTCGTAGGTTAACTGTGAGATGGGAAGACAAAGTCTAACCCCAACAATTTATAAACAGGATTGGCATTCAAATACAAACCATTCCAATACCTGATGATAGATTTTTTAAGTCACCACTGTGGAGTTGATAATTTACCACATTCCCCTTTCAGTGGCACAAAATAAACAAATAAACAACAAATCAAGTAGAGACTTGAGTCATGATACATGAGGGTCCCACTAAATCACCGGACCTCATCGCAGAGTCGATTACAATTTTATCCGCCATGAGTGCACAATCTATAAATTCTTGCCCATACCAGGCTCCAAAGGCAAAATTTACAAGCATTCTCTGCGCCTGCTTCTAAGGAATCACAAAAGGAGCACTCACACACCGCTTTCAAGATACCTGAACATGTTTGGGTTATCCTCGTCTCTTTCAAGATAGTCTCGGGTGATCAGCTTTCAAGATACCTGAACATGTTTGGGTTATCCTTGTCTCTTTCAAGATAGTCTCGGGTGATCAGATCTTCAATCCGCTTCTTAATTGCCTTGACGTCCGGCTGCAAATAAAAATTGAACCAACGCCACAGGATTAGAACCCAAGGAAAACATACAGATCTGCACGACTAGTTGATGAACTATACTAACCTTGAACATGCGACCCAACTGCTCACCACACTCCATGACTAATTGCTGATGACCCAAAACTTTACGGCTCTTCATGATGCGCACGATTGAGGCATCAATCGCATATCGTCTGTCCTTGTCAACATCCTCAATTACTTTCTTTTTCTCATCCACAGGACGGAGAGGGACCTGTATGTTAAAAAAATGTTAGAGACAGAGAGAGAGGGGAGAGGAGAGGAGAGACAAGAAAAAATATAATATCAACCCACCTTGATCCTCCTCATTTTGTAGGTAAACTTTGTGTTGAACTCGAAGTAATCCGTAGGCATGATAGTTTTCGTACTCGGTTCCTTGTTGAGGATTTTGTATTTGGCACACGACAAGGAATGGAGCAGTCTAACAACATCATCATCACTCAAGTTTAACTGAGTCATGATTTCTGAGTAACTCAATCTATCTGAGGAATTGAATAGCAACAAGGCAGAGGCCTAGAAAAAAAATAAAACAAACCCGTCTTACAATAACAAAACCTCTGTCAAAGACTCTAAGAAACAGCCAAATAAGGAAGCATGTCAAGACTGAAAATCTTGCCCTTACTTGATACGTTGTCACAATGAGCTCCATGGTTTTTGGTTCAAATTTCCCACTGATATTACAAATTCCAAGGGAATTTATCCATGTGAGTTTTCTGTGCTTTGTTTTTGTCTGGTAGAATTCCTTGAAAACTTCGACACATTTAACCTTTAAAAAAAAGAAGAAATAGAGGTAAGAAACCCCCCAAGAAATAGCTTACAAGGGCAAGAAAGAGATAACGAGTAAATAAGAGAAGTAGCAGTATACCATCTCAGCTGGAAGGTTGAGGTCAAAAGACTTGTAACTTGGCCATAAGCCAGTGGTCAATACAGTAACCGTCAAATCAATCCCCGGCTTTGCATGAGGATTAGTACTTAGATATTCCTCAAAACTGGTTTGGTTTTCCTTTGCTAAAGTCAAGTCCGTTACCTAGTAGAGAAAAGTAGCGTTTTTCAGATACGTATTGTAAGCTACTTTTAAACAGTACTATCTAGGTAGGATCGTCTAAAGCAACTGACCATTCTCTCCATCTTTGAAGTAAGCAATACATCACATTGCTGTTTCAGTTTTTTCAACATACATCTCTCATGGTCATCATTTGCACTCTTGTCAAAAAGAAGGCGTCGAGCAAGCTTTTTCCTGTCAGCAATGAAAATATCTTCTACATTCAGGTGAAAATATCAAATAATTGTAAACTTTCCCAAGAAAGAAGGAAAGAAAAGGACAACAACCATTACCTATAGAACTCTGCAAAGAGATCCTTGTCGCTAATATAAGCAAGCAACTCTACCACCTGCCAATTTTTTAAAAGTCAATAACTAAATTCATACGTATATCGGTATATACAAGTCAAATATAAGAATAACAAATCAACGATTCTGCAAGGTGCAAACCTTTTCGAGAGTTTCCTCAATGGCTTCATCACTCAGTTTCTCACTTCCACCTTTCTTAAGAATGTTATCACAGAAAGTGGCAAGCAGTTCTGCACTTGTGCTTCCAGCAACACCCTTGTTGCAGAAGACCACAAAAGCCTCCATCAGGGCCTGAAGGAAAACAAAAATTTTATTTTGTTAAAACCAAAAGATGAGATACTTAACAGGAGTCAGCAGTTTACGAGTGCATTCTTCTACCCACTTTCATATACCTTGCGAAAAAGTGAATGGTTTTGAAAGCGGTCATTCACAAATGCCAGATACTTGTCGTGCAGCTCGATTACCTTTCTGACAAAAACCTGAAAATCAAAAGCCACATTAATGTGTGCTTAAAACAAGCTATCCAGTGAAAATCTAGAAATACAAATTCTAATAAAGTTACCTGCTCTTGCAAACCAACCACATCTTTCTTCTCCGCCTGTGCAAAAAATATTCAGCATTCAGCATGATTAATTGTTTGTGACCATGGCTTTAACAACAAATCAACACAAAATAAACCAAGCTGGAACGCGATGCAACCATAGATAAGACACCACAAACAAAAGCAAAAGGTGTTCATTAACATGATGTGAAAAAAAAAAAAAAAAAAAGATGATGAAACAACTGTGTCATACTTTCACTGCTAAATACACAAGATCAAGATTTCAGAAGTTTTGACAAGTGACAATCATGACTTGATATTTCGAAGATGATACATTAGTAGAAAATATATACTGTTGGATACTGTATTGCATTTTTCTTTTTAGTGTAGACGATACTACATTGCATATATTATTAGTTAAAGTTGACAGAATCAGGCACCGACCTTCTTATTGCTTGCTGGATCTGCAGCCTGTTTGACTAGCGTCATCCCTTCAGCAGTAACATGCTGCAGCAGGGATAAGCAATATCATAATTTTACAATAAATCAAAGATATTGAAGAAGGATAAAAATTAATATGTTTACCTCAAGCCCTATTTAACTCGAGAAAAACAAAGTTAAAAGGTCATAAGTGAAGTGCAAACCTGTTTAAATATACTTGAAACAGGATCCAATCCCTTGGTTATCTTTGAAAAGAGCCTGAACATTCTAGACAAATCCACCGCCTTAAACAGCCAAAATAAAAAAGAGGGGGCGTTTTAGAATAGCTAATGATTAGACGATTTCAATTACCCAACCTAAGTTACATTTATTTAAAATGTTAAACAGTGAGTAACCTTATCATCTCTAAGCAATGCATGGCATCCCGAGTGCTCTTTCTCAAGCAGTTGTGTCGCGTATACAGACAACAGCTCATTTTGAACTTTCTACAAAAAGCTCACAACAACGAAAAAGTGTCAGGTCATCAAACATCCTCCGATCATGGAACTAACTTTACCCGAAAAGAATTACATCATGGAATGCATTATAAACCTCCAACAGCTTTGGTTCACTACTAGAGTGCAAGTAATGCGAAACCCTCTCTTTCTCCCTTCTTAAACATTCCTCTGCCTGCAATTTCAATTTTTCAGAAATTATTTGGCATATAAAAATATTACACTTTTACCAGATATAGTAAAAGCAAAAGAACCTTACTTTCAGCATATAATCTGGACAAGAATCTTCCAGGATCCAATTTGAAGCTTTTCGTGAATAATAGGCTGCAGTGTCTTTAAGCATGGCTGCTTCAAAGTCATTCTCATACCGATCCATTTGCCCCATTCCGATCTCCACAAATATATCTAAAACATTCTTAAGCAAAGCTCGGTCTATCTGTTCTCCTTCACGTTCTTGATCAATCTGATCAAAAAGTATTTTATTAAGCCTCATTTTCCAAAAGCCAACTGAATACCCCAATTTAGGCAAAATGTAGACATACCAGAGAAATCACAACATCCCTGACTTTTGCATTCAACTCCTGGTAGACCTGAAATTAAGAATAGAAGTGCCCATGACTGATAATGCCATCTGATATATATTGCAAAGAAGTGGAGGACACAACAAAGTCACCAAAGCTTTTACATTTTTAAGTTGGGGCGAAAAGAAATTCCCATGCAAAAAGTAGATGCAATGTAGAATATAGGGACTTGGTTTAGCATTGAGCTCTTGAATGAAATTGAAAAATAACATGATGAAGGACAGAATTATTATGTTCAGGAATTAGAGGTGAGTCATTACTTACCAGATCACGGAAACAAGTGAGGCCAACCTCATTAAGGGGTGGAAGTGACTTCCGAGGAATAAAGAAGCGACCTAGGTAATAGAAGAAACGAGAGAGCCACCTAACCATGATCTTGTGATTTTCCCATCTTTTAACAAGCTCTCTCAACATAAACTCATCGTGCTTTTCTCTTAGTGATGGCAGAACCTGAGTTAAAGAACAAATTCTTCAAATTTACAGTAAGACAATAGTAGCTAAAAAGAGTCCACTCTCCAATTTTCCAACTGTCCATTTAAACCCCAAGTTCTCTACTTTGAGACAAGTTACCAGGTTATTAACAATTTATCACAGTTTTAGATAATTTCTTTGAACGTTCTCCCTTTTATCTGTTCCATTGCACCACAACTAATCATAGTCAATCCTCGTAAAATGAACGAAAATGCACAAAACGGAAGCAAATATATAAAATGTTCCTCACCGTTGAAGTAATGTACTCTTCAAACGATTCACGGTATTTGTCATACAGCTGCCAGGAATAGTCGTGCGGGGCCTTCTGCGTACACATATTATAGATCGTTCTGCGCATGACATTAAGAACAACAAACAATTACCTCCAAAAAATTTACCTTTAAAGGAACAAACAAACGGGATTGTAATTAAGAATTAAAAAAAGCATATAAAACAAAATGAATACGTGTAAAGCATCATGTAGTCCTCGGAGCTGAACTGCAGCTCCGGCAGTCCTTCTAGAATGTTCTTCAGCTTGGTGATTCCCTTCTGCACAAACTCCCATCCTTGTTCCAGGTCAATCGTCTTTCGCTCATTCATCGTCATTTTGCCACTTTCCAATCAACAATTATCACAATCCCAGAGTCAAATCCGCATCTGCATAATGAGAAAACATCTATTCCCAAACAATCACTCAGATTTGTTTATCACTATAACTTAAAGCCAAACTATTGGAAACCCTAAACTCTGTTTGGCAACCGAGAAAATGAGGCGGAAATCTCAAAAACGCCACAGGAAGAATCTCAAAGATCAAAAATTTCATCCTAGGCAACTAAAAATCACTCAAGATCCCAAAACCCCACGAAAATCAGAATCCAAAAACAAAGCACGAAACTTTAGACAGCACAAATTCAGGCTCGAAAACTGGAAAATGAAGAAAACCCACGAAGAATCGGGCGAAGGATCGAGAATTACAAACGCAGATATTGATTAAACAAATCAGAAAGAAATGAAATCAAATTAAACAAAGCGAAAAAAATACCTGATTGCGAAGGAAGGAGGAGGCGAATTGCAGAAAAAGGACGGAGCGAAGTAAACCCTAGCGATGATGGGGAGAGGCCGATGAGGGAGAAAACGAAGACGACGAGCTCCGACAAAGCATTAATGGAGAATTTGGGTTTTTTTTTGTTGGTTTTTTTTTTTAATATATATATATATATTTTGCAAAAAATAAATAAAAAAAATTCTGGGGAGAAAAAAGAAAAGTGTCTTAGTTGAGAGATCACATTGCGAGTCCTCACAATGCAAACAAGTGTAACTACTTTCCCATTCTATTTATTTTCATGTCATTTTTACCCTTTTTTTAGAAAATTAATTGTTTTTAGGCAAAAAAAAAAATTTACATAAAAAAAAAATGCAAACAAGTGTACATTATATAAATAACTAAAGCGATGTAGTTGACCTCCATTGACAGGAGGGTTTCTCTTTTTCTGTCAAAATCTCTATTTTACCCTCGACTTTTGGCTTTAAATTTTTCTTTCTACAGTGTATTGACTGTTTTACCCTTTAAATTTTAACTTTTTAACTTCCTCTCTCTCTACTGCCGCTTCACCTCTTTCTCTCTCTTTTTGGAATACGCACTTTTTTTTTTTGCTTTTGTTTCTCTCTGTCTCGCTGCCTTTCTCTCTCTTCTTTTTTTCACATTTCTCTTTCTCTCTCTGCTGTCTTTTGCTCATTCTGTCTCTCTCTTTTTTAAATGCTATTTTTTTCCCTTTTTTTCTTCTCTCTCTCTCTCTTTCGCTTCGCTGCCTCTCTCTCCTTCCAATGTTCATATTTATAATTATTGTTATGAGATTTTTGAAACTCTCACTTTTTTTTGGGTTTCGTTCTCTTCTTGTCACTCTCTTTCTCTCTCCTCTTTTTTTCACCTTTCTCCTTCTCTCTTTTCTGCCGTTTGCTCTCTCCATCTCTCTTCTTGAAATGCTTTTTTTTTTTTTCTCGGCTTCCCTTCCTCTCTCTTTCTTCCGCTGCCTTTCTCTCTCTTCTTTTTTCCACTTTTTTCTTCTCTTCTCTGCTGCCGTTGCAGTCTCTCTCTTTTTTTCTCAGTTTCTTATTTTCTCTTGCTTTTCTCTCTCTCTTTCTCGCTGCCTTTCTCCTTCATCTTCGGCTCTTCTTCTTCTCTCAAATCCTAAGTTATCATTTTCCTCTCTTTCTAGGCCGCCTCATCGCATCTGTCTCTCTCTCTTTTTTTTTTTTTCTGGGTTTTTTTGGTTTCGTTTCTTGCTTCTTCTGTTTCGGTTTCTCTGCCTTTTTTTTTTTTCCTCTTCTTCCTTCTGTTTTCCGTTCTCTGAATTTTTAACTTTTTTTTTTCCTCCATTTTTTTTGCTTGCCGAAGAATGAAGATCCTGACTTTGGCTTTATTTGTAGTTTGTTCTTGGTTTAGGGGGGTTTTTTATTTTACATGTGTATTTTTTGTCTCCTCTTTTTTTCCTCTTCTTTTTTCTGTCTTTTGCTCTTCGAATTTCTGACTCTTTTTTTTTCGCCCGTTTGCATTCTGTTCTAAATTTTTTATTTTGCATTGTTATTTTCCTTTTTTTTCCTTTTAAATGTTTATTTTCAATAACTTAGTTTATAAATATATATCTATATATGTTTGTTTGTATATATAAATGCAAAATGGGGACATAAACTTTAATGTACATATTATACTATTATCATAATAAATACTAAACAAATATACTGCTTATAATTATATTATCAATTTTACATAATTAATTTTATAGTATACCAATCAATTATCTCATTTTTTTTCCATCTTACATTACCGTGCGTAGCACGGGTATCAAACTCGTTCTTTTCTAATTTATGTTCTCTCTTTTTTTTTTTTTTTTGGGCAACAAAGCTTCGCTTTTTTTTTTTTTTTTTTTGAAGGGGCAGCACTTTTAATTATTCTATGAAAAAGAGTTTCATCTAATGATAAATGTAGATCGTCAAAACAGTTAATAATGTATTAGAAGAAGAATTTGATCTCTGCATGTATTTTTTCTTGGTTATAAATACTACTGCCATTTTGTTTGTGCCTGCTACCTAAAAATAAATTATTACTATTTTAGTTCGGATTGCTAACTCAATGATCAAATACTTGTGTTTAAAGTGTGATTAGCAAATTTGTATAGGGAAATTATAAGAATAAATATATAAAATTAGGAGGACGAGAAAGTTAAGTGAATAGTCCTGTTTTGAGTATCTTCTTATAATTTTAAACACTCTAATATTAAAGTTGATAATTTTAATATTATAAAATGACAATATTATTAATTTTAATGTTATTATAGGCAAAAAAAAAAAAAAAAGGATATGTCAAATTTGTGACATTCTTGTATATAATCCAATTAGGATAAGCCTACAGTGACCAACTTAATTTAGTAAGGTTCTATCAAAAAACTTTAATATAGTAAGGATTTGGGATGGATATTGTCTCAATAAGAATTCGTAGATCTTGTTTATCTCTTCAAGTTATTTGGTTAATCTAAGAAATCTCTTAAACAGCTCCGATTTACCTTAACTCGCTCTTTGAATTAAAAAAAAAAAGGATATTTAGTAATTGATTTTATATTTTATCTTTAATTGTATCTTTTAGATACTATAATATATCTTAATAAAAATGTGACAGTTATCTTTAACAAAAAGAAACTAACTTGACAATTAATTTTTCGCTTACAATGTTTTGAAGTTACTAAGTACAGGTATACATAATCTAAATCGAGTATCAAAAAAGACCTAATACAATTTTGAACTTAAATATTAGATAGGAATTGCAACTTGGTATTTGAAGATTTTTTCCTTTTTTTTTTCGAAAGTGGTATTTGAAGAGTTGATTATTCATAAGATTACATATACAAGATTTTGAAGATCTGGAGAGGAAAGTGAGAGGTTTTCAAATCTTTCTCATGAAAATAATTTTTATAAGCACATTATATATATTTGGATAATGATTATTATCACCACGGGCTTTCTTAGCAAAACCGTTGACTCCACCTCCAATCGTCAATCAAGCCTGAACTAGAAAGTCAAGCGGTCCAGTTGGTAATGGGCTTTTAATTTTGCTATATTTTACGGTGGAAGAGAAAATTGTGAGAATAACCTTTTAAAATTTAATAGATTTTTTTTTTGTCATCTCTTATTATTATTTTTTTGTGGGATTTTTAACCATTCGTACTTAAATAAAGAATAAACTATTAAAATATTTAGTAGGTAAATTGTTAAAATAGTTGTTTATCAAGACCATTTAATTATCATGATTGCAGTATAATCTAGCAATAATTGTCACATCTAACTCCACCAAAAAAGTGCAATGTATATTTTGGTTCTCTATCTTCAACTCAAAAATTCCAACTTAGTTTTCTTTTATTCTGAAGAGTCAATAAAAATTTTAAATATTTTTTAAAAAGTTAACTAAGTCCGATCTAAAAATTTCAACTTCAACTGACAAATCAAATGGGGCAGCAGAGTTCCAATGCCCCAACATCCAAGTTAAAAAAATTCCATTTATTTTCCTAATAATTATTTTAATAATTTTATAAATATGCTATATATTTATTTTAACTTCTATATATATACTATCTACTATATATATATATATATTTTTTTTTTCCTTTGTTTCTTTTCTATCTAATATATATATATATATATATTTCCCAATTTTTAGGAATGCAAAAAATCTCTATTTTAATTTTCAGTCCGTTGTTTTGAAACTTAAGATTTTTGATATGTAAATAAATTTGGTCAACGTAGCAAAATCTTAACCACAGATGAGTTGTGGTATAAATCTAAAGACATATAAGTTAATATTTCATGTAACATCTTGTGAAACTTAATGTTTATTGCACTCAATGTACTCGATCAACACAACATTAATCTAAACCACAAGAAACTTGTAAGATTTCTCATTATTTTTTTGTCTGTAATTAAAGTGAGAATTTAATTGGCATGTCCAATTTGACGAGAAAAACTTACCAGCACCAAAGAGATTGACCATCGAGAATCGACGGTGGAAACCAAACCACCTAACAGCAATGGTGGAGTTGGGAGTTCTCTCTCTCTTTTTTCTTGACAAGTATTGTCCAAGATTGAAATTTTCAATAGAGAAAGCAAACAATTGTATATGATTACTTTTATTTGTAGCTTTGAATTTATTTTCAAATGAGGAAATCTTTAGATTTTAGCAGATTTGATAGTTTTGAATAACTTGTTTGATTGTATATTTGTAATATTCATTTGTATAAAGTCCATTATATTGGTTCTTAGAGGGTGTTTGGTGTGTTAGTTTGAGTTGAAATATTTTAGTTGTAATAGTAAATTTTTTTGAATTTTCAGAAAAGACAAAAAACTTTTTGGGAAAAAGACAAAAACTTTTTAAGAAAAAGACAAAAAAAAGTTTGAAATGAGATGAAAATGGATTGGTGTCCATCCTCCCCCTTATAAGTTCTAACTAGCACATTTTTTCTCCTTCCGGATGTAGGCAGATTGTTAAACCACATTAAATTTTAGTGTTCACTGTTTTTTTTTTAATGGAATAAATTTTGGGAATAACGTTGTTAAGGGGAAAAAAAAGACAGTGAGTTATTAAGAAAAAATTACCAAATTTATTAAGAACAAATGACTTGAAAGAGTACAACAGTGAGCGAGAAAATACGATAATGGCCAAGGGAAAAAATGATATTGTTGCTGGTCAAGAGAAAAAGATGATTGTAATAGTGACAATAATTTGGGGTAATTGAGGTATTAACTCCAGATGGAGTTTTCAATTATTGTTATTATTATTTTTTGTTTTTTCTTCAAAAGTAAATCAACTTCACTATTCACATCTTCAAATATTTGTTTTTCATTTTCAAAAAATTCAAATTTTAAGAAGATCATTACTTTCTTATTTCAAGTCGAGATGTGATGATTTTTTTCATTAAATTACATTGAATGATGAGAGGAACAAACAAGATTTATATTGCTATTTTTTTTTTCCCGATTACATTTCAAGTTTTCAATCTTTTTAACTCAAAACAATTCATTTTCAACAAAATGTACATTTTCAAAACTCAACTCTTTTCGATCAAAATATTTCCAAAACTCTAATTCCCGTCGGTGTCCCAAACGGAACCTAAAATTAAGAAAACACATCAAGGCGACATAGGCTGTAAAAACGGCAAGATCCTATAAACAGACAACGTCCTATAAAAATTATATCATCATCAATCCTGAGGTGACAAACAAAATATGAAACTTGATAAAGTAATTATATTTCTTTATATATTGTGCAGAAATGTAACCTCAAATTCGCATAGTTGTTTGGAAGTAAAAAGGGGAGAGGGATTTGAAGTTTATAGGAGCTCATAGAGTTGGAAACCAATGCTTAATAACGTCGAACTGTTTTAAAGGCTTGGAGTTTTTGTACAGGTTTCAGACTTCGTTCTTATTCGCTTCCAAATCAACGTGAGACTAGACTCTCCTTTTATATTTACTAAAAATATTACATTGGGAGAATATAAAAGGGCTTGGATGTAACAAACATTCTTTGCAACTATAAGAAAGTCTAGGACAACTATTTCTAAGCACTTAAATTTTGAGTTGGCTAAAAATACAAAAATAAGAGAGAGAGAGAGAGAGAGAGAGAGATGCTCAATTCTAATGATCAAAATACTTCTATTTAGATGGGAAGTAGAACGGTAATGCTGTTATTTGTCATGTATCATCCTTCATCCATCTCCAGTTCGAAGTATAAATACATATCTACACATAATATTTCTCGACCTATACACACACACACACACAACATAACACATATATAAAAGCATGTTCCATGTACTTGACCATTCTAGTATATATATTTTAGCACCGAGGGGAAAACATAAATTTTAGCCTACGTTTGTGAAGGAAAGAAAAATGAAAGAACATGAAAAAGAGAGAGAAAAGATTTTAGCTTTTCTTTAGGCTGTTTAGTAGAAATGAAGGAAATTAATTAAGAAAATTATACGAATACTGTTATATCCACTTATTTGTATTATTTTAGTTTAAAAATGAGGATAAAATAATGATTTTGATCAACAATGAATGGATTTTTGTTTTCCACTAAATGCTGAAGAGATTAAAATTGGTGGGCTTAGATTAGATCACTAGAAATTTTTTCCACCAATATTTTCCTTTCCATCCTTTCTTCCTTTCTACCAAACAAACTACATTATCATTTTCCAATAAATTTTCCCTCAAAGCACTTCCTTCCTATTTTCCATCACACCAAACAAAGCATTAATCTAGACAGCTGATAACATCAAGTCAAGTACTAATAAACAGTACTACGTACCCTACACACTGCACACCCACAAAGCTCTTTTTTGTGTTACTGTGATCTCTACGTTTGTCTGTAAATATGTTAATAAACTGGAGGTCATTATGTAGTAAACATAATATACATGCATATATATATATATTTATAGTAAAAATATATATGTATACGCAAGTTGTAATGCTGACCTAATATATAATGGTCATGTGTGTTGAAAGACATTATCAATGTGCTCAATCTAGAGGAAAAAGCTTCTACTTAAGTTTTAAGTATTTGCACATTCAAAATCAAAAGTATTGAAGCCAAGAGGATTATATCTTACACTTGGCAGCTTGTACTATAATCTTATTACCGTCAAGATCATCAAACAGATCAAATCTGGCTGTTAACTTAATTCCATGATGAGATCACAGCAAGTTCATTATAGTACATATTAGTTAATTAGGTAGAATTTCATTTTCTCATAGCACTAAATGTATATGTATATACATACATACACACACATACATATCTCCTCATTTATTTGTTCTTTTTGTTGTGATATCCATCACCAGACATGTATTTCTTGATGATTCCTCAAAATCAAGTTTATCTAAACAAATGTTAACTATAACAATATAATCCTTTCAAGCAAAAAATATCTTCTAATAATAAAGATATAAAAATTATATAGCCATGGCCAATACCTATTTATGAGTCATGAATGTACATGTACATGCATAAATACGTATATAGAGGTACATACATATATGTGTGTGTTTGTTTATGTATACACTGCATAGATCAAACACACAAACATATATATCTCACATATGTGTATATATATGTGAGGATCTTTAAACATATATATATATACACACACACATACACACACACATCATATCTCACATATATCTATCATATAGATGTGTATATATATAGCTGTACATTGTATTCCTAGCTAGATTACTATTCCCAATTCTAAGGATCGATAAGCTCAATCTACAGTGTGGGTATAGCTCTCTGGCAGATTATACGTTCTCTGACCTATAAATAGTATATGAGTTTGTGAATATTTTCTATGCCTAAAAAATGTCACTGTTTTACCGTGTATATATACATATATATATATATGTATATACACACACACCTAAGACTTTACTTGGAGGCTGAATAAAGTAGAGAACACAACTTTAAATTTATGAAGAAACTTTGGAAACCCTAATTCGGAAGCACCCTAAAACCCTAAGTATAAATGTGGAAGGAAGTAATTCTCTCAGACATCTCAAAAGAAAAGATTTAAGGGAAAATTATAATTATAATAATAATAATAAAAAAGAGTATTGGAGAACTCTAGAAAGTAGAAACCTAGCTAGCCCACCTAAACTCCTTCTTTTCCTCGCTATATTCTTGTCTTTTATTGGCGAAGAAAAAAGTGATGACCTGATACATTGAACGTTATTACATGTACCCGAGAATTGTTTTTTGTTTCTGGTGTGGTATCTCAGCCAAGGAACTGGTGGTCCCCAACCCCATCATCCAATCGTAAGAAATAAAGAATTAAACCCCCGCCCAACAAGTGTATTATTATATACACATGGATATATACAAACATAATACATATACTAATCTTCAATCTCTAGTCAACATCTACGAACACAAGATATTAACATTGGTTGCGTCTTTTAATAACATTTTCTAGATAGTGACTCTTGACCGGTATGTTCGGTGTAGGTAAATACAAACAGATTAGAGATATACATGTCTAGAGAGAGATTCGCCAAAGTAATTACCAATGATGAAGAATATGAATTAACGGAAATGTTTTTCTTAAATTTAAAGCACTTTTACTACTTAGAACAATGGAAAAGACAGCCTAATTATTATATAGAGGAAAAGTTAAGTGCTCTAACTTGAAATTAATTCCTAGATTATATATCAGCTGTATAATATGTTCTAAATAGAAAGATCGAATAATTAAAAAAAAGAAAACATCATTATGACCATGACCATCAAGACCCCATAATCAATTAGTTAATGAATTTGATCAATCCCAAATTTCATACAACCGTGAATTTATATTTGGGTATTGGAATATATATATTTTCAACAAATTAATTAAAAGCAAAATAAGCAATTCAAGAGAGAGAATATTAATTCCCAAAGTACTAATTAAAGTAGAGACATTAAAAGCAGAGTCTTTAAGATAATATAGTGCTACTTAAACAGAAATTTAAATCATGGTTAAAGTAGAATTTTAATTGTCTCCTGGTAGTAGTAGTATTTTTAGCTAATCCCCTCATGAGATTGCTTTTGCAGCATAAATAACTCTCTATCTCATGTCAATGACATTAGTTTTACCTTCAGAAACTCAAGAGATCTCCGAGTTAAAAGCCACTTCTTATGAAAAAATGAAGTTGGTGGGGGGAGCTGATCTTCTAGTATCTTCCAAGCCTTCAGTGCTAGACATCGGTATCGTCCTTGGAACGACGTCGTCCGTCGAATACTTGATGATCATGATGACCATGATCAAGATCATGGACATGGCCATTTCTAGCCTTCTCTTGATGAGCCCTATCTCCTTCCATTTCCCTATACTTGTGCAAGTACCTTCTAAGAGGCCCGGCGTAGTCGTCAAACCCTAGGGCTTGTAAGGCCCAGCAGACGTCGTCGCCGTTGACCGTCTTGCGCCGCTCCTTGCGGCACTTGTCCGAGGCCTCGCTGGTGACGAAGCTGATGAACTCCGACACGCACTCCTGCATCGTCTCCTTCGCTTCCTTCGAGATCTTCGCGTTCCGCGGCAGGATTTGCTTCATGATCCGTCCCACGTTCGCAATTGGAAGCAACCGCTCTTGCTCTTTGATGATTCCTTCTTCATGATGATCAGCTAATTCTGATCTGTTGATGTTTGAAGCACCGGGACCGTTAATGTTAAGGTTGTTCATTTTTAATTTTTTTTGAAGAAATTTTGACCTGAAACAACAAAAGTAATAGCACTACTACAGTGCTACTTGAGGTTGAGCTTGTGTGTTTTTTGGGTCAAAACCCCGTTTTATATGTTAAAGTTTATGTATTTGTACTGTAGAACATACGTATGTATTTATCTATATACATGGATTTATATATGTAAACATAATATATATATATATATGCATACATGCTAATGTCTTATTCTTCAGAATAGCATGTGATGAGGCCGACCAGGTCGGCATCATTGTTAATGTTGGACCACACGCGCAATCTCAATTTAATATATCATATAAATACACATATTTATTTATATAAATATGAGATCAAAACTAAAATCATAGCACGATACATATTCAATGTATATATTTTGTTAAGGATTAGATGCTCTAATTTTCAAATATCGAGAGCAATGAAATTGCAATAATAAAAATAAACAAACAACATTCAAGATTTGTAGGAAGTTCCTCTTAATATTATAAAACATATGCTCTTTTCGCTGCGTTGCACTAGTTCACAATGATCATGATCATGAAGTTTACCCAAGAAAAAAAAAAAAAGCCCACATACCTTCAAACTCTTAGTGATTTTTTAACCTCTCAAAATCGATTCGTATATTGTCTTTGTACAAGATATATATATATATATATTAATGAATAATAGATAACATAATTAACAGATGCACATAGACATCCCTACTAAGTTGACACCCCCTTAGCACCTTCTTCATTTTCTTAATCCATTGGTTTATTGATAAATAAAATTAAAATTAACAAAAGTAACAGGGGAAAAACATAAGAAAAACCAACCGAAAAGGAAAACCTAATAGATCATAAGCCTAAAGCCTATACAAAAGCCGGAAGCTAGGTTCAAAGGATTAAGTCTTAACTTGCACCTTGTACAAGACTTCAAATATGCCTTATTAAAAATCCTTTAATCAAAACCCAATAAGAAAAAATTAGAGAGAAAAAAGAGTAGATATTTACTTATAAAGTCGACTATTTACAAAACTTGTAATAAGGAAAACCAGCTATATCCCTATTGACAGATGATAAGCAGAATTCTGGGACATTGTACCACCGGCTGATGTCGTTTAAGTGAACACACATACATATCACAATAAACTTGGTTCATAAATATTAATAGTTTCCTTTACTAAAATTTTGTTGGGATATGTTCTATTCCTCCGGACATCATTTAATTTTCTTATCTACATTCACGTTAAAGAAATATCCTATAATAGTTTTCCTTACACATCATATATGTGTGTGTGTGTGTGTGGTTGCATTCTGTGTGATACATTCATACTTATACATATATACATATATATATATGTATTTATGTTGACCGAGGTCCATGATTTTTTAACCAAATGAAAGCCGCGCCATATAAATTCCAAATAATTTATGTTTTAGTATACTAGCTAGCTACTTGCATGCAAAAGTAGTACTAAAAAAATAGCAATGGATGCTGAGAGGGGTGTTGTGGATCACACTTTTATACAATTAGCAATTTATGATAATAATAATTATTATTATATAATAGTAATATATAGGGGTGTTGTGGATCACACTTTTATACAATTAACAATTTATGATAATAATAATAATTATTATATAATAGTAATATATGTGTGTGTGTGTGTAAAACACACCTCAAAGCTTTTGAGGATCCTACTTGTAATTGATTAGGAAAGTATGTTGCGACAGCCTCATCCATATGAAATTTGAACTGTAAAGTTCTCCAATTAGCTAAGAAAATCAAGACAAGGCATGTCTGAAATAACAACACATTGAAGGATTGTGTGAGCTAGAGTGAAAAAAAAAATATATATATATATATATATATGCATTATAATGCAAACACACACATATACATATATAAATATATACACCCGTAGATTCAACAAGATCTTAACTTTTTATTTTTAATTTTGAGTAATTTGCCTAAATAGTCTTTAAACTATTTAAAAATTGATGGTTTGGTCCCATTTTTTTTTTTTTTTTGGCCAACATAATCCTAAACTTATATTTTCTTGGTCATTCCAGTTCTTTCATCTAGTTCCGTTAAAAAACTTACGGAATGATTACGTGGGAACCACTTTTGTGCTTTTTGAAAGAAAATACTTCTTCAAAGATGAAAATACCTTTTTCATATAATAAAATTAAAAAGAAAAAAATAGAGGAGATATAGAGCGAAACTCAAAGCTCCCCTCCCTTTCTCTCTTTTTCCCCCCTCCCTCCCTCTCCCACCCCCCCTCCCCCACAGATCCAATGCCGATGGTAGAGCCGAAGGCCGTCTCCTTCCCTCCCTTCCCCCCCCCCCCCGGATTGTTGTGATTTGGGTTTCGGATCCCCCCCACGCCACTGCGGCGCTCTGGGTTTTGGGCCCCCCTCCACACCCCCCACCTTCTTCTCCGTTGTTTAAGAGAGAGAAGGGGGAAGGAGAGAGAGAAAATTAGTTTTTTATGATTATTTTTATTTTTATTTTTATTAAAATTAATTATTATTAAATTATTAAAATACTCATAATTTAGATCGCATGCATTACGCATAACTCATGATTCCATTAAAAACTTATTGATTTTAGACGAAAAATGTTCATTTGGGCCCATTATTCTTTTAATTTTGAGAAAAATAATATTGGACTTTAATTAATCAAATAAGTACTGAAGTTTGCGTCACTCTATGCGACAGCATGCGACACTTTTTACTTTCACTTAAGCTTATTATATATAGAATCTACAGTTATAATACAATGGCTAAGACCATACACATTAAGAAGTATTGGCAAGCTGATCAGTTGCTTTAGTTACACGCACGCACACACACATTATATATATATATATATATAGAGAGAGAGAGAGAGAGGGACACTAGCCTTTCCCTATATATATATATATATATATGCTTGAATTTTATATATGGTGTGTGTACGTATATATCATCAAACTTTACTAATTGCAAAGCTCGTGAGCTGAAGTGGAGCACTTAATTTTCGTCCAATTAGCGAAATGCTTTGAAGATTTTGAGATATATATTATTTCTCACGCACCTTTTGCCTCCCAAGAAATCAATTAAAGCTTGGAAAAAGGAAACGTATAAAAGTTCCATATATATTTTACTATTATTAGAAATAGGTTTAATCTTTTAGAAAATATAATTAATTAATTAGACTTTAATAGAACCTAAACTATAAGTTTTTGAGATAAATATATACATAGTCAGAAATCTCTAGCTATTGATTTCGAATTAAAAGAAATATAATGCTATATTTAGTTATACATCTTGATAAATTTAACATTTTAATAATTACGTGCTGCAATTCCTCTTGATAAGTTTAGCAAGCACTAAAAAGGAAGTTGCTTATCATTCCACTTTATATAAATAAATAAGCACCATAAAGAAGGGATAATTATCGACCCCAATTTTTATATTTGTTACTAATTCCCATTTTAAATCCATTACCTTTTCTATTATATTCTACTAAGGGTTTGATGAACATGCCTTAAGATGATAAGTAAGGGCGGTCATGATATGATTAATTAGTTTTAATTTCCACTTGATTATCATGGTACTAATCGATTATTTTTAATTTTCCAATTAGTATTATATTTATATATATATAAATTTAGATGATTATACATGTGTAAATCTTAATGTGGTTGACTGGATAATAGTGTTCTATCGCGCGCAGACCAAAACAAAACTTGTCATAAGATTGGGTACTACCACTACTAGTTATTTTAACAATGAGAAATTGTACTAAAAACAAATATATTTTCTTTAATTTCGCTTGGCATTCCACTAGAAGATCATGCGAAAATAAAGTAATTAAGGAGAATATATAAATGGAGAAATCAAAAAGTAAAAAGGAAAAAAAGGAAAAAAAGGTTCGTCACCAACTTCTCTGGCTATTACATAGGATGTCACTATGTGATATATTTATCCCAAGTTGAATCGCGTTTTGTTTTTTTTTATTTTTTGGTTTTTCATACGTTTCATTGACCACAAATTGAGGGCACACGAGTTGTATGTTCTAAGTTCATATATACACGCACACACTTATATCATATATTCGTGCGTGTGTGCGTGTACACATTATAGCATCTCCATTTTCGGCTAAGGTACGTAACTAGATAGTACTATATAATGACAAAACAAAACACAAAACCCAGCAGAAGCACTTAAAATAAAGCTTGGACATTATTATGAACAAGTCAAAAACTAATCCAATAAGTTGGAAGTCCTTGGAGAATCTTAAGAATATCCGCAATTTCCCTAATTAAAGATCATTCCATTACCTAATCCAGTTTAAAGCAGAGCTTGCAAATAATTGGCTGGGTTTGGCCCACTAGGAGATTTGTTAATTATCTGAACAGAAAATGTGAACGACGTCAATCCTAATCTTAATTTTTAAATACCAATTATATAACATGTGAGTTATCTTTTTTTTTTTAATTATTATTGATAAATGTTTAAAGTATTATCATACTCATATATATCAATTGATTTCATCCATTAATAAAATGATGGCAACTCCTCGTCCCATAGCCTCCGTTAATCAAACATATAATGTGAAGCCATTCAAATATATGATAACCAAAGAATATATATATATATATATATTAGCAAATTGATGATCAATTAATGCTAATCCCCTCTAATTGATTATCCAGTACGTGTCAAAATCTTAGTCGGTTTTCCATGCATATTTGCTACTTGTTTGGATATGAAGTTCAAACTAGTAATTTGAACTAAAATTTTTGTCATTTTCCCAAAATTTTTTTGTCTTTTCTGAAAAATTTTTTTGTCTTATCTAAAAAATCAACAAAAATTGCTATTATAACTAAAAAATCTTAACTCAAACTTACATATCAAACAAACTCTTGGATTTTGATATACACAACTTTAATAGAGAGTTCTAGAGCCATCAAGCATAAATCATTTGTAATCAAACTAATACTTGCTGACAATTTAGGGTTGTTTGGCTGGAAGCTCCAAATTTTTTCTTTTTTAGATTCATTTTTATTCTTTTGTTTTTCTTGAAAAATCAATAAAAATTATAATTAATTTTTAAAAAATCAATCAATTTTAATTTAAAAATTTTATCTCAAATCCGTATTTCACACGTATGCTTAGTTTATTAAAGTCTGAAAAGATTCGTTAATTATGATCTGACTGGGGTACAGAACATTTGAAGCTAAAATGCTAGGATATAGTGGTGATAATTAGTGAAAAAGTGTACCAATATTTTCTCAAAAGCTTTAAAGCTAGCCATAGAAGTTGGACCAATAAAATGATGCTTATTTTCGAATAGGGAACAAGCAAATTTAAGCTTGTATTTAATTCGTCGGTTAGAGATAAAATTTTAAAATTGGAGTTGATTGACTTTGCAAAATCTAGTTATAATTATAGTTGATTTTTTAGAAAAAGACAAAAATTGAGATGAAAAAATATAATTTAATTGAAGTTGAGTTAAAATACTAAACGAAGCATAAATAAATTTCTTTCCACCGTTATCAGTGGGATTGTTGTCTAGTTTGCTAGATATGAACTAACAAAACCTAGGGATTAAAAAGAAAAAAGAAAAAAAAAACTACTTTAAGGAAAAGCTTTAGTCACGCGTACATGCATAATGATAGGTATATATAATTACTCAGTTCAATTCATTTAGGTCCTTAGATACATATATGTATATACATACATGCGTACGTAATGGCTATATCTAATTGTAGGTAGAATCACTAGTCGCATTGATTTGTCTATATTATTTTTTTAAACCTCCCAGGTTCCAAATTAAAAACCCAAAACTGAACTTCCTTTCACACTTGTGGAGCTGGTTTCAAGATTTTATTTGTCTGGATTTCTCTATAATATGAAGGCATCTATATATATGTTCATTTTTCTTTTGTACTAGTTAAAAAGCATGTGTGATGCACATTATAGGACATATTTGAGAAAATTTATTTGAATAGAAACAAATATTTAGTAAAAAATAGACAAAAAAAAAAATCAACAAAGTACCTGAAAAAAAAAAAAAAAAGACATGAAAACAGACTAAAAAGATAAAATCACTAAAATGTTAAAATAGACCAATATATAAAAGAACTAAAATAAAAAAATGAAAAAACATTGGGGCAAAAAAAAAAACGAAAACTACTTTTGAGATATCTTTAAAAAAAATTTCTAAATAGGAGAAAATATATAATTAAAAAAAAAGATTAAAAAAAACAAATCAAATCAAATCAACAAAGTACCTGAAAAAAAAAAAATAAGAGGCTTGAAAAAAGACCAAAAAGATAAAAGAACTAAAATGTCAAAAATAGATCAATATATAAAAAGGGATTAAAATGACAAAAATGAAAAAAAAAAAAAAAAAAAAAAGGGTTACAATAAAATAAAATAAAATAAAAAAAGAACTGCTTTGGACGAAAACAATAAAAGTTTTTGACATTTTTAATAGATGTATGGATTACAGGTTGGACTAAAGAAAAAAATTAACTACGAAGTGAATATTTAGAATTACGTAAGAGAAATATTTCCAAGGTATATAGCTTGAAACAAGATCTTTAAAGTAGTTTTTAAAAAAGTCCAGGCAACAAGTATAACAAATGTTAATGCAGAGAAGTAATATATTGCATGGCTGATCATGAGTTTTACGCCTGCAGATAGACATGCATGAAATGGTAAGATTTATTCTTTGATTACTTAAGTGTATACACATATATGTGAGCGTGTGTGTGTACATTTAGTTTGGAGGCACTTAAATGCATGAAAAGAAGAAATAATGTTTGGTAAACAGGACAAAAATCACAGTTAGCCCCACATCTTTTATAATAAAAGTTAGTGGAGTGTGCTTCGGAGGATCTAAATGAAAACGATAGTCATTGGGAGTGAGTGCTAGCGACTGCCATGTTTTTTTTTTTTTTTTTTAATTTTGATTTTGAATTTTGATTATTTATTTATTTATTTTCAGTTGTGGGAGTTATGAGATTAGTGATGGATGTAGTGGAAAGCAGGATACACGTGTTGTAATTTTGTAATGATATATATATATAGTTACTAATGCGACCTTAATTATGGCGTGAAATACAAAACTATAAGGTAGAGAAAATATATTTTTTAACATTAATTTTTCTTTAGCAACAACTATAATTGCACCGCTGTAGAAACAAGAAAACGAAAATGACACCATTATGGCATCAAATTCGTAAAATTAGTTTGAATAATGGACTCTTTTTCCACACATGTCTTGATTTTTTCAGTTTGAATAAATGAATTTAACTAGAATCAAAATACAATACTTTCAGTGTTCTTTGATAACTGAAACAATTAGAAAAAAAAAAAAAGGTTTTGTCTCCTTGTATAAGCTTATGATCTCTTCATTATCGCTTCATATCTGATGTAATAATAGACTTGTTCTTCTTTTGCCAAAATCCTGACACAAATCAGTCTTTCGCCTTCACAGGACTTGCTTCCAAGCTAGAAACAGATTAATTTGAGATGGCAGAATATTTTGAATTCTTTAAGCAGGCGGGAGTACTGTAACTGTCAAAAGGAATGCACTCAGATGTTTTTGAGGCGAAACACAAAGCTCTGACCAGCACTTGAGACGGTTTTTGGCTTGCATGCAATATTTTTGGGTCATTCGCATGTGGTATATAGATTTTATATATATGGCCTTTTTTAAAGATTTCTATTATATGGCTCGTTTTTTTTTTTTTTTAACCTCTACTGTGTAATGAAACAAACAAGTTCTCTCTCTGTTAACGAATTTCAAATAAAATATACGACCGATGAACAAAAGTTTGTTCAGATTGCTTGACATTTGAACAAAATTTTTGGCTTCATTTAGGAGAAACATTTGGACGTGAATATTTAAGATGAAAACATTTAGATGTAAATATTTAAGATGAAAGCATTTTTAACTCAGTAGAAAAACATCTAAATGGTCAAAATGTTACTCCCTAACATTTAGAATTTTATCAAAAAATTATACATGATAAGATTTTATATCATTCCAAATATTACTTTTCAAACGCCCATTTGAAATGTTGGGAAATGAAAAGTTGAAAATGTTGGGAAATGGTTGACACAAACGGAGGGAAAGATATCTCTTCCACCGTCAAATGTTGGAAGATTTGAATCAATGAGATTTCCCAACAAATAACGTGAAATGAATTTTAATTTATCCAACAATAATTAATTGGATCATGAACAAATGAGAACTGAACTTACCTAGTGCAGATGGATCTGAGGGGCCTGTTTCCGAATTTATGTTTCAGACCCTTCTGCTTTGGAGCTTGCAGAAACCACATCTTCCACAACAAAACATAACATTGAATCTCTCCAGCAATAACAGACTCAAAACCGAGTGACCAACCTGGGTATATCCAATTCAAACAAGCTTAAAGTTCAGCATCCATAAACACACACACATCTCTCTCTCTCTCTCTCTCTATATATATATATATATGTATGTATATATATATATGTATATATATAGGAGCCAAAGCCTGACTTGCTGATCTCAAATGCCTACTTAAGGAACAAGCATTTTGGTGAGAGGTTAATGCTGTTGAAAATCTGACAAGAGAGTTCAGAAAGACATTGCAAATTTTTTTTTTTAATTTATAAATTTAAATTGGAAACTCTACTTTGCTGTCAAGCATTGATGAGCATCTCGCACAAGAGAATCTCAAAAAACAATGAAGAACAACTTGTGATAGGCAAAACCAACACTTGTATTTATTGGTTTTGATTGGGGTGGGAGAAGAGGAAGAGAAAGAGAAGAGGGTTGGGTTTTTTTTTTTTTGGAAAGAAACTGGAAAATCTAAGTAAGAAACAGAAGAAATATCAGTATAACTTTCTCTTGCCTTTAACATGTCAAATATATTGAGATGGAGCTGTTTTTTAAATGTTAATGCACACGTTCTATGTGTGAGTTTCTTCTTTTATGCAATACCATACTTTTCTCCTACAGTGGTTGTAAATGTTTTCTCATGACTAAATTTCCTTGGCAAGCTAAGAAACTGAATTTGGCCTCTGTCTTCTCTCTCTCCCCCAGCTAGATTCTAAATCCCTTTTAGAATTAGTTCTCTAGAGGGAGAGGTACAGAAGAAGAAAATTGCCATTTTTTGTTTGTTATAAAGTGTACCGTTTGGTTATACGAAAATGTCCAGGTTAGCAGGAGTAGAGAACGCGATAAGTCGAGAGAAACATTAAAACGACAACAAAAGAAGATGACATCACCTAAAAACGACAACGACGTAGAAGACGGCATGGATTGAGAAACGGCGTCGAGTTAAAAAAACAACAATATCTTCCAATGAAGTCAAACAATATCTAAAGAATGACTCCAATTAATTAATCTACAACAAAATTTAAATATTAAAAAAAAAAAACGACAAAGTATAGAGAAAAACCCGCCCCGGGGGAGGGGGAGGGGGTGGGGGTTTGGGTGTGGCAACGACAGTCTAGTGATCTACAATATCTTCTATGCCCATCCCCCCCTTTTTGGAGAGAAAAAAGACAGAGAGAGAGAGGGGGGAATGTATCCCTCTTTTTATTCATTCATTCATTTATTTATTTATTTATAAAGAAATAATGAGAGAATAAGAGAAAGAACAAATAAAGTTTTCTCAATCAATAGCGAGGTCTTCAATAGGATTGTCAAATTGCACTCAACGTTAAATTTGAAGCTATCGTCTAAATATCTGCTGACACATTAATTATTATCATAAGTAAAATACTACTAGATACAGTTTACCATATTGCACGATAATCTATCACAAATAACTTACCGATAAAGGTTATCATGTGCAATATGCAAAAGAAATTAAACATTGGAAAGTCCAAATCTAAGATAAGAAAATCATCTCCTTGGCCCGAAAATGAAATAATTTTTGTGGTATGTTTATTATTGTTGACATGAGTAATGAATCAAAGTTCTAAGCGAAAGACAAATAAGCCCCGCCTGTACTCCGTTTATTCAAAGAGGCTACGCCATGGTCATGGCCACGATCACCCAAACAAAGTTAAGAACACCAAATCTTCAAGCGAGCAAGTTTGAGGATTTCTTATTTAAAAATGCTTTTAAAAATAATTTATTAAAGAAAAAAGTGTTGCGAATTTTGTTTTCTCCCCACTTAAACAAGTAAAAACCCATAAGGCCATTACTAAATCCGGAGGTTAATTTGGTGATTTAGACAATCAAAACCGTACGCTCATGGTGCCCAAAAACTAGCGACCTGTCGTATCTTCCACTGGAAAAACAAAGGACACGACAAGTCGTTTCATTCTTCAGCTTATGATAGGACGACTTGTGATATCAACAAGTTTTGCTCTTCTTTTCGGTAGTTTTTTCAACCGTTCCTTTGTCTTTAAGAAACTTTAACGCACCTGATAAGTGATAAGCCTTTCCCAGTGGCAACTTCATGTGAAATTTCATCATAATGATAATCTTTTAATGCCTCCACTTTTGGTTGCTGTTAATTGATGAATAATCTGATCATCATGATCTTCTTGATCAAGTTGGAGGCCCCACAAAAATGTTGTTATCATTTGTTTCATCAAGAGCCGTCTGAGTACTGGTTTGGGTTGGTGGCACACTTGAAATTTTCCTCACCATTCACTTCTGGTTGTGGTTTTTAAGTTAGTACTTATAAGTTGCTTTGTTTTGCAAAAATAACTTCTTCTATGTTTTCTGCTGTTTTTATGGGCTCGATTAGAATGTTTCTGCTAGGAAAATAACGAACAAGTGAGTAAGGTGGTCCCACATTCAACATTAAATCTGAAACCATCATCTACTTATTTATTAACACGTTGATGATTATCATAAATAAAATCCGATTCAAAACAGTTCACTAAATTACATTACCCATCATAAACAACACACCAATAACGACACTATTTTCGGATTCACGAAACGAAATGCCAAGGAATTGAAAAGACTCAAAAGGAAATTATAACATTAGAAAATCCATATCTTGCTTAAGGAAATTATCTCCTAGGCCAAAAAGAATGAAATAATTTTTATGGTAAATTTTATTATTATAAGTTGTTCATATGAGTATAATTAAAGCGAAATACAAATAAGCCCTAACTACACACACTCCATATGTTCAAATATTCAAGGGTTTAGTAAGTTTGACGATTTATTCTTTAAACATGATTTAAAAAAAAGAAAAAAAAAAAGAAAGGAAAAAAAAAAAAAAGCACATAACCAAAATCCAGAGGTTAATTTGGTAATATAAATGAAAAACCCGTATCCAAAAACCAATGTCTACTATCCGTACGCGCGTGAAACTCTCCCCTACGGCACGCGCACCAAAACATACCTACGACTTGTCGTATCTTTCACCTTCAGCAAAGACTTGTCGTATCTACCACTGGCAATCAAAGAAAACGACAAATCGTTTCATTTTTCGGCTCAGGACGACGTCGATGGTGATGACGACTTGTCATGCCAGCAAGTTTGTTCTTCAGTAGCTTTATCAACTACTCCTCTGTCTTTAAGCAACTTGAGTGGCACGGATCTAGAAATATATTAGAGTTGATGTGTACATTTTTTTTTTTTTTTGAAAAAATAAATTTTAATGGGTTATGTGAGAATTTTAAATTTAGAAGGTTTATTTGAGAAAATTTAATTTTAGGAAGAGCAAGATAGTAAAATTAGAAATATTAAATTCATTTTAATACGAATTATGTTAGAATTTTTTATTTTTAATAAGAGCAAAGTAGGAACTATATAAGAAATTTTTATTTTTAATTGGGTACATTATAAAAATTATATAAGTTTTTAGGATAAATTTAAACAAAAAAACAATTAAGAGGGGGCTGGGGACTGTAGCTCCAACTAGTATCCCCTTGCCTCCGCCACTGAAGGAGCATGATCATGATCTTCTTGATCAATGTCTGAGGCCCCACAAAAATGTTGTTGTCTCTGTGCACCAAATCTTGTTTTCCTCCGTCTCTTCAGCAACAGGGATTTGTACACGAGGAGCCGTCTGAGTACGCTTGGGGTACACTGAAATTTTCCACAGCTACTACCAGAGTGACAGAACTAGACAAAAATTGGGAAGTTTGGAAGTTGGATTGGGTTTTGATTTAAAAATTTATTTAAAAAAAAAAAGAGTCATTAAAATCCGAACGCTTCAAAAAGACCGGTATAGTTTTTGCTCATCGGTCTCGATTTTCGAGTCTTGGAGCCCAAAAAAAAAAAAAAAAACCATGTCTAACATTTAATTCAGTAGAAAAATGCTATTCAAACTCGGATGTGTAGTGCTGATCTTACAATTAGCTCAACAATGATTGGTTGCAATGGCAAAGCCTTTATAACCCAAGTATTATTCGTCTTCGTTCGTTAAATGCCGCTCATCTCCCTTGCATACGCTAAGTAGATATACGCTGCACCAATGCTTGGTGTCTATGAGGGTTCTTAAGAGACAAAAGTTGGGCTATTAGCTTGTTCGTTTAGTTCCACACCGGTTCTGGAATAAGTTTTTAGTTTTGTGTAGGCTTATAAATGAGAGCAGTGCCGAAGAATGCTCAATGATAATATGTGACTTACGTTAATTTCTAACTTTTTTTCTAATTTATTAAACTTTATTTCATGTGGTAGATAATGGTGATTGTAACTTTAATAACGAGTTATCTTCGTAGTTTTGGTTGTGGTTATTTTCATAGTTATGGTTACTTTTTAGCGTTTAAAATTGAAACGTTCACAAATTCAAAGTCGTCTTTTTTTTTTTTAATTCTTTTTCATTTTTTGTTAGGCTTAATTAATAATAATCAAGTTAAGGATGTTTAAGTTATCTGCGAATGTATTATAATATAACAATTAATTTATATCCACAATTTGACATGTTAGTTTATTTGTTATTATACTGTTTTTTTTTTTTTTTTTTTTTAAGATAAGAGCAATAACTTTAAAAAAAATGTGGCAAGTTTCATGTATGTTTGTTATACGATGGGTTTTTTTCCCTTTTTTTTTATTTAAATAAACTACTATGCTAGGACCTTTTAGGATTTACTTTTAATAATCTCATTTATTAGTATCTATCTTTTAAGTGCGCAACAAAGTACATAATTGTTTCAAATTTACATCAAACCGTGGAAAACAATAAATTCTACCAGTATCACAAAATAGGAGTCATATGGTACTAAAAAATTTTGGGATAAAGGATAATTAGTAGCAAGTGAATTAGGATTGATTGATTATCAGATTGACCATTAAATTCCATTAGGAAAAACTTGGATTTTAATTGAAAAAAAAAAAAAAAAAAAAAGGAAGCCCTTAGGGGGTGTTTTGGGACATCTCTATTTTTTCTTTTTTTGTCTTTTTCTTTAACTCAAAAATTAATTTTCATTATACACATTTCCAAATCTTTATAGTTAACTTAAACTTTAAAAGTTCATTACTTTGTCATTTTAATAAAATCCATAGTAATTTTTTTGGAATTGTATAGAATTGTGAGGGGAACGAAATAAAATCCATAGTCATTTTTTTAACACATTTTAAGTTTTTATACTCTGTTTGGCTCACGAGTTTAAACTCAAGTTTTTCATCTCAGTTTTTTGTCTTTTTCTGTAAGTAAACAAAAATTATAACTAATTTTTAAAAAGTCAATTAACTCAAACTAAAAAATTTCAACTCAAACTGTTTTACCAAACACACATTTATACTTTTATACTTCAAACAGTTTTTTAAACAAGCATACAGTTTAAAACTTATCTCAATTTCAATCAAAAACTCCGTGCTATTTTGGCATAGTTGTACTGTGAAAATGTTTTGCTATAGTCTTTGAGTCCGGAATTACTATGCCTACAAGCAGTCAAGCACGTAGATATTTAGCAAAATTCTTTTTGAAGTTTTTGTGAATACCAGAAGCAAAATTTTAGGCATTTGGTAAACTAAGAAAAAACTTGATGTGCACACGTTTATTGACCAAAAAGGACATTTTATATTTTTCTCTGACACTAAGATTAAGATGCGTAAATGGTTACGCATACGGACAATAACATTTTCTCATAAAAAATAGAAATAATATAACGGTCATAAATTATCACAATAATTATTTTTCATAAATTATAATATTAAAAAGCTTTAAAAAATAATAAAATCTATTTATAAATATTAGACAAATAGTTAAATGAAGTTTTATTATTTGTTATGGATATATTGAAATTATTATTTATTGTTAAGGATATATTAGTAAATTGGTATAAAAACAGCAGAAGTTGCTTTGCAGAAGCAAACCCTAACATGTTTATCTAATTCTGTTGTGTTGTAATAGTTTTTAGAATCTGCTGGATAGAAGCAGAGTTTACTAAACATCTCAAATTAACATGCTTAGATTTTTTAATGATCTAAAAACAACCTCTAAAAACAAGGGTTATTTACAAAAATGCCATAAATTTGACACCTTTATATATTTATGTTCATTATAATATTGAAGTTGATAATTTTATCATTTCATAACACTAAATTATCAATTTTAATGTTAAAGTTGACAAAATTATAAGGAGATATTCAAAATATGACTCTACACCTAATTTTCTCTAAAAATAATTAATGCCAAACAAGCTTTCCGTCTCCGATAACTCCCTAAACGGATCCTTAATTACAGTGTAAGAGAGATCAAAGTCCAAAAAAAAGGATGCACTCTGAACTTTCTTATATATATGTATATGAATAATGCCAGGGATACCAATTTCAATCCCAACTTTTTTAGTACCAACTCACGTGTTCTTTAGATACTTACTAATAAAAAATAACAACTCATGTGTCACATATATTGGTACTTAAAAATTAATATTAGAGTTAATATTCTTAACATTTTTCTGTATATGTTTTGCTAGAATGTTAGTACTTTATCCTTTGAAATCCATATCATGGTTTCTAGCAGCCAAAAAAAAAAAAGGTCAAAGATTCATGATAATTTAAATAATTTTCTTCTTCCTTTCTCCACAGAGCAATAGACTTTGAAAATTTTTTTTTCTTCTAAGGTATCCTCTATTATTCATACACTTTATGGCCGTCACATCAAAATTTGGACAGCTTCCACATAATGCTTCTCCAATTAATTCAAATTCCTTTATTATCTAAAATAAAATTAAAATTTTACGAGGAAATCAATTGAGGAAAAAAAAAAAAAACAAAAACAAAATAATGGTAAAAAGGAAAATGCAGCAGAAAAAGCAGCATTCGCCGACATGACATTCTAACAAAAAAATAAAACCCCTCTTTGAAGAATGATGTGGATTGTTTCCTTTTCCTTTTGACATATGTTTTTAGATATTGTACCGTAAAAACTAGTTGGGAAAAATGGGGCCATGTCTTAGCTCATGTGGCTACCTACAAGCTTAATTTTGACGGGGGAGTGAAAATGGGTGTCGGATTTTGTTGGCATAGGCGCTGTGATTAGAGACTCTACGGATATGGTGCATGATTACTTAACTCAACGGGTTGAAGGTCGACTCACTCGCCGCTTTGCTGAGAGTCTTGCTCTCGTAATCAGGATAGAGCTTGCTAGTCAGGTTGGCATTTTTATCTCCAATGCTGAAACTATTTAATCTGATGATTGTTTTGTTACGAAAGATATCTAATTGTCTTTATTTGATAATGATGATGAATGTTGTCATGTTTTTCGTTCTGGAAACATAATAGCACATCTTTTCGCTAATTCTGTGTTTTGTAATTCCGAGTATTATTTAGGTATTGAGGCTGATTTAGTCCAGTAATACGATTTTCACTTTTCCCTTCAAAAAATAAAATAAAATAAAATAAACTAGTAGTATATACCTGTAACATAGTCAATAGAGGATAACAGGGTATAACCGCTAATGCTTGTATTTAATACCTATCTTCAAATGGAAAGATTAAAAAATTTATTAAAAAAAAAGACACAGAATTCTAAACTAAACGCTAGCCAATCAAAGTGCTTATAATGAGATGGAAAGGGTTGGCAGCGCGTCGGCAGTTTCCACGTGTACACGTGTCGCGCGGGCTGACGTGGCTCAACTTTGCCGCCAAAGGACACGCTTAAAGCCTTCAACGCCATTTCTTTGGGCTTATTATCAATTATTTAATAATAAAAATAAACCCAAAAAAAAAAAAACTATTTATTTTGCTTATGCTTGTCTTCTTTCTTTTTGGGGTTGTTATAACATTACATGAGAAAAAACAAACAAGTAAAACGAATGAAAAACAAGGCAAAAACAGTAATAAAGGTCCCTATTTGAGTATACATTGTTAATTATTCTTGACTGTTGTACAAGAATAGTTTTTTTCCCCCAAAAAAAAAAATTTTTTTAAGAAGATATAATGTGGTTTTCAGTGAGAATTTGTTGTTTTAACCCTATTATTATTATTATTATTTTTAACAAAATTTTCTAGTTTGAAGAAACGAAAGATGTTTTCTCGAGAAACTCACAAAACTCCAAAAACAAAAGTACTGTTGCTACTTGCTATTATTGGAGAGAGAGATTAAAAAAAAAAAAAAAAGTGTTCAAGCACAATTTTTTGGTATTAATATTGTCATTAAAACTTTAAAGTTGTGCCTGCAAAAAGGTAGAATTAATAACGTAATTATGTATGGCGCCATAATATTGGTTAGACGTGTTATTATTATTATTATTATTATTATTGAGGATAGTAATTAACCTCTCGGTATAATGAATCTCCTTAGACCAGTACTTCCAACATGCTTAATTACTAGCATACTTTTTTTGTTTTGATAAATAGGATCTATTCATGTATTTTTAATAGATTTTTTTACCCCTTTTTTTTCCCCACTTTCCTCCTTTATACTTAATGATGACAACAAAAAGAGGTGGTCTACTCGCTAACCTACCTTGTGAAGAGAACTATCGATCATCATTTCGTTAACCTGTTTAAATAGTCAGGGATGGATCGGGTTTTCCAGTCACGATCTCAAGTTACTCACAGACACCTTATTTGTACGATTAGTTATTTCATTTTCATGTTTGAAACAAATAAATAACTGATAATACACTTATATAGGACTTAAGTTAAAAAGAAAAGAAAGATGTTGTATTTAGTGCATAAAAATTATAACTACGTACTTTAAATTATAATGTAGCAAATTGTGAATTAAATATTTAATTCAAAACTAAATACAGTTAAATGAGATGGCAAATGGTTTATACGATCGGCAATCCCTAAACCCATCCTCGTCTTGTGACCGTCATAATAGGATAAATATTTATCCGTTTAACTTTCAAACTTGTTCAAAACGGATTTTTCCACTCCCGTCTCAGACAAATAACTGCAGTAAAATAGGTTTATAGGGAAAACTGTCATCTCTTCATGTACCATTAAATATATCCTACTGATGTCTATAGGGTATAGTTTTTTTAAGCATTAGATTATATTCTAATTATGTCATGCTGAAAATATATGTGATATTTTTATATATCTTATCAAAGAATTTTCTGTATTTACACTGTACCGCATTATTGTGAAAATATAAGGAGTCGACAATCCTGGACGGTTACCAATTATAGGAGTACAGTGTGATTCTTTAATGAAGTCCACGTAACAAACACCTAAATTTATCAAAATGCCCAACTTTCATTTGTAGAACAGTAGTTACAACATAAATGATAATCTACTATATCTTCTTATACTTATAAATTTTCTTTTTCTTTTCCCTTTCCCTTTCCTCCTCCTCCTTCTTCTTGTTCTTGTTCTTGTTCTTCTTTTTTTATTATCCCTCCCATTTTTTGAAAGAAAAAAAAAATGAGATAGGATTGTTTCCATCCCTTTTTTTTTTTTTTTTTTTTTGTTTTCTCAAAAAGAAAGAATGAGAAAATAATGAAAAGAACACATAAAATTTTCCTTGTTAACAACAAAGTCTTCGGTAAGATTGTCAAATTGCATTTAACGATAAATTTGAAACGATTATCTAATTAATTACCTATTAATACGTTGACTGCTATTATAAATAAAAATGGACTCGACACAATTCACCAGATAATTCTTTAACGGTAATAAAGGTCCATATTTGCATAATTGTTAATTATTCTATACTCTTGTAGAAGAATAATTTTTTAAAGGAAAATTTAAAAAGATAACAATGAGGTTTCAGTGAAGAAACAAAAAGCTGTTTTTCTCGACAAACTCTATACTCAAAGAATCAAAGTGGTTGTTGCTATTATTGGCAAAAAAGTGTATTTCTTGGCACAATTTTTCGTATTACCAAGCCTGCGAAACCTCAAAGTTGTGCATGCAAACGGTTCGAACTACCAACGTAATTGTATATGGCATAATATTGGTCAGACGCGTTATTTTTTTTTTATTTTTTTTATTTTTTTGGGAGTATATTGTTATTAAATTAATCGCTTGGTATAATGAATCTCCTTGGACCGTCAAAATTTTAACATGCTTAATAACTAGCATGCTTCTTTTTTTTTTTTTTTTTTTTTTTTTTTTTTTTATATAGGAAATATTCACGTATTTTTAATAGATTTTTGTTTATTGAATGACCTTTATTGTCCCCCTTTTTTTTTTGGGTAAATAATGACCTTTTTTTTGTCCTTGCATATAAGGAGATAACGGGTGGTATTTTCATCAATCTATCATGGTCTGTTTGACCTATTTAATTTAACGGGGTTTGCTTTTTATTCACGGATTCGGATTTCTTTCAGGTATCCCCGTCTACTTAATTCGTTATTTTAATTTTCATTTAATAAATAAATAAGTCAGTAATAATATACTCATTATATAGAATTTTAAGTTAAACAAAAAGAAAGCTATATCATTTAATTTTTCATATAATGCACAAAATTATATATATTATAGCATATTTTACAGAAAATATACTTAATCCAAAAGATAAAATATAGTTAAACGGGTTATAGAATTGGAAACATGTAAACTCGTCTCTACCTTGTAATTTGTGATGGGTTAAAAATTTTGCCAGGTAACACTGAATTTGTTTAGATCGGGTTTTCTTATCTTACTTAAGACGGGTCATTATGATGATGAATTTACGAATAAAATTGTCATCTTTACTTGCACGGTTGAATATATCCGATATCTATGATATAATTTTTTAAGCATTATATATGATAATTGAATAAAACTTGATGAAAATCTAACTGTTAAAAGTTCTTTTTCATACTGATGTGATATTTTTGTATATCCTGTCAAATAATTCTTCTGCTTGCACTGCCACGTTATTGTGAAAATACAAGGAGTCATGCTATCCTGGATGATTACCAATTACAAAAGTGTAGTGTGATTCCTTAATGAAGTCCAAACAGCAAACACCTACATTTATCAAAAATGCCCAACTTTCATTAGTAGAATAGTAGTTACAACATTAATGGCAATCTACAATATCTCCTTATAGTTATCTTTTTTTTTTCCCCTTCCCCCCCACCTTTTTTCTTTGTTGTCCCTCCCATTTTTCAAAAGAGAGAGAGTGAGAAAAAAAAAAAAAAAAGAAAGAAAAAGAAAAAAGGGAGAGCTAGGATCGTTTTCCTTCCTTTTTCCCAAAAAGAAACGATGAGAAATTAAGGAAAAGAATAGATAAAATTTCCCCTATCAACAGCGAAACCTTCGGTGGGATTGCCAAATTGCATGCAATGTTAAATTCGAAACCGTCATCTAATTGCATGTTAACACATTGATTGATACCATAAACAAAAACCGTATTCGATTCAGGTCACCAGATTGCACTCATAGTATGTTATAAATTACATATCGACAAAAGTTCTAAGATGCATATTTGTAAAACCAAATCGCAATGAATTAAAAAGACTCAAAAAGGAAATTACAACATTGGAAAATCAATTTCTTGCACTAGAAAATAATCTTCTTGGAAAAAAATATAAAACAATTAAAATAAAAAAATTATTGTGGTATATTTATTATTAGGTTGTTGATATTAGTAATGAATCATGACCAAATACAACCCTACCTAACTTTATATGTTCTAAGAGGCTGCGCCATAGTTAAGCCATGGTCATAGCCACGACCACACAAAGACTCTCAGTTTAAACACAAATCCGTCACGTGGTTAGCAAGTTAGCAAGTTTGAGTATTTCTCATTTAAAAATGCTTTTAAAAATAATAATTAAAAAGAAAAAAAAACCCAATCAAGAAAAAATATTCTCTCTCCACTTAAATAAGCTTAAGTTTGATTTTTAGTTAAAAATAAAATTTTTAAATTAAAATTTACTGACTAAAATTAATTATAATTTTTATTAATTTTTAGAAAAATATAAAAAATGAGATGAAAATATATATTTTAGTTCAAAATAAACTTAAATGTAAAACTAAAAAGACCTGGAAGCAAATCCAGAGGATAATTTGGTAATTTTATATAATCAAAACCCAATCCAAAACCATGTCTGCATACCGTACGCACGTGGAACACACGCCCACAGCAAAAACAAGTTTGATCCGGCCAGTCACGAAAATCTCTAACCTACGGCACGCCCACCTAAACTCGCTACGACTTGTCGTGTAACCCAATGGAATCCAAAAAATGACAAGTAAATTTAACCTTTCCAAATACGTGGCAGGGAGCTATTGGTTAAATATTATTAAAATTCTAGACAACCACTAGAAGATCTCCTCCTAGCGGGAATCTTAAATCTACGCGTCCGCCACGACACGGCGCGTGCCATCACGCCCCAGCAAGTGGCGTGAAATTATCACTTTTTCGTCTATAAAACGGCCAGGGCAAAACCCCATCTTTCTCTCTCTGGACGTATATCTTTATATATTATTATTTATATTATTATAAAAATATTATTTATTTATTTTTTCCTCCTAAAGCCAGCCCCACAACACAACACACAAACACAGCCCCTCTCTCTCTCTCCCCCCTCTCATAAGCACAAGAAGAACGACTTTGCTTTTCTCATTCTTATTTTCTCTCTCTAGTTTTTTTTTTCCTTTTTATTTTCTCTCTCTAATATTTCTCGCTCTAAACTCCTTTCCTCGAATTCACAACCTTCGTAGCCATGAAAGCTCAGCTTCCGTAAAACCCAGGTACGGCTTTCTCTCCTCTCTTCTCTCATGTTTCTTTCTCTCTCTATTTTCCTCGTCTTTATGTCTCCTTCTCTCTCTCTACAGTTTGTGTGTATGTTTGCGTTCTGTGTGTCTTTATGTATAAATATATATTTATATACGCACAAAACACATATATATTTGTTTCACGTTTTGTTCATTCTTAATCTGTTAAAGTTTTCTGAATCGGTGGTAACCCATTTTCTCAGGGCCCGAGTTTGAGTTTTCCTCACGTGGGTTCGTCGCTTGTGTTTTTTTGGCTTCTCCATGGAGGTACAGTAAACAGAAAAAAAAGATCTTTTTTCTTTTTATAAATTTATTTATTTATTTTGTTTAATATTGTTCTGCTGTTTCTGTTTATTGTACGATTTAGTATACTTCTTTTTTCTCTGCGTGTTTTAACGGTTCCATGTAGAGTAAATATCTGGAATTTCGGTGGATCATATTGGAATTCTCACTGTTTTTGTTTGTTTGGCTTCTTCTCTCGTGTTATGTATTTTTATTTATTTTGTTTCTTTATTTTATTTTCGTTTTTCCTTTTCTGGGTTTTATTTATAGTTAAAAGAAATAAACTTTGGATGTCGTTTATTAAAGATATAAAATCTTTTGTTTGGTTCTCGAGATAAAATGTACTTAACTGGGCTTTCATATTTTTCTTGAGAAAGTTTTGGACTTCCCAGGCTTGCTTTTTTCATAAATTTTTTTTTTTTTGGGTTCGCTTTTAGTTTTGGGTTTCAAAAATGAATCTGAGATTTACTCTTATATACGTGTGTGTGTGTGTATGTGTGTGTATAAATGTATTCGTGGATTTTATGTATTAATGTTAGTAAAGTTTTTACTTGTTATATTTGTTGAGGGACAGAATTTGGTTTCAATCGAAGAGCTGATATTTGGTTTTTGGGATTTGCTTTTTTGCCCCCCTAATTTTTGGGATTTAAAGATTTTATTTAATTTTCATAAAGTAAAAAAAGAAGGGAAAAAAAAAGAGAGAGAGGGAAAAAAAAAAGAGAAAAGAACTTTGTCTTAATAAGTTGGCATTAATTAGTTGCTTTTGCAGAAATTGTTCTCTGTTTTGTGCTGTAATTAGTGAGTGGCTGACTTGAATCTCTTAATTGCCTTTTGTCATTTCCTTGAGAATTAGACACAATTTATTGGGTTTTTGCCAGGACGGGAACCAACAATTTTTTTTTGGGTATGAGAAAGGTGGGCCCACATTTGAACAGCACAAACAAAATAACTGTTTAGATTGAAATAATTTGAGTGTTGTGTGAAGGGATAAAAAAACAAAAAAAGTAAGGACATGATTTGAAGGATGCTGCATTTTCCTTTCCTGAAACTAATTAGTTTATGTTATGTCTTGCTTAGTGTGTCTTTATTCATGTACATTTCCCTACTTTTGCTTGATTTCATTATGATATCAATATGTTAATCAAGAAAAAGCTTGAAACTTTAACATTGGCATAAACTTTGGTGTTTTTGTTTTTTGTTTTTTGTTTTTTTTTTGGCAGATGGATTCAGTTGAAGTGAGTGGCCCCATTATGGATTTGAGTGAGGGCATATCTGCAGAGAACTCGGTTTCTCCAAAAGATTCTGATGTTTGCAATGTCTTTGGAGACCCGGATATAATTCCTAGAGTTGGAGATGAGTACCAGGTTGAGATTCCCTGTCTAATGACAGTCTCTGACTATCTACAAAGCCTAGCTGATTTAGAAGTCACTGTAGATGATTCCCCTAATCGTCTTATTGGATTGTCTATACCATTGGTGTGGATAATTGAGGAGAAAATTGAGAACGAAAGCCGTGGACAGGAGGAGGCTTCTGATAGTGTTGATGTGAGCAACAACAAAAATCAATCCGAATGCATCAAAGAGGCTAGTTTAGTAGTGGTAAAGGATGATTCGAGACCTAAAGTTGAGCTTAAGCCCCTCGATGTTGCATTGATCAATGGGACAAACATAGGTGAATCTGTAAACTTGGTTTTGCATAAGGAACAAAATCACGGAGGAAAAGGCCACTGTCTAGTGCCTGGTTGCTCAGATGATACCTTGACTGACCACGAGGAGGCTGTTTTTCTTCTCGGTTTGTACATCTTTGGGAAGAATCTTGTTCTGGTGAAGAAATTTTTGGGGAGCAAGCAGATGGGGGACATACTGTCCTACTACTATGGAAGATTTTATCAATCTGACAAATACCGTAGATGGGCAGGCTGCCCCAAGGACAAAAAAAAGAACAAAAGGACTGTATGTTATGGACAAAAAATCTTCTCGGCGTCGAGGCACCAGGAACTGTTGTCTCGTTTGCTTCCCCGTGTATCGGAGAAATGCAGGAGCACTGTACTGGAGGTAACTGCATCTTATTTTAACTTTTTGCAAAGCTTTTCGTATTGACCATGGATTAGATGCAATCAATTCATATGTCTCCATAAGTTCTGAAGAGAAACTGTCAAACGTGTGTTGAACTAGTTATATGCCAGCTTTCTGCCTTAAAATTTCCCGTATGAGCACTTCTCTAGCCCATGAAAAACTTTTGAACTCGTCTTGTGTGGATCACCAACCTTTCTACCTTTGAATTTCTTATTTTCATTTACCCTTTTATGTGTTTGATTAGCTTCGTCAGCTTTGACTGTATATGCTTGTTATACTGATTGATTGACGATTCCTGATTTTAAAACAAGCAATGGCATGCTCAAATGTGCATGTAGAACCTCTCTTGATAAAAAGGATTAAACTTTTGTCACGGTCCAAATGCCTAGCCTCCAACATAGGATTTTAAACTCCATGGAAATTTTTTCTTATAATTCACATAGACGTTTATGCTAAGAGACGTGTGTTACATTAACTGCGACATATCTCATCTAGACAACAGAACCACAGTACACACAACAAAAGCATCGCCATTCCATATACTTGATTAGGCGTTGTCATTGGTCCACATTCATGCAACACACTTGACCGTTCTCTATGTACCGTATTCTTTAGGAAAATGATGATGATAATTGAACGCACAGAATTTTGCTTCTTTAGATGCAAAGTAGTGCATGGGACTGTTTTTGTTGCTAAAGACAAAATTAGAAGAAGTGAAGGATTTTAATTTAGAAGAAGTGAAGGTTTTTTTGGGCCAAAAACTGATATTTTTGTAAGAAACATTGTTTTGCTGTCCTGAAACTGTTCCGATTAATGGATGATAATTTTTGTTGAAATTTGTCTTTTTGTTCTTCCTTTAAAAGGACCATTCTATAACTCTTATTTTAATGTGGTCAGAGCTAATATTTCATCCGTAATCACAAATAACAGATCTGATTATTTTAATTAATTTGAACAATTTGACAGGTCTGTAAGACATATGGGGAGGGAAAAATATCTCTGGATGATTATGTGACCACCCTAAAGTCTACATTTGGGCTGAAGGCTCTTGTGGAGGCTATAGGTATTGGTAAAGGGAAGCAAGATCTCACGGGTGTTGCCATGGATACTCCGAAATCCAACCCTGTCCGCCGTGAGATGCCAATTGGCAAAGCATGTTCCGCTCTTACTCCACCGGAGATCGTCAACTTTTTGACAGGAGACTTTCGGCTTAGCAAAGCCCGATCAAGCGATCTGTTCTGGGAAGCTGTTTGGCCTCGGTTGCTTGCAAGAGGGTGGCACTCTGAGCAGCCTAATAATCATGCCTTCAGTGCTGGTTCCAAGCATTCTTTGGTGTTTCTCTTGCCGGGCATCAAGAAGTTCTCAAGAAGGAAACTGGTCAAGGGATTCCACTACTTTGACTCCATAAGTGATGTCTTGCGTGAAGTTGCCTCTGATCCGGGACTTCTCGACATTGAAAGCTGCAAGAGCAGGGAAGAAAATGGATGGAGTAATGAAGCTAAGCTGGACCAAGATGATTTTCCCAATGAGCAGCGCCACTGTTATCTAAAACCGCGCACTCCCAACCGTGCTACTGATACCGTGAAGTTTACTGTTGTGGATACAAGTCTGGCGAACGGGAGAACGGTTAAGGTGAGAGAACTTCGAAGCTTGCCTACCAAGGTAGTGAACACTGGTACCTCCCAAAGTCAGTCCGATGAGGATGATGAAGAAAGTTCTGAGGAGTCGGCAGATAAGTCTAGCTCTGTCAATGCCTTGTCTTCCAACAGGGATGAGAATACTGATCTCAAAGCCACCGACGTTAAGTTGATCAAATCATTATCTTTTGGTAGCAAAGACGTTGAACATCGCCCAGATTCAACTACCATGCCTGCCAAAATCCCCAAGGATAAGCACACGGATTTATGCAATGGTGCACAGCCTAGAAAGGGTACAAAGTCTAAATTGAACCGGAAGGAGGGTCCTGAAAGCAAAAACCATTTGGCTCCTGTTCTGAAACGGCGCAGGAAATTACACCCTCTGAGTCGCAAAGAGACGAGCTGCAATACGACCGACAGCGGGGTAGGTTCCATATTGCATCGGGAGGCTGCTAGCTGTGTAGACAATTCTGATTTGAGTGGCAACATGCTCTCTCAAGTGGATCCATCTCAAGACAAGTTGTCATCGGCCAGCTCATCTAGAGGGTACAGCCCGATCGCCAGCGCCGAAGGGATTCTTAGTAGCAACGAAATGGATACTGAACAACCTCACGAGAAACCGCCATCCCGTACACTTATCGACTTGAACATAGCTATCTCTCTAGATGCTGAAACTGACGAACCTTTAATGGCAGAAACGACGGCAAGACAAGATCAACAAAGGAGCAACGAACCTGGCAACCACCAGCCGGCAGTGAAATCCTCAGGTGCAGCTGAATCCGAGCAGGAAGCTAATGTGGGCGCCCGGCGGCAGAGCACGAGAAATAGACCACTGACCACCAAGGTGCTGGAAGCTTTTGCGTGTGGGTTTATGGACACAAAGCAGAAGCGGAAGACAAAGGACACATTTCCCGGGGAGAACTTGAAGTCTAGACCACCCTTAAAGCGTCCTCGTCCTAGGTTGAGCCCTCAGGAGAGTTTCAATTCTGTCAATGTGGATTTCGCGACGGAGCAAAGTGGAACTTCTATCCAAAACGCCAACAGTGATGTGTTCAACCAGCGTGGCATCAGTTCTCAAACTGGTTAGGAGCCAACCTGGTTGACTAAAACAAACTAGCCAGAGCATGTAGCTTTCTTAGTTGTTTATTCTCACAGTGCTCTAGAATACAAGCCGTTTTCTTTTGGCTGCTACACAAACACATCACCCTCTTAACTCGGGCATCATTTGGCGTTATGATCATCCCAAAGGGAAGTTTGTAGTTGAAGTTACTGTGCCGCCTCCAAATCTCTGCTCCACTACTTTTTTTTTTTTTAAACACATTCTCATCTTGTGGAAGTCACTTTGCACAAGGGCAGGTCCTAATTATTGCTAGTTTGTATACAACCGCAAATGTCAACAACCCAAAAATCCAGTTGCCTCGTTTCATTGCCTGCATTCTAAACAAGTTTCCGCGCCTCTGCTGGAGTCGAGACCATTGTAGTTCCATTCACATTAGTGAATATAGTTTGCTTTTTTTTTTTCTTTTTTTTTTTTTTTGTCGAAAAAATTGTATTAATGCTCTGTTAGTTGCCAAGGCAACGGAGTAAAAGAACATAAAACTCCCGTCTCTTTGGCTTTGTCTGCTACTTGGCTGTGGCAAAATGTGGCATTGGGTTCCTCGGTAAAATTTGACCTTGTCATTGGTATTCTGCCTCCTTTTTTTTTTTCGTGGTGGTGGTGGTGGTGGTGCTAAAGTTGAATCTTATTGGGCAACCACGCAGCGGACAACACTGCAAAAGTAAATAAAATTGAAAAGAACCCGAAGACCATAGTCTTAATGTCTGCCACGTTACTACAATAGTTACTTCATGTTTCTGAACGTTAGATTTAGGTCAAATAAGAACATACCCATTTGACACTTAAGACATTTACTCGTGAGTAAGCTATATATATGTACATACACAAGGATTTATACATTATGCTAAAAATTTGATCATTTAGAGGGAAAAAGAATTTGATACTTTAAAGACATTTACTTAAAAGGAATATATATATATATATATATATATACACACGCACACTGGTTGTATGTTGCATGCATGAATTTAGTTTGGTATATATACATATATATTAATTTTTTATTTTTAATTAAAATGAATGTGGATATCAAGTTTTTAAACGAAAAGGAGCAAATCAAAAGTAATTTTCAAAAAATTAAGAGAAAAAGATGTAAAAAAGATAAAGATAAAGTAGAAAATAAAATAAAACAAATAAAAGCTTTTCAGCCCAAAAGAAAAAGAATGACACTAAAAAATGATAGCATTAAAGAATTAAAGAATTATCAAACAATTTCATCACAAAAAGAAAAGAAAATTAAAAAAAGCACACAAAAGGACAAAATAGATTGATGAAAGTTTTCAACAGTAAAAAAAACTTCAGCTTTATATAATAGTAATGAATATATATCTATAGCTATATACTCGGGAACCTAAACACTATGCTAAATATAAGTCAGCCATTTACAGGAAAAAAATTTGACACTTTGAAGACATGTACTCAAAGTAAAATAAATACACACACACACACACACACAAGGATTTTATACATTATGCTAACAATTTGACCATTTAGAGGGAAAAGGAATTTGATATTTAAAGACATTTACTTAAAGTAATGTATATATATATATATATAACTATACACACATGGATCTAAACATTATGCTAAAGATAAGTTAGCCATTTAGAGGAAAAAAATTCGACACTTTAAAGACATTTACTCAAAGTGTGCACACACACACACACACACACACACACACACACACACATATACAAGCACACACAAGGATTATACATTACACTAAAGATAAGTTAGGTGGCGTTTGTTTAACTCATTTTTGTAAACAGGACCTATTTCATCTAGATGGTTATTTAAATATGTGTTTAGTTTTTCCACATCTCAAACACTCATTTGGATTGTCCTAAGTTGAAATGGAATCCAAATCAAAATAAACCTCATCTAAAATATATATCCCATTTGGAATAATGAAAATTTTTTCCATTTTAAATGACATCCAAACATCTATTCAAACAACAATTCCAAATGTTTTCATGTTATTTTCTAAATGTTGCATCCAAATATCTATTCAAACAAAAATTCAAAATGTTCTTATTCCAAAAGTTTCCATCTAAATATTTCCATCCAAATCTTATCGAGATGGCTCTCTCATACGAACTCTTAGCCATTTAGAGGTGTTAAAAAAAATAATAATTAAAAAAAAAAAACTATCTCAAACTTGCATGAAGGAGCAAACTGTGAGCGTTACAACATTCTAGATTTAGAGACCATGCAGCATGCCAAACTTCCTGTTGCTTGTGGCAAAAGCCAAATAATAATAATAATAATAATAATAACAACAAAATAAAAAATAATAAAAACAAAATAATAATAATAAAAAAAGAAGTCTTTAGACCAAATATAGACGTTAATTCAAAGTCAAGGAAGCCATTAGATTTGGAAGACTTTTTGGTTTTTGGGTAAAATATGTTGGCTCTCAACGTTCAAATTTCGACAAAACACAAAAAGGAGAGAACGACTAATAAAAAGTGAAAAAGGCAAAGAAATACGTGGAGATACCTTTTGCATGGTGTTATCCAAATAATTTGCCATTAATGCGAGTGAAATTAACGCGTGGACTTGAAGGCGACTTTGGCATAAATTCTGTCCAAGAATATTTAACCTTATTCTAAATTTATTTAACCTTTGGTTCTTATAAATGGACGGGGTCAGAGAAAATATAAAAGAGTAAAGTGATGATAAAACAATTCATAAAGTTTTTTTTTTTTTTTTTTTTTTAAGAAAAACAATTTTCGTTGCAAGAATTGTAAGCATGGAGAGTAATTTTATTAATCTTTCTTGGGGGACCATTTTGCAATTATTTACACCAAAGAATTCCAGGCTGTCATAGTTATAACTTTTTTTTTTTTTTTTGCCCCCTGCCCACTTCTCTCTTGTATGATATATTTATTGATTTAAATCAATGCATGTTCTAGTTGTTATCGATTTCACCAATATGATCCTTCTGACTAGAACAATATTAAATGACATAGAGGCCGAGGCTTTGGTGGCGGCGCTTTTATTATTATTATTATTTATTTATTTTCTTTTGAAGTTTTGGTTTGTAATAAAAATTTATTTTTATTTTGTTTGTTAGATTTGTGTCTTTGTTGTGTTTTCCATGACCTTGGTGTTTTAGATTTTTCAATTTTGGTCGAATGGATATTTCTATAAATATAGAAGATTTGTTGAAAATCATATATTTATTTGAAATTTTGTTGAGAAAATTCGGTGGAAAGTCATATTTTAAATACTTTCTTACAATTTTATCCACCATAATATTACGTTGATAATTTTAATATTATTAAATAATAAAATTATCAATTTTAATATTATAATAGACTTAAATATAAAAAGATGTCAATTTATGACATTTCTACATATAACCTTTTGAAATTTAATACACGCTATCTCTCTTTTGGTAAAACCTAATTATTTAAAGAGATTATAATTTTCTATAATTTAAGGCCTTACCAACTATATATGTATTTTATAGAAAATTAATAACTTAACAAGAAAAGTAACAGGAGGAGAAGAAGAAACAAAGATATTTAACTTAAATATGCTTATGCGACTAAAAACAAAGAATTTATTATTGAGGAGCACTATGAGTGGACTGTCACATATAAATACAAGTTACAGTATATAAAATCAGGTAAGTTACCTAATATTTATAAATCTCATAAAATCAAGACTACTCTAAATTATATAATTATAAATAATTAAAAGTTTCTAACAAAGATAATTACATATAAATAATAACTTTCCTTAATATAAAATACTAACTTTTCCTAATATGTATTACCTTGATTTGAATTTTTTTAAAGAAAAAAAATTAGTTAAAAATTATTGCATAAAAAATACCAATTAAAAAGTACATGATCCTTTGACTAGCTCACGGTAATCTAATTTTATTTCATTTTTTTTAAAAACAGTTTGCATTGAAAAAAAAAAAAATCAAATGAAAAATTGAAAACGAAAGAACGCAATAACGACCCTACAGAGATTGGACATGTACGAGGAACACGTGGCCCACAAAAAGGAATCCACGTGGCACACATTTGTCCTCATTTTAGTGTTTGCTTGTGCCTGAGAGACAGCCCAAGGTAGGCGCGTGTACTCGCTCCATGGCCACCATCTTCTCCGAGCTTCTTCTCCTAAACCCTAAATTGAAACCCTAGATGAAATTGGGGGTTTCGTTATACTCGTAGCTTCAGCGCGAAGAACAATGGGTCAGGCATTTCGTCGAGCATCTGGAAGAATCCGGGCAGCCTCGAGCGCCGACGCCACGCCGTCTTCGTCGGCGGCCAAAAGCGCCGTCGATCGGCGGCCTCCGGTGGGCCCAGCTGGCGGAGAAGAGATCTCCAAGACCGGCGAGCTTGGTGCCGCTCTTGATTCTGGTACTAATTTTAGCTCTCTCTCTCTCTCTCTCTCGTATTTGGAATCAATTAGTAAAACTTTTAGCTCCAGCGATCAGATTGAGCTTGAAGACAAGAGGGTTGCTTTAAGAACCCTTTTTGATTGGTAATTCCATGAAATGGGCGACATTTTATTAGCCTTATGTTCCTTTGATTTCAACGTTTGTTTCTGTTTTCGTTTTTGTTGTTATGTTTTAGGTAATTAAAAAAAAAAGGCTCTAATATTGAGCAAGATTTTATTTTCTTTTCTTTTATTGGATTATTAGAAATTAAATGGTGGGAATTGTACTAATTAGTAATCATTCAAATCACGTAAAAAAAGGTGATCATAGTAATTGACCTGGGATTAGTTTTCTACCAAGAACTGTAGTTATGCTTGCTTTTGATACTGGCTTTAAAATAGTGGACATTTTCGGAGACACAATTTTTTTTTTTTTTTTTTTTTTTTTTTGAAGTGATGCTTTTACTTTGGACAAAATAGTTGGAATAGAAGTCCAAAACTAAAAAAATCTAGCATGGTAACTGTAAAAATGTATAGGGAGTTGTGTACGAATTTGATTTTTGAAGACTCCGAAAGCAATACCAAAGGGCGTTATGTGTTTCGTGTTTAAGACTTATTTTGGTCTTGTGGACTGATATTTTTTGTGGAGGTGATCTCTGATATTGATGATACTGAGTTCATTCTTTTCTTGAATGCTGTTGTTTCTTTTGTTTGGTTTCAAGATGGTGCAATGGGAGGGAATGCTGACAATATTCTAGAAGAAAGAGATCCACAATTCGATGCCATGCTTAGTCAGATGGTGGGTAGGATTAGAACGAAGCCTGGCGGAAAACCAGAAATGGGCGAGGTGAGTCTATGGAAGTTGCTTTGATCAATCTGCAGCAATGGTTTTTGTCTGTGTTGGTAAAGCATAATTGTTTTGTTAAGTACTTTGATATATAGGCTCTATAGGAGTCCCGAAATTCTTTGGAGTATGTTATTTTCTCCACATGTCTTTGGAATTTTTATTTCTTCTCAATTATCATATCTTGATTTGCAAACTAATATCTATTCCCATGTTGATGCCTACAACTCTATACTTCTTGAAACAATATGGAAAACAATACTAACGGGTTTCATTGATGCATGCCTTATGTTCGAATGAAGTCTCTCATTGGATAGGAAGAAAGAAGACGTTGTCGGATTGTGTCTATAAATGCTTAAAACATGTTATTTGCTCGTTTCTCCTTTCATGGTCGGGCTATTTTCTTTAAGTAGTTACTCGGTTGAGTAATTTGAGATTCTATTCCAACGCATGTTTCAGTCCAAGTTCTTTTTGTCGCTAAGTAAATGGGAACAAATTGCAGGCATTTGTGGTGGAGAAATATAAAAGGCCCCTGCCAAAACTCCGAAATACGAAACCCGATTCAAGCAGGTACGAAGAGAGGCCTACTGCAGCTGGAACTCTGAATGTTGTGCAGCTTCGACACATTGTTCTTCTGCATGAAGGTAAAGCCGATGATCACAATGGGCCCATGGATGTCCATCAAATTGCAGAAAAATTCCGAGTTGATGTTGCGGAGGTTCAAAGGATCTTGCAGTTTGTATCACTGCCTCCTGAGGACAACAAGAAAGACCAAAAGAATTTTTGAATGCTGGCTGCTTTGGCATACTCTTCTGCTCTACTAACAGATTTTCTTCTAAATAAGGATGGCTGGTTTAAAGGCTTCGATATTTTGCTTTCAAATATTTTTTTGATATTTTTATTCATACAGAAAAGCACCAGAGACTGGATTCCTGCCATCAATTTTGTTATAGTTGTAGAAAATTTTGTTGAAGAATAATATTAGTAAATCATGCTTCCAAGCCCAACTCTTGTCCCCCCCCCCCCCCCCCGGTCGCCTTTTGAGACGTCTAAGATACTGAACACAGGTGGAATTTTTTGTTTTTGTTTTTTCAAAATTTTGGAATGTAGAGTCATCCCTGGCTGTCTGATATTGTTCATTTTATCAGTGGAAATTCTTTTTTTTTTTTTTTTTTTTACCTAATTTTATATGAGTTCCCTCGATTACTCTCTCTCTAAAGTCTAAACTTGATAATCATAGGGAAACTTGTTTAAATGTTTTCTAATTGAATGCACCACTTTTTGAGCAAACCTCAACGTAAACACTATTCACCATTTCAATATACACATTTTTGAACACTTTTATTTTTACATGTATTTAAATGTATTTCGATATTGACATTCAAATACACATTTCATTGGAATACAATGACTCAAATGTAAAAATATGACATCCAAACATATATTAGAATACATGTATTATACTTGAATCAAATATCAAATATAATATGTGATCCAACCTAACCATGAGTTTGTCCATTTACAGATTCCTAGTATCGACAGTGTGAGTAATAGATATTTGTACTGCAACCAGAGGTCTGTATTGTATAACCAGCTCGCACATTTAGGAAAATAAATCCATTCACAGTTTCAGACACCGGGACAATTTTAATATGAAACTCTACATTTTGACTTTTTCCCTTGCCACTCGTGTATAACTATAAACTTTGTGGCCTAGTAACGACTAAATCAAACCCAAAAAAAAAAGAAAAAAAAGAAGTGACCCCTTCCTATTATGACAGCTTTCCAAGGTCAAGTCTCCAAGGACAAAAGAATTAGACAATGAAAAATGGATGAAGGAAAAAAGAGGAAAAATTAAATGTAAGATTCACGTCCAAATGGACTCTAACCAATCCGATACATAGTCATAAGCCACAAAAGTTACAGCACTTGCTGGTGCAGCTTTGACAGTTGAGGGGACAATCCCCTTGTAGAGGCCAGCCCAACCCTCCAATTGCAAGATCCTCTGCAAGGCGTCGAACATGTTTCTGTAGGCTTGGTGCTCCACTCGAGCCCCATACCGTGGGTGCCTTTGTAATCCCTCGATCTGCCAATAAAATTTAGGTTCAACATGTTTATCTGGGTTCAATAATAAATTTGTTTGCATAAGTCTAATGCAACCCACATGTCTTGGAGATATTAAGCATCACAACAAACATGTAAAACATCCATTAGGGCACTGCAAAAATGACATTTTAAATCTTCTTAGGAAAATGTACGCACAAGTGAAATCCTCTTTCTATTAAAGGACAATCATTAAAAAGATCAGAACTTGATCGGTGAGTTTTCATCAAACATATATTTTTCTTAGTTCTTTGGATTTAGATAATGCAATTAAGTCTTTGTACTTCATCTAATTGTCTATCTATGTGTTTTTAACTGAAAGAGTTATAAGCTTTCTTCAACAAACCCCAAAGCTGTTAGCTCCTTTTACATGCAAAACACCTTTACCACTGATATTCTCTGAGGAAACATGTGAATCAGGTAGAAATTAAACGATTAACGTTGTTAGAACGGTAATAGGTATGAAGTTCACAAACTGCCAATGTGTACCTGGAATCTTTTCTTGACAACATCAAGAGGATGACAGACAAGTTTAGCACAAGTCCCGGCCGCTAAACCACAGAGAAAAAGCTGAAAGCTGTTAAGGCTATAATCTGCACTGAATGAGTTTGTCTTGGTTAATCTGTGTTGGTTCCAAGCCTGCATTGAAAGCATTAAAGCATCACAGATCGAAACTCGTCTTCACTCAGGTTTCAATTTCAAATCCTATGTGCATAAAGTGACTGAATATCTTTACAAATTAATACGATGAATTCTTTTCTCTTGAGCATTCTAGTCAATTCTGGCAGGCTAGTTCATGGCATGAATAGTGCGAAAGCTTCTCTATGCATGCAGTTTCTCAGATGTCTCTGTGTATAAATAACTAAACTACATGCTTAACCAACTGCCTTCTTGACAATGAAGAATCCCATTACGCTACTTCTAGTTCTAGAAGATAACAACTGACAATAATCTCCATAGAACAGGTAGAACTCACCAGTGTCCAACGCCTAAATAAGTCATAGGTGCCAAATTGTAAACCCGCATAAGGAACAATCTCAACCAACGTTGGTGACAATCCAGCATATAAACCTTGGACACCACGAGTTCTTATTATATCAAGAAATGCAGACCTCATGGTGGGGTAGACCTGAAGTTGGATACATATTAGTAAAACAAATTTACCTTTAAAGTTCAGAAAAACTAATGATTGTGTGCAGGATCACACCTTAGGTTCACCCTGAGAAGCTAGTATAGTCCGCAGAAGATCAAATGGATAAGATCCAACAGTAGCAGCGCACCCTGCTAATGCTCCACTAACATAAGACAGGTATGGGCTCAAATTAATGTGATCCTCTGCATCAAAACGAAGAGAGACATAACAGCAAGAGAATGAAACAAATCAGACAATACAGGAGCTCCCATTGAATTGATTGAACAAGTGGAAAAAGGAATGCGAACATCAAACCATATTTATTTTCTATGCTTTCCTCGGCAATGGAATAGCTACATAATGTACTTAATTTATACTTTCAACATTCCAGCTAAATTTATAACATTCTGCATAGGAAAACATTTTCTAAAAAGATAAAACACCCTTCTGTTTGACAAAAATTGTTCAGCATTCAAGATACCTGTCTTGGAAGAGCCAGCCGCAAAAGTTTTCAATTTGTGTAACACAGTAAACTGTATGGCGGTATATGGCATAACCATAAGCAAAGCCGGAACGTTGCCACGCCAAAAACCCTGCCAAGGCCAATTTTTTTTTTTTTAAAATAAGCAGAAACATAGCAATCCCTTTATTGCAAGAAACAAGGAGAACTAGAAAAAAGTCTTTGAAAGCAACAATAAGAAAAATAAAACACACATTGAGAACAAAACAAAAAAGGAGATAGAAAAAGGAAAGCCAGAACAAAACAGAAGTCAATATCATACTATAGATTATGTAACTACCGGTAATCCTTCCTCCCTAAAAATGTCTTTAGTTGCTTGCACCATTCCCGTATATTTTGAATGTCCAGACAAATTTCTTCGGACCAAAGCCCACGATGTTGTGGGCTCCAGTTGAACCTAACAGCACATTGGAACAAAATTCTCTTCAGTAAGGCAGACTTTATTGAACAATAAGTAGAAGAAGATGATACTCTTAGGTACAGTAACACGCATTCATAAAACCACTTCACACGCACATATTTGAACCGGGTTGGGATTCAAACTCTACATTTTCTGGTGGAGTCAGCCGTGGAATTACCGTCTTACAACTTCTCATAAAACCAATTTCTTATGAGCTAAAGTAACCCAAATCAAAACTTCCAGTCCGTTAGACTTTAAGAGCAAATTTCCTAAGACCCTATTCATAGACTCGAATTAATTAAAACCCAAAAAATCTTTCACCATTTAATGCCCATAATCGTTCTTGTTTTTTTAATTAACTAAACAACTTAGAAACACAATACATTGGCTTATAGATACTCAAAAGCATGGAATTTCGAGGACCCCAAAAAAAAGAGTTCCATTTTTTTGGGAAGTTGTTTAGAATGAGAAAAAAGTTCCTAGAGAATTGCAATTCCCATAGAAATTGAGAGAGAGGGGAAAAAAAAAGAACAAAAAATATGAACCTGGAATCTGATCTTAATAACGTCAAGAGGAGAAGTGACGGTCCGCGATATTCCTCCGGCGATTGCCCCCGCCGTGACGTCTAGCAACGTCCGCTTAAGCCCGGAATCCTCCATTACCAGACAGAGGAACCTCAATTTTCACGAACTGCTAGCTACAAACGGAAAACAATCCACCGCCGCCGCCATAGAAAGCAGCAATTCAGTAAACAGAACGCTCAAATCAATAACCCCAATCTCAACGGAAACTTATCGAAGCAATTGCGAGAATGCGTATGAGAAATAGGGTTTTCCGCGATTGGTTCGTGAAGTTCTTGGGGAAGAAAAAAAAGGGTAAAGTTCACGTATTTTATAAATAAATTTTTTTTCTGATATATATATATTAATTACTGATAATTATATATAGTACAGCTATAAATAATACAGAATATGTGTTAAGAGAGAGATAGATGAACCTGGAGAGAGAGAATGGAGGAAAAGAGGAAAAAGCCGCCATGGAAGAGATTTGAAGAGAGGAGAGATTTTTTTATTTTATATATATATATATTTTTTTTTATTTTTTTTTTGCCGCCTTCTTGAATCGAGCTGTGACAGCGGCGAGTTCTTTTTGTTTGGTATTTTTTGCAAAATTCGGTATGTATTCAGTATTTATCCGTGTACATATGTAATTACATCGGGCTCAAAGACGAAGAAGGACGAGAGAGACAAACACACGTTTTTTCTTTTTTTCTTTTTATTTTTGGAATTTGATTTTTTTTTTCTTTTTTTTAGAACGAGAGAGACGCATATTAATGGCACATTCTTTTTTATCTTTTAAATTTATGTTTTGTTTAATGATTTGTTCCATTTTAAATTAAAATTTATTTTTTTATTTTAATTTTTATGTTTTTCTGAAAAAATTTTTGTCTTTTCTGAAAAATTAACAAAAATTTTCAACTCAAACTTAAAATTTTCAAACTCAATTCATTTACCAAACAAATTCTTAATTATTTTTTTATTTTAAAAAAATGAAAAAATTGGGTAAGGGTCATGAACTGCGAGACAGTTATTCACCATAAACTAAAAATATTCCAGGTCAACATTAATTCTTGCACAAAGTTTTGAAAAGGTAATAAAAAGGAAGGAGAATTTTCAAAAATTCAACCCGAATTTTATTACTAATGTTAATATACTCTATAAATTATGAAAAATATATGTTATATTCCTAAACTTTAATAAACACGTCAAGTTGTCCTGTAACGATTTCCCTCTAAAATTTGAAAGGAATTACACGTGCAATGTACATAAAAAAGGATAAAATCAACAATTCATTCAAGTTATTAACTAAACTAATTGATTCACCTTTAAAATAAAAAAAAAAAAAATCCACCCAATTTATGAATTTGGGGGCAAAAAAAAAAGAAGCAAATTTATTGATTTGAGAGACAAATTGGGTGGACGAGGAAAGAAAGAAGAGAGAGGGAGAAAAGAGGCAGAGACAAGGGTTGTATTTAGGTGGATGAGAAAGCCGCCGCCGCCGCCGGCACTCAAACCATCTGATTTTCCCTCACAACACCACTTAGACATTCTTAATCGAACTCATAATAAATCTCTCCCCATCAATACTTGTCCATCCTCTTCTTCTGGTTTTTCTTTAAGCTTCGGATTTTCTACCAAGAGCCCTCGTCCTTTCTACCCACCAACAACAACAACTTCCCATTCACCAATACGAGGCCGCTTTTGCCTCTTCTTCCCTCTTGCTTCCTGGCGATGGGATGTTTTGGGCCTCGGACAAGCCATGGTATCTCTCTCTCTCTCTCTCTCTCTCTCTCTCTCCATGTATATGTATTACGGTTTGCTTCACCTTTATTATTCATGCTTAATTTGTAAATTCTCAGTAAAACACTAAATCAATGGGGTGATTAGTTAATAATTTTAATGAATTGTCAATTTTACCATTTTCATTTGCATCGCATGTGCAATTCTATCCAAATTTTTGATGGAAATTGATACAGGGGACAACTTGACACATTTGGCAAAGTTTATGGGGCACAAGATGCAGTTTTCATAGTTCAGAAGGCATATTGATATTCTTGACAAAATTCATAAGAAATTTTTGAAAAAGTAATTGATTTAAATAGTCTCTGAATTCTTTTAAAGGTGACGGTTTGATTCTTTTTTTAACTTTTTGACCGATGACCATAAATTCCTATTTACTTGGTTAATACGATCCTTTCAGTCAAACTCAGTTAGAAAATCTAGTGCAATCTTGCTAAAATCATTAGTGTTATCATAAAAAGACTAAAATACCCTCATGCTCTCCCTCCTTTCTCTCTCCTTCTCCCTTTTTCCCTCTCGCCCCCTCCCTTTAGCAACCCCCCTAGCACAAACCGAGATTTGGGTTGTGCCGCCGCCACCCCCTCCCTTTCGCAACCCCACTAACATGAATCCAGGTCTAGGTTGAGCTACAACCCCCCCTTCTCTCTCTCACAAACTTAGATTGGAGTCAAAACCCAGACCCTATGAACCCCAACCCCCCCTCCCCCCGCTATTGCTGAGCTTGGCCTCAAAACCCAGTCTCCACAAACCCCAACCCACCCCCTTCCCTCTGCCGTCGCTAAGCTGGGCCTCAAAACCTAGACACCGAACTGGTCCCCCCCCCCCCACCCGCTGCTACCCTAGCACTCTGATATGGGTTTCCTGCCCTTACGCCGCCACCGAGCTCGAACCCTAACCCCCCCGAACCCAACCACCCCCATGGATATGAGAAATGAGAAGAGAGAGAAGAGATAGATGGAGAGGAGAAAGAGAAAATAGTGAATTTTTAAAATTTTTATTAAATTAATTATTATTAACTTACTGAAATACCATTTCATTTTGTTCGAAATTAATGGAATTGGACAGAAATAATTATAATGACCAACATTTTAAAAATTCAGAGTCAATTCGATCCAAAAAAAAAAAACAAGAACTCAACCATCACCTTCAAAAAATTAAGAGACTATTTAAGGTCAATTATTCTTTTTGAAATTTTTCCAAAAAGGAAAGTTCCAAAAGAAAAGGAAAGGAAAAAAAAAATTGTCAGGAACTTTGGAATTTGGCTCAGGGCTTTTTCGATTTGGGTTTCTTTCTTTCTTTTTTTCTTTTGAATGTGGTTTCTTTTATTTTTATACCGTGTATTTTTTAAGTTATTAAAATTAGAGAAATCATGCCATATAGCTTTTTTTTTTTTAACTTATCATATAGCATATTTGATAACTACTATTTAAATAAAAAACAGTTTTTATAAAACATAATAAATTATAGCATATTTTCATTATTCAATTAAAATAGGTTAGATGTTTACAATTTTACCCTTTTTCTCTCTCCTCACTCTCTATTTCTTCCCTTAAGTCTTTTTCTCTCTCTGCTTTTTCTCTCTCTTTCTTTCATTAATTTACCACCGCAGGTGCTCACTGATGATTGTGGCAGTGGCGACTATGGCAGCGACAACAGTGACAGTGGCTACTGTGGCAGGGGTGACTATGGCAGCAACGTGAAGGAATTGGGTTAGGGTTTGTAGTTGGGGTAGATTTGTTGGATTTATGGAATTTTTGGGGCTATTTTTAGATTCTTTTTTTAAATAATTTGTGTAATTTTGTTAATGTATTGAAATACATAAAGGTAAATATCATATAAAATGACAAAACTAAAAAAAAATAGTACTAATTTATAAACTAGTAAATATTAATATTACCGAGTAAATACTAAGATTTAGAAGTAAATAAATTGGTAATTTTTATAACAACGTAAATACTATAATTAAAATATTAAGATTTATTATGTCAAATAAGGTAAATATCATTCTTTACTAATAAATATCATTATTTTCTTATATTTTTTTATAAGTACATATTCAAAGTAAATACTAAGATTTCTAAATTAGTAAATATCAAGATTTCCAGATAAATAATAAGATTTACGAGTAAATATTTTGATTTTCTTAATAAATATGTAATTTTTATAGCAACGTAAATACTATATTTACTCGTAAATACTCTGACTAATTTATAAACTAGTAAATATTAATATTTCCGAGTAAATACTAAAATTTACAAGTAAATACTTTGATTTACTTGATAGATAGGTAATTTTTATAACAAAGTAATACTATATTTATAAATAAATATTAAGATTTATTACGTCAAATCGGGTAAATATCACTCTTTATTAATAAATATCATTATTTTCATACTTTTTTTACAATTACATGTTCAATCCCTAATTATTAAAAAAAAAAAAAAATCCTAAAACAGGCCTTAAATCCAAATCCCTAACCCACCAAAGCCACCGAACATGCGGCCATTGCCGGAGAAGCCAGCATGCTTGGCACGTGGAAAACAAGAGACCGGAAAGGATGGCTTGCTCAGCATGGAGAAGACAGCTAAGGATCTCGCATTCTGACAACAAGATCTCATCAAGATCTCACTTGCGATTTCACCGTCGCAAGGAGCATATCGTGATTTTCCATGAGTCGTGAGCGTGAGTTTTCCAACGACTATCTTCCTACCCATGAGTCGGAGTTTTAGACCATTTGGTGACAAGGAGGAAATCATAATTTTCCAGCAATTTTCGCCACGATTTTCCAACGACTTTCCTTGTCATTTTTTCCGACTCTTTTCCAGATGATTTGAGATGGATGTTGCCGTGATTTTCGCCCTCGCTATTCTTCCTTTTCCTTGCCGTCCTGATTTTCCAATATGTTTGTGATGGCGACGGTGACGGGAAAGAAAAGAGAGGGAGAGAGAAGAGACAAAAGAGAGAGAGACTTGAAGAGGGAGGATGAAGATGAGAGAGAAAAAAGAAAGAGAAAAGAATAGGATTTGGAGTTGGGTAAAAAGGGTAATTTTGTATTTCAATGTGTAATTTATTTTAAATATGCTATATGGTAATTTTGTTATATGGGGGTGTTTGGTTGAATGGTTAATCATTCAACTTAAATATTTTTTTGTCTTTTTCCTCAAAAATTTTTATCTTTTTTTCAAAATTTTTATCTTTTTAAAATTAAAAAATTTACTATTAAACTTAAAATCTCACTCAATACTTCAAATGGTTCAATCCTGTCATAATTTTAAAACCTTAGACTCATGTATGCTATATCACTTTTTCTCTCTCAAAATTAATATCTTTTTATTTTAAATTAATTAAAATTTAAAGGGATAAAATATGAATCATCTTAAAGTTCAAAAGCATGGATTAAAATAATTCCAAAAAAAATTATGCGATAACCTCAAAAGAAAAAAAAATTTTCTCGAATAGGATACGCATGAATAAACATGATATTTATAAATAAACAAGGAAGAAGCTTATATATATATATATATAGGCTGGAAAAACTCTTCATCATTTTTTTCTTTTAAGTTCTCCTAACAGGGAAAATTTTTTAAGGAGAGAGAAGGAGGCTCCACGGTCCATTTATTCTGCATAAACAGCACGTTGCTTTGGAGGAATATTTTTGGATGTAACAGAAAATTAGTAGCCTAATGTTGGCTCACTTTCCACTTTGATAACAAACCAATTTATGCTTTATGGTTCGGCACACCGTCATGTTGTAATCCTTTTATAAAATGAAATAGATTTGATCTTATACAGTCGAGAGGATGGTAATCAAAAATTTTATCACTTACCAACAGTACCAGATAAAAATCTCATATATATATGTATATATATATATAAACGAGAGGAAAAAATGAAAAATCCTTTCTTTGATTCCTTTTTTTTTTTTTTTTTTTCCTACTTCAAAAGTAGATGACTTAGCTTCAGTCACTTGAATTTTTTATGTTCTTTTTATTTCTTCTCGAACAAATAGTCCCTTCTTTCCTTTTCCTGAACTCCCTTAAAAATATATAATAACTATTTACCTTTTGTTCATGGTTCCATTCCCGTTAATTGTCACTTTCACATTGACATTTTCTTAAAAAATCAACTTCATACTAATTTTCATCTTTAATAGTTAGGTTTCTTGATTTCTCTTTGTGTCTACAAAATGAGGGACAGAACCAAGTATTATTGAGAACTTGAAGTAAGAAATAAAGATTCTTGTGGTGTTTGTTGAAACGAATTATTAATCATTAAATATAATATTTAAGTTTTTCAATTTTTTACTAGTTGCAAGGATTGAATCCATCAAAAGAACCAAAAAAAAAAAAAAAAAAAGACGACAGCCAGTTAGTTCTAACTAGTTCTGGAAGTAATAAATTAATCAAGTTTAGAACCAGCAAAAAATAAAAAAACAAATCACGTTTAGTGCAGTAGCTTTCAACGAGAGACCGACCGAGTCATATTCTTATTAGATTGCCTTTGTAAATATTGAATCTGAAGGGAATCTATGGGAATAGATAAAGATCCACGGAACTTATAGAAAGTTCCGGGAAAAGGAAAAAAAGGATTATAGAAAGAAATTAATACGTATCAGAAAGAATTTATAATTCAGCAAACGGCATTTGACCCGTGAATTTGTCATTGCTTAAAAAATTAAAAATGTTACAAAAGAAAAATAAGAACAACAAAATGTGTTATTGTTAAAATTGCATATCTTTTAGCAATGACAAATTTCATTTTCCCCCCTCGAACTTTAGACAGTGTCATAAAATGCCTTTCGAATTTAATTTACAACATTCTTTCCCCCAAACATTGAAATATTTGTGAATTTTCCCCTCTAGGCTTCAGTTAAATTTTTGATAGAAAAACGCATGTGACACTCCTTGGCAATATGAATTTGGGGTACTAAATGTAAAATTACGAAATTACCCGTAAGAGATGTAGTGGAAAAAAAAAAAGAAAATCAATCCAAATATTTACTCTTTTATCTTACTTATGAGAGTAATTTACTATATAGAAAGGAGCTTTCTGGATGGGGCTCACACGCACAGTCTTATCCTATGAGTCCGCCTATGCTACGCGCTTGCCTTTGAGAGCTTTTCCATGGTTCCCTTCATTGGCGTCATAATTTCACATTTAGAACCTCAACTCATGCTGTCAATGAGTGTTACATGCATTTTCTACCAAAAATTTAACTAAGGGGAGAAATTCGATAAAACGTTACAAAATCTGAGGGGAAAAAATGTTACAAATTAAAGTTTGGGGACAATTTTATGACAAGACCTAAAATTCAAGGGGAAAAGTGAAATTTGTCCTTCTAATTTTTCAAGTAATATGAAGTGTTCTAATTAACAAAATATTATGTATTAACTAAAGAATATCCTAGTTTTTTTTTTTTTTTGGGTAAAAAGAAAATCTTAGTTTTAATTAGTCTTTAGAGAGGCATGATCTCCTAGTTTTATTTTTTAATCTAGAATGGATCACCTTTAGTTTTTCAATAAAGAGATGTTTTTCTTTTCATTTTTATACCATGCATATTGAGGCTATCAAAAGAAATCATACCTTATATGTTGAATTGTATCATACTTTTTTTTTTGGCTCCTTTTTTTTTTTTTTTTTTTTTTCAAATATCATGCTTAAACCTTCACAATTTGTTCTAAATCCTTAACCATTCTCGATTGAAGGTTAATTTTGATTATGAAAAGCTCTAAATATATGATCATTTCCTCACAATTGAAGTTTTAAGATTATCGACGGACCAACTAAATTGACAACAAGATATTAATTATTTGTGAAACAATTAATTGGATAGATCTCCAATTGATTTACCAAATCTTATATTGTCCCATCTGATTTGTATCTTAACGGATCAAGATTGATTGAAGAATCGGACCTTCCCTTTCGATTTTTGTTGAAGTACTAGAAAGGAGAATCCTTGATTTCATGATATCTTCTCATACCCTCTTATTCTATATATCAGAAGTTCACGGACCCAAATAAACAGAAAAGACCTTACTCAATTTTGTTTCACTCACAACATTACAAGTCCAACGCGGTGCAGTTACGATCAAAGAAGGACCTCAAAATAAACCTCTGAAATATCAAATCTTGAATACAGCATGTAAAGACCAGGATTAATGAAAAGGACATTCTGCAACGCTAGCTCACGGGTGATATTTCTGAAATTTCGAAGAATTGTAATGGTCTAGGATAATTAAGATGAAAGCATCCTTGCGTTGGTGGACCGGCCCTTCAGAAATTTAACGTGTAATAGTTTTTTTTTTTTTTTTTTTTTTTTTTTTGTCTATATACGCAAAATATATACATAGATATAATATAGATGCATGCAATAGTCTTAGCCACAAAAGCTATTTTCTTGTTGTCTTAGTCACTACCGACGCAATTTCCAATTGGAGGTGGACCACAGCTTTTAATGCTTTCTTTTTTTCTCGAGTATTAGACTATTCAACGGAAGAATCTTCCTCTCATATTAATCTTTCAGTTTAATAGATATTGTGAAAACGTGTTTTTTTTAGCCTTTTTTTTTTTTTTTTTGTTATAAATGTTTATTTGAAATTCTTCAGTGATCACAAAATGAGAGATTATTCAGTATATCGAGTCATCGTATTTATGTGATATACTTAATTAATAAAAATTTGACATTCAGTTCATTTTTTCATGTCATACATTTGTTTTATTTGTCTATTTCTTAATGTGTAATATATTAGTTGTTAACTTAAAACTATCATAAATTTCTCACATAAATCTTATCTTAATCAATTCAATTTAAAAAAATATCATCTTTTTTATTTTCTGATATCTTTTAATATATTTAATTAATTTTTACTTAAAAAAAAAAAAGAAAGAAACTAAGGAACCATGTATGAGGAAACCTTCCTCATTCAAATCGTAAGGAAAAAAAAAAATTGAACTCTGTGAGCTTCCCAAAAAAAAAAAATTGAAGGCTTTTTAAGTTTTGGGCATGAGAGCAGAAGGTAAGTTCGACACCTAAAACCATGAAAAGAAGATATTTTGTGGTATTAAAATCTGTTGATTTTAATATCATTTTTTATATCATTTGATTTTACTAATTAATTTTTGCTCTTTAGAAAAAGAAATAATTTTTTACACTTCAAACATTTAATTAATTTTTGCTTTCAGGAAATAAAAGAAGTACCACAACTACAATTTTGTTCCCAAAATCAACGAAAATAGAGTTTAATTGGAAAAAAAAAAAAAAACACATGACGTTTAAATTTGCATAAATAAAAAGAGTTTGAAAAAGCAAAGTAATCAATACAAAAACAAAATATATGAATGCACTCTTTTAAATTTCAAATTATTATCCATGAACCTTTTTTTTTAAGGTCCAAAGTCCAGACCATATTGAATTTAAAAAAAAAAATTAACTTCAAATTTTTTTCCTCACGGTTTGAATGAGGAAGGTTTCCTCATATATGGTTCCTTAGTTTCCTTTTTTTTTTTTTAGCAAAAATTAATTAAATATATCAAAAGATATCAGAAAATAAAAAAGATAATATTTATTTAAATTTAATTGATTATGATAAGATTTATGTGAGTATTTATAGTTTTGAATTGAAACTAATAAATTGTATATTAGAAAAGATAAAAATAAAAACAAAAGAATGACATCGAAAAATGACCAAAATGTCAAATTTTTGTTAGATTGGTGTACCACGACGGTCTACCAAATAATTTCTCCAAAGGAATCACCACAAATTGTAATTAAGCAGGTAGAAATTCTATAAGGAAATGAGCTAATTATTAATTATGGCGACATATCTAGAGCACTAATAAGCGCAGCCGATAATATGTCTAAGAGTGGCATTTAATCATGTATAACAAATTGCAACTTTAACTAATCGTAATGTTAGTTAAAAACTAATTGCAACTTTATTCACTTATAAGTCTAGATTAAACATTTACATTAAGACTTGCATAATTGTTAGTTTTAACTAATTATTTGCATACTTCTATCAAAAAACTAATTACTTGTATACTAATAAACTAGGCTTACAAACAATTATATTAATTACACAATTCTCAAAAATTAATAACACATAATAGAGTCTTCTCTTGCATAATTTTACATTTAATTTTTTAATTAAGGGAATTTACATTAATTATTTATTAGGTTAAGCAATTCTATAAGCAAATGAATTTTTTTAAACTTCAAAATAAGATATTCGAACTCATCACCTTATGATGCACTCGAGTATAATATTACTAAGTGTTTAAACTAATTACAACTTTACATACTAACTCGAAGCTTAAACAAATATCTACACTAACAAGATTTGCATAATTTGTTAGTTTTTTAACTGATTTGCATAATTTTTTACATTAATTTTTTTTTAACATTAGCGGGAATTTACATTTATTATTTTGTTAGATTAAAAAACTATCGTCATCATCACCACCTAACACACATTGGCACATGGCCCAAAAGCGTTGACTTAAGAATGAGAATACGATTATTTGCCGGGTCTTCCTTCTTAACATCCACGTTATTATAATACCAGGCTCAGCTTTAAATTTCCTCCAACCAGAACTAGATTAATCTCTCTCTCTCTCTCTCTCTCTCTCTCTCTCTCTCTCTCTCTAAAATGGAGCAAAGAACTCTAGAGCTGAACATAATCTCCGCAAATGACCTGAAAGACGTGAATCTGGTTACCAAAATGGACGTATACGCCGTCGTTTCGATCTCCGGCGACACGAACAAACCCAAGCAGAAAGCCAAGACCAACGTCCACCGTGGCTCCGGCACCAACCCCACCTGGAACTTCCCCGTCACCTTCACCATCGACAAGTCTCTCGCCCAAAACAACCGCCTCACCCTCGTCGTCAAGCTCGTCTGCGACCGCAGCCTCGGCGACAAGGACATCGGCGAAGTCAACGTCCCGATCAAAGAGCTTTTGGCCTCCATGGACGACGGTAACAACAATAATAATTACAATTCCATGAAGTTTGTGAGTTATCAGGTGAGAAAACCCTCCGGGAAGGCGAAAGGCGAGCTCCATTTCTCGTACAAGTTCGACGAAAAAGTCGCCGGAAAACCCGCCGCCGAGAAGCCCGTCACGACGTACTCGGCGGTACCGGCGGTGGGGCCGTCGTACCCTCCTCCTCCGGCGGTGGGGTATGATCATGTGCCGCCACCACCGCCGGTCGTGGGATATGCCGGAGGGTATCCGCCGCCACCGGCACCGTTACCAGCATCATATAGTGGGGTCGGGTACCCTCCGCCTCCTCCGGGTTACGGGTATCCAGCACCACCTCCTCCTCCACATCCAGGGTACGGGTACCCACCAGCACCAGGATACGGGTACCCGCCACCACAGCAGGTCCAACAGCCACAGAAGAGTGGGAACAAGTTTGGGATGGGGCTAGGGGCTGGCTTGCTAGGAGGAGCATTGGGTGGGCTTTTGATTGGGGATATGGTCTCTGATGCGTCTGCTTATGATGCAGGTTTTGATTTTTGATTTTTGATTTTTTTTTTTTTTTGAGAAGATGGTTGGTTTGGTTTATAAGTTGCAAAATTAGAAGTTCGGTACTCTTTGACTTTTTATTTATGTTCATATACACAAGTTTCTGCCTTTGATCATGTGTTTTTTTAGATTTTGGGTAACGAGTCATGTGTGACATCATGTGGGTTATTTATTCCTTTCTTATGCATAATTTTGGTGTTTTTTAAGGGGGAAATGACTCGATAGAGTTCCTTTTATATATTTTATCGCTAAAGTTTATTTTCAAACCATTAAATGCAATCGAACAACTGAAATATTATTTATGTATAATAATTATAATACACATTATCTCATATTAATATGGATTAATAAATATAATAATAATAAAAATTTAAAAAAAAAAACCAGTTTCTTTCCCAGTCGTTGGAAACGGATCCCCCTCTTCCCAGGCTAGATCTATCGTGCCTCCCCCTCCTCCGCCCAGCATCAGCGTCGACCTAGCCCTCCCCTTCCACCCCCGCTCCCCCCTGACCAGATCTCCCCACCCCCGACGCAGGCAACGAACCCTCGATCCCCTCGACCATATCTGCCCCTCATGATGCCGAAGATGGACCCCCCAACCAAATCCCTCCCGCCTGCCCCCGCGTTGACCTAGTCCATCGCCCCCTCTCGCGTTGACCCATTCCCCCACGCCCCCGATGCTGACAAGGACCCCCCCGACCAAATCCCCCCTTCCCCCCCGCGTCAACCTAGTCTGTTGCCCCCCTCGCATCGACCCATTCCCCCCCCCCCGATGCCAACGATGAGCCCCCCTATAAACGAGTTTTCTTTTGTAATTTTTTTTTTTTTTTTACTTTTTTAATCTATATTAGTATTAGGTAAGGTGCATTATAATTATTATACGTAAGTAATATTTCAGTCACTCAAATACATCTTAACGGTTAAAAAATGAGCTTTACCAATAAAATATATAAATGAAGTTCTACTCCAGACTTTCCCTTTTTAAGGTATTTAGAATTTGTATTGTATGCAGATGCATAATGGTAGAGCAAGTCAAATTTTTCTCTGCAAAAATTCTGGCCTAGCTAGCTGGTTATATATGTGTATTGCCCATATGCAATAAGCAGATAAATAGCACTCCTTGTTTAGAATGGAAAATGCATGCAACAAGAAGAGATTACTCAAAAAGAAACATATAACATATTTATTCATGTAATACTAGTGTTAAAAGAGCGTAACATCAATAAATTTAGATGTTCAAGGTTATTGTTATTTCTTTTTAGTTCAACCACCGAAAATTTTAGTGATCTTAAATAATCATATATCATTTTCAATGTTAATATTACGTTGAATAAATGTCATGTTAACCTTTCTACTTTAACATATAAAAACATATTCCATGAGGACCATAAACAAGCCTTAACATATAAAATTCATATAGATTTAACTTCATAATTATGAATTGAATTAGTTAGGTTGAACAAGCTTCATGGCGTTGAACAAAACAAAAATAATTTGTTGAGAATCATCACACTTTTCTAGAGATTAAAAGGATCACGGCATGGATAGACGCACCATATGGTTTAGATATTTAACTTGTGTTTGATGCATCGACTTGTAATAGAATTTTTATGTTGAAGTTGGTTGAATTTGTAAAATTAGTTATAATTTTTATTGACTTAAAAAAAAAGAATAAAAATTGAGATAAAAACTTTAGGTTCGAAATAGAGAGTGAAATTGAAGCTTATTTTCCAAAGTTATAATTGAGATCTAACCAGGTCAAACTTCAAAATAGGACTTTTCTCTTTTGCATTTTTGGTTTTTTGCCACTTGACTTCAACACAAAGGACCAGACTTTGTTGCCTTAGCAAGAAAAAATTAGGGCCAACTAGTTCGGCTATTGGAGAAACGTCACACACCCCAAAGACTTGCAAGAAACCGTGTGGATTACTTCGTTGAATATTGTATATTTCTTATTTATAATTTGCGACATATATTTATCATAATTGACCCAAATGGCCAAATTATCGCGAAGTTGGCAAATAAGAAACAACCAAAAAAGGCTGGCAAAAGTTGAATTATGCGACTGAATGTATAGAATTTCTTGTTCTTGTATTAAGGTTGGAAGATCACAGGAACCACCACAAGCTGTCAAATTCTTCTTCTCCTCGTACTATTTAACCCAAATTACTTAAAAAAAAAAAAAAAAAATTTGTGTGTCATAATCTTACCACTTTCTTGCTTGAGTAGAAATCTGTAAATATGACAACTAGAGTTCATGGAGTGCCATTCTCCACGTGCACCGCGCGTGTCTTGCTTTGCCTCTCCGTGAGAAGGGCCTCCCATATGAGCTCATGCCCGTCGACGTCTGCTCCGGTGAACATAAACGACAACCTTTCCTCTCTTTGAATGTGAATGCTCCATTTTATGTTATACTATATTTGGTGAATGAGTTTGAGTTTAATTTAAGATTTTTAAGTATCAATAGTAATTTTTGTTAATTTTTCAGAAAAGACAAAAAAATTTTTCAGAAAAAACAAAAAAAAATTTCAGAAAAAGATAAAAATTGATATGAAAAAGTACAATTTAGTTTAAAATGAAATGTAATGCCAAACATCCCTATATTTTTGTTTTTTGAGGAGATAACTAATTTGGCTTGTTTATTTACTCAATTTTTTTTTTTCAACATCCATTCTGAAAACCCAAATAATAGGCAATTTTATTTGCATATTGATGGTTATATTTATTAGTTTTGAGTATAATTTGTTCCCATGATTTACAGCCATTTGGCCTTGTACCTGCACTAGAAGACAGCAACATCAATCTCTTCGGTCAGGATTAACATTCTTCACTAATTTTAATCCCTTTTATAAATATAAACCCATTTAGTTAGACTAGTATTTTATTTTAATTTTGTAATGTAACCTTATGCATGATATCTAATTTCTCATTCTTTTATTCGATAAAAATGTAACTTTTAAGTATCAATACATGTAGTAGTCTTTTCAAACAAAAAAAAAGAAAGAAAAAAAAAAGATGTGGTAGTTTTTACACGTCCACAAATTAAGGAAATAATAACAAAAGAAAAATAGAAAAATGATTGAAATCTCTTAAAATTATTGATTAATTCCAGCAAATAAATAAATAAATAAAATTATATAATTCATTTTGGTACGGCCAGAATAAAGGGCAATCAACCGTTACATATCACGCAAACACAAAGATATTGAAGGCACCGATCTCCTCCGATCAAACGGCTTAGAGGAATTAGCCGCCGTAGAAACATGGATGGAAGTAGGGGCCCACCAATTCGACACTCCGATTTCCGCCATCTTTCGTCAACTCATCGTGAACCCGATCCACGGGAGGATTCCCGACGAGAAAATTGTCCAAATGGAAACTGAAACGCTAGAGAAAGTCCTCGACGTATACGAGGAAAGGTTGGCCAAACATGAATACCTGGCCGGAGACAATTACTCATTGGCTGATCTTCACCACATCCCTAGTCTTGTTTACCTCATGAAGACCCCAAAGGCAACCGTACACGTGTCAAAGCTTGGTGGGACAAGATTTCGGCCAGGAAAGCAACGGCTGAAGTTGTGTCACACATGAACCTAGCTGGTTAATTATTTAAAGCTTTTGATTAAATGTTGTGTGCTGTAGTAGTTTTTGATTAATTTTCTGTAATATTTGTCCGTTAATTAATTAAAATTGTCCATGTTTTATGAGTTAATTATGAGTTTCCTGGAGTATGAAAAATGTTGTATGATATCGTACGTAAAATAATGCTTTATATGAGTAGGTAAATTAATTTAAAAATATATATAAGGAGCTTTCAAAATATTAATTAAAAAAATATAAGTCCAGAGCCGTAAGAAAATATTAATTAAAAAATATATATTTCATTTTCTCAATAAAGTACAAGAGCTTTCAAAATAAGGAGTTAGACCTCAAATAAATAAACCCTTTTGCCTTCGTCTGACTCTGGTCACCTACCCTTTCGGTTCGAGGGTTTTGCTGCCAAGTTTCATTTTTCATTTGTTTTTCTTGTTATTTTTTCTTTTTATCCTAATTTTTCTTTTTGGTCAATGCTTGCGTCTATTTCATGTCGTTTTTTTCTTTATCGTCGTTTTTAATACATGATATTTTGCTTGCCTCTTTTGTTACCATCCTTTTATTGTATTACCATTTTGTTGCCGTTTTTTACAAATTCGTAGCCACTTCGTGTATTGTCGGTTTTTCTAGCTGTGACTTACCTATTTTCCCTGTCGTTCTTTGCGTTATCATGTTGGTATATAGTTATGTTTTTGTTGTTGTTGCTTTTTTTTTTTTTTTTTTTTTTGAGTTATCTGCACCTCTCTCTCCTTTTTTTCCCCCCCCCCCCCAGTCCGTTTTTGTGCTTGCGTCTCTCTCTCTCGTCAGAACGTATTATCGGCGTTGCTTTCATATTTTTATGCTCTTGTCTCACGTTGTTGTCGTTTCTTCCACTTGCCTACGGATGGTCGTTTTCCGGCATAGCGTTGATTTTAAATCATTCTGTCGCTATTTCATTTGTTTTTTATTTTTTATTTTACTTTTCATTTTAGCTGTAGCTTATATCTTTTTGTTTCATGAACTTGTTTTACTCACGCTTTCAATCTTTACGTAGTTTTGAAATTTCTTGCCTTTCGATTTTCCAAGTCGTTTTTTACTTCTTCATTTTTTTTTGTTTTTTTTCCCTGGCTCTTTCATTTACTTCCATTTTAAATTATGGGATGTCGTTTTCAAGCCACTTCCTTGTATAATTTTTCTTGTCATTTTTATTGTGGTGTCGTTTGAAGGTTATGCTGTCTTTTTCATATTGGCTCTAGCTATGCGCGTATTGGCGTTTTACACTAGTCTTTTTCATCTTCTCTTGCTGTGTACATATCGACGTTTTCTCATATGTTTGGCTTCGGGTTAAAATTATACTGTCGTCCCTTTTTTTTTTTTTTTTTTTTTTTAAGGGTGGCCGGGGGGGTTCTTTTGAATTGTCCTTTTGCAATTTTTTACATAATACGTTCTCGTTCCTCTTTGATTGTCGACTTTCAATTGTGTCGTTTTTTCCTGTTATTGTCAGTTCCATCGTTTCTCCACTTTTCGAGGTATAATGGCGTTTCCAATCATTTTGTCGTTTTCTCGTTACTTCCTTTTTTCATTGCTGTTTCTCTTATTTTGTTTCTGTGTTTTGATGTTATTTTATAGGGCCTTTTTTTTTTGTTTAAATGATAACTATAGTGGCTTTTGGTTGTGTTCTCGCGTGTGTAGTCAGGGGAGCCCTGAGTCAAATTTTTTGTTATTTTATTTTTACTCCAAATGTTTTTTTTTATAAAAAAATTAAATTTTATATAAAAAAAGATTTATTACATTTTATTATTTTATATTTTTTCCACGTTAAAATTAAAAATTCTTACATAAACCTACTAGAATTTAAGATTATCATATAACCCCTTTAAAATTCATTTTATCTTGAAAAGAAAATTTTAGTGTACACCCCACTAAAAATTTATTTCTGACTCCGCACATGTGTGCAGTTGTTTTTCACTTTTTAGTGATTTTTTTCGTTTTTATCTTTATTGTCGTTAATGTCGCTTGCTCTTTAATGCAGTTTTCTCTCTGTTTTCGTTCTATGATATGATATCGCTCTAAGAAGTTTCGTCGTTCACCGGTGTTTTCCTCTTAGGTTATGGTTTTATTATGACGTTGCTTTATAACTAAATTATCTTTTTTTTTTTTTTTTCTTGGCCCTTTTTGTTGCATTTTTGTGCTGGTGTCGTTTATGATCGCCTGCTCTTTCCTTCTCTTTTAGGCTATGATGGAAAGTGCAAATATTCAACAATTTCTTTCGTGTAAGCTTAGTTCCTACTTTATTCATATATAAATATACATATTAGGCTATGATGTAGTTTTCAATTCCTTTTTTTTTTTCCTCAATGATTTCCACCTTTCTTGTCGCTTCTAAAATGATTTGAGTTAAGGTTACGTTGTCGTATGTTTTGTTACGTCTTTTTCCTATTTTCTTAAATGTGGTTTTTTTCTTTTTCATTCGCTGAGCTTTCTATTTAATTGTCTTTTTTTTAATTATCTACTTAATTGTCATTTTACTATCACTGGGTGCTTTTATTTTATTTTTCTTCGCTTTTTCCAGTCGAGTTGTCGTTTTCTTTTTGTAATGCTGCATTAACGTCGTTTCAGGCTTTTTTGTCGTTTTCATTCATGTTGTCGTTTTCTTGTATTTTTGTTATTTTTTCCTCCAAATTGTCGTTTTCTCCTTTAATTGTGGTTTTACATTTGCTAGCTAATGTTTCAATTTTTTTTTATAAAAAAAAAAAAAGGGTTTTCTGTTTTAATTGTCGTTTTACTATCGATGACTCTTTTATGCTTTTCTTTTCTTTTCCTTCACTTTTGTCTAGTCGTGTTGTCGTTTTCTTCTTGGATTGACATTTTTGTCTCGTTTAAGACTATTATTGTCGTTCGTTTTCATGTTGTCGTTTTCTTTTGTATTATTTTCGTTACGTTTTCCTCTGTTTTATCGTTGCCAAGTGTCTTCAATCTTTACTGTCCTTTTACTATTTCCGGCTCTTTTATAATTTTATTTTATTTTCCTTCCATTTGTCCAGTCGTGTTGTTGTTTTCTTCTCGGATTGATATTTTACTGTCGTTTAATACTTTTATTGTCGTTCTTATTCATGGTGTCGTTTACTTATGTATTTTCGTTAGTTTTCGTCTGTTTTTGTCGTTTTTCCCTTTAATTGTGGTTTTTCATTCGTTGGCCAAGTGTCTCTATCATTACTATCCTTTTACCATCGCCAGCTCTTTTATGATTTTATGATATTTTCCTTAGCTTTGTCCAGTCTTGTTGTCGTTTTCTTCTCGGATTGATATATAGTGTTGTTTAATACTTTTACTGTCGTTCTGATTCATGTTGTCACTTTCTTGTATATTGTCGTCGATCCAATCTCCTGCTGCTTCACGAGGAACAAGGGAAGAGATTAGTGAGAGACAGACAGAGAGAGAAAGCGGCCTTGGATTACTTTTTTTTTTTTTTTTGGGGGATAAATCTGCCTTATTTACATTGGACCTAGATATATGGACGTCATTCCTAGTACTAGCCCATAGTCATTTTAACTGGGTCTCGCTCCATCTCTTCATGTCCGACTCCAACTCAGTTTGGGTTTAAATTTTAAACCAAGGGGAGTTTTGAGATTTCACACAAAGTTGAGTACTTTTCTCCTTTTTGTGCATATGACAATGATCTGCTACTTCATCACCAATATATATATATATATATATATAGAGGAAAGGCCTTAAACAGTGTTACAGCATTCAGTGACGAAATCAGTTTTCAAGGGGGCATGAGCTAAACTAAATTTCAAATTAAAAAATTATTTGACTTTAAATTCTTTTTTTCTTCTTATACTTTATAATTCAAATAATCAACTTTAAAAAGTCCAAACTACAAATTTAAATAGTAGTGTAATTGAATTCTTGTTTATTTGAGATTTCAAGTGTGAAATATTATCCATTTATAAATCAAATGTTGGGGCATAAGTGAAATTTTTAAGAAAAATCATAATAAATTTTGGAATTCCAAAATTTTTAGGGGCAAATGAGGTACCTAATTGAAAAATATTAATAGAATACGAATACAAAATAAAAGAAGCCCATTGGGTGGGGGGAAGGGGCGCCGCTAAGAAGCCCATTGGGTCAGGGGGCAACTGCCCCCGGGACCATGTTCATCCGATAAACAAGTTTCAACCGTTAGATTTGTTTGCTTATGTGGATGGACGGCGAAGATGAGGTCTTTGCACTGAAGGGGTAGTTAGGAAAAAATATGACGAGTAGGGCATAGGGTATGGGGCCTAGTTAACAGCTTACCACCGTTTACAAAACGCCACCGTATATAAGCCACACCTGTATATATACACACACACAGCAGGGAGGGGGTGCGGGTGAGGCCGCAGCCCTCTCAAATTTTTTTATTTTAATTTTGTTCTAATAAATTTTTTTTTTAATTTTTATAATTTACCTCAATTAAAAATAAAATATTCTTATATAATTCTTATTTTGTCTTTATTAAAAATAAAAAATTCTTACATAACTCCTATTAATATTAATTTCAATAAAAAAGTTTATACTTTTATTATTTTGTTCCTATAAAATTAAAAAATTCTCATATAATCTTCATTAAAATTTGTTCATCTTAAAAAAATTTAGTAACGTCCCACCAAAAAAAATTCTTAACCTCACTCCTATGTATACAGATGTATATATATATATATATATTATAATTATTAAAAATTAAAAATAAAAATAAAAAGCAAATAACTGCGCATCCGGGGAATCGAACCCCGGTCAGTACCGTGGGAGGGTACTATGATACCACTACACTAGATGCGCCTCTCTCTTAATGGATGTCTCAAAGAATCTTAAGACTTTATTGTAATTGAAGCATCTTCTTTCCTTCCCCTGGAACTAGCCCATCGTTTGGATATGGAATTGGAGTCTTGGATTTCGGTTTCAAGACTTAAAAGAGTTTCTTTCAAATTAATATAATGGTTAGTAGGACTCCATATCAAAAAAACAAAAAAAAAAAACGTCTTAATCAACGATAAAGCAATTTTATATTATGATCGCTTGATGGGAAACACAGGTGCTTGATTGCAATCGGTCTAGCATGCAATTTTGTTTTTCTTTTTTGACAAGTCGGCTGATAAATATGGGCATATTGATCAATATAATCAAGCAAATGAAATAATAATTGAAATGCATTTGCCTCCAAAACAAAAGACAGAGACATACATCTTACTGAGTTTAAAAAAGAAAAAGAAAAAAAAAAAAAAAAAAAAAAAACCAGATTAGGATTATACAAGAGCAAAATATTCAATAGTAGTGGATAATATATACATATAATGGAAATTGCATTATATATATGGAACAAGAGAAAAATATTGATCAGTCACAAGAGCAGTTTATATTGCGACTAATTAAACTAGTTAAGTATTTTATGTTCTTAAGTAGCTAGCCTTTTCCATTATGTGAACCGTTGTGTCTTGCATAAGCTAGTTATATGGTCTTTTTTAGAAAAATAAGGTAATTAGGAATATTATCTAGCATAATTAATCAAGAATTTCCACGAGGATTAAAAATTATAAAAATTTACAACTATCATGGATTCGTAGGTTTTACTAGTTATAATCTTTACTTTAATTTTCATTAGAATGCAATGGTTCTGTCATTTTTATTGGGATAATTCTGAATTACAACCGATAAATTCTTTAATATTCTTTCCTAATTTGTTCTTATGAGGGAATTGATCCTACATTCCAAATGTTTAGCACTTTATTCTCGCAATCAATGTAGACGGCCTAATTGCTTCCGTTTTTTTATAATCAAAGTTAGGCATAATCTAGTAGTAGATAAGCCAATCATTCTATATTTTACTTTAATTTTATTCCCCTTATAGCAAAATTCTCCTTTTCTATCTCAGTAGAAAAATTCCCAATGATATTTGCCGCATTAAAAAAATTAATATGTACCCTTTTCCTAAAACCAATTAAATTTTCTAATACTATTATAGTATAATGGGGAATAAGTTCACATACATAGGAGGGGCCATTTAAAACTTAAATTAATTAAAGATACCAAAACTTAAAATTAGGGTCGATAATCACATGTAGGGAAGTACTTTCACTTTTGGGAAGGAAAAAAAAAGAAAATTCCTTTTAAAAAGTAAACGATTGGGCTTAAAAATTATCTCAAGCTTCACTAGCTCGCACTGGTCATAAAGAAAATCTTCACCAAACTATAAATATTACTTTGATAATATTAATTGCAAGTATCGGATCCATTTCCAGAAGGATTAACTAGGTATTAAACCTGGAATTATTTTTCAAGGAATTAAACCTATACTTTAATGATAAAGATTTTGCTAAAGTGGTGTTAATTAATAAAGTACATGCCCACTTTTCTACGTACAAGTTAATCCTTTTTTGCTCTTATATTTATATATATATATATAAAGTTAATCTTTTTTGCATCTTCAGGCTATAATTCATATATATAGTCTTATTTTATTTTTTATTTTTTGTTTGTTTGCATATAAAATTCGATTTCGTGACATTCACGTGAATAAAGAAAAAAACCATTCTTTGGTCACGTTGTGAAACCAGACGGAACCAACCACCAATATTATTTTGATCTTTAGTGATTAAGATGGATCGTTGCTTTACTTGAGAAAAGGAGAGGTTGATATGGAAAGACATACACATCTGAAGAATGACATATCTATATCCATATAGTATATATATTATATTTATATCTATACTTGGAAATGAATTTATTTATGGAAATGATTTTTAAAGGCGAAATCCTAGCCTTTTCTATTTGCGCACCCTGTTAATTTGGCTTAATTAGCTTTTTAGCTTGTTTTGATGTTTATTTTAAAGGTTTTATCTGGGCCCTATGTGTTTCTCCATTTGTTTATTTTATTTATTTATTTTTTGAACTGATTAAATTCTATTTCTTTTCATCCACTAAATTCGAGTATAGAGCTTGTCCTGTAATGAGAGGTTCAATGAGTGGTAACTAGTTCGGTTGTGTAATAGATGTTTATAATATTAGTTGCATCTTCTAGTCATTTACAAATATATATGTATATATATATATATATATCTCTAGTTATTCATATAAAAAGTAGTATATATCTTTAGATATTTAATTGTATACATGTACGATTCTCCTAGGCTGGTTACTTAAATATAAGACTAAAGTTTTGGCCTTTGTGAGGGACAATCACACATGGGTTTTGTTGTATGTGTCGATTGAGAGAGTTTAATTCTCCCGACTTTGTGGAGCCTACTCTTGGCATACATGCATGCAGAGATAGATATATATATAGACATATATATAGGATTAAAAAGCAAAGCATTTTTGAGAAAAATAAAGCTTGTCTGCCCAATATATATCATGCACTCGGATAAGTCCTTTCTAACTTAGCCTTCATATGCCTAGCTAGCTACAAAGTTTGATGACAAATTCTCCCTCTCTCTCTCTCTTATATATATATATATGTGTGTGTGTGTGTGTGTGTGTGTGTGTTGTGTGTATATGCACACACATCAGATCATGAGGTGGCATTCCTTGGACCTCACGGTCCAATTCCGGGGATTTAGAGAATCATATTAAATTTGACGTCTGAGATGGACAGAAATTATGGGGTGGGAACCGTTTGATGTTGCCATGTTCTGTCATGATCATCTCAAAGAATGAGAGTTTTGTGTTTATTTATATTCTTTGCGTGACCAAATTTGTGTAGGTGAGCGTTACATGTGGTTCCAATGACCATTTTTTTTTCTTTTTTGGAAAAAAAAAAAATAAGAATGTAGTTCTAATGCCTTAATTTGCACTTAAATGTTTGGTTAGTAGTATAGCACTAGCTAGGTTTGATTAGTACGTAATTTTGCAGAGATGAGATTTCCCTTTTTCATCAATTATAGAGAAATGGTAATTGATATTAAAGAAGATCATTTATCAAAACATTTCACTACTAATAAAAAGCGTGGATGTGTTAGTTACGTATAAATCTATTGTAACCATCCTTATTAATAATGCATGTTTCTAAGCTTTTATTACAATCGCATAAATAGAAGTTTTCAAATTTAAAATCATATCAAAGATAAACGGTAAACAAATTTGGAAAATATCTTACTACTATAAACAAGGTAATTGTTTTTAGCTTATTACAAAATGCCACTAATCAAATTATCTCATGAAGTTATACTTGAACTTGGTTTAAAAATGCATTATAGCAATCATATATGTAAGGGAATAATTAAAGCAATTAGTCAAAGATAGTGGGAAGGAAGAGAAGAAGAAGAAAGTAGCTAGAGTTGAGGAAATTTGGAACTAGGTGGTCCATTGAGAGTGCGGAATGTTTAGCAAGGTGACAAAACATTAAGAAGTAGACCCTTAAAAAAGCAGTGATCGAAATGAGATCATTATCAAAGAAGAAGAATTGTAAAATATCTATGTACATATAAATTCATATATATGGATAACTCTTTGTCCAACGGTCATATATGTTAACAAAAGAGAGATAATACAATCCAAAATGTTATATTCTTATCCACCTTCTCCTCATCGTCATTGTCCAATTTCGCATCCAACGACCCCAATGTCCCACCATATGTTTTCGGAAAAAAAGGGACTGTTAGATATGAGAGTTGACGTGTGTGTATATATAATCAAATGATGGTATGTATAATTTTGGTAGGGATTTTTATTGGTATGGGGTTGGGTCGAAGTCTCAGTCAGTGATCAGGACCATGTGTGCACGAGGAGGGTGTGGCAAAATCTAGCAAGAGCACGAGCACAGTGCTGGCCAAAAGAGGGAATGTCTGTCCTTAAGGGCTACACATTGTACGCCTCACCAATGGGTTTGGTTGAGTCAAAAGATCAATATTAGATGCTGGAATCTGCAGCTCCTTCCCCCCCTTTTTCTCTTGAGTTGATCTTTCTTCTCCAACTTGTATATATCTATATATATGTGTATCTATATATTCAGCTTTAATTTTAGAAAGATCAAGAGAGACAAAACCCACATTCTAGGGCTTTGTCATATCGATCTGTCTCTCTTTTCTTGTCTTCTTGTGGAAACGTATTGATCACATGGTTGGAACAGTGAATTAATTAACCATGATTTCTTCTGAAAGAGGATTGGAAACCTTAAAATTTAGAGCGAGAGAGAGAGAGAGAAAAAAAAGGGGGACAAAATACAAACCGACAACTACGTTGTACTTGTTTTTACACTGGTGTTTGAAATTTAAGCTATAAATATTTACTAAGATGAACGCAGTGATCATAAGTTAAAGCACAAGGCAAATTATTCTTTCTCCTTTAATTCACAAATACAAATCATATGCTCACCGCAATTAGAAAGAATAATGTCTAAGGGTATTGGTTATCTTCAATACCAATCAATTTTTATTAGTTGTGATGTTAAATATTAGTAATGTCCAAAAACATTCTTCTTATTGGTATTAACAAGTTCTTATCGGTTGAGAACTTGGTAATGATCGTGGTTATTCTTGGAATTTACTTATGATTTATTTACGACATTGGTTATGCTTAGTATTTATTAATAAGAATGTTCTAACTCGAGTAACTGAACCTACTTCGGCATGTTAACTAGAGATTAAAACAATTAATAAAAAAGGATTAAAGTGTTAAATTTTAGTACTAAAAAAAAAAAACTTTTAATCACAACAACTTTTTGTTATATTTTTAGTTGTAACATTTTGTTGCAATTAAAAGATATTTTTATTCATCTTGTGGTTGATATGTTTTTAGTCATAAATTTTTGTCGCGAGTACAATTTTTAACAAAGCTTTTTAGTCACGATTATTTTTTTAATGCGAGTAAAGCTTTTCTCATTATAACTTAAAACTTCTAGATTAAAGTTTTAGTTCTATTAAAAAATTGTAACTAAATATATAATATCTATTTATATGACAATGTACTAAAAATGTTAAAAATAAAATGTTGTTATCAAAAGTTTTTTTTTTTTTTTAGTGAATATATAATAGTGCATGAGACTCCCACAAGACAACTAGCTATAGAATTGAGAATCCCTTTCTTTTCGGTCCCACTCACAACCCCACACCCCCACGTACTATCTCTCATCGTCTTTCCTAGCAACCAATCACAAATTTGGAAAAAAGAAACATTAGAATTTTTATAACACTAAATTGCCATATGGGCAACGATCAAGCATCTCCCCCAAGTACTTTTTACCGATATTATATACAAAAATATTCCAAGACATCCAATTCCATTTTCACCCCACAACAATATATATTAGTACTTAATAAGCTACTCTAATTGATAGATAGCTCTTTCTACACAAACCATTGCTTCATCCCAAAAAAAAAAAAAAACACGAATCATTGATGTGGTCTTACTATAGTTCTAGATAGCTAGCTACATATTGGATTTAGTACATATTGTCTTATGTGTGATACATATATATACGTTAAGACTTTCCCTTTTCAATAATTATAAGCGTAGGTTATCAATAATTTCATATCTGACTACATAATAAATATAAAATTCAAATATTTCATCCCGAACCTTGTAGAGTTACCTATATTTTACCCTCTCAAGCAACCATCAACATCCTACCTCCTTTTGCTCCTTCTGGGATACCCCGTTAGAATATATTTGTATATGCAATGTTAATCCGCATGTGTACAAACTTCTTGAAAGCTACGCCCACAAAACACAAACGTACAAGTAGTCACTACTCATTTCCTTTAAGCATACATATATACATACATCTTTATTTGTCTAGAATATATATGAGATATATATAACTCTAGCTCCCAATTATAAGTTTATTTTCTTTATTTCTTAAAAAAAAAAAAAAACAAAAAACAAAACAAAGATTCCCTTTGTGGGGTTTCAACACTAGGAATTAAAAACCAAAAAAGAAATAGGATTCCCCTTATTCGGTTGCATGACATGCCCACACATAGATGATGGTACTCTGTGTGCCAAACACTCTGACCCCTAATGTATCCCCCTAGACTTTAATTCACTCTTTGTGGACCCCAACATGCCCATAAAATATATACACAGACATATATATATAAATATATTAATATCTATATACACCCCCCTTAATTTTATTTATTTATTTATTTTTCATGATAAGCGATACATCGCCCTAATCCTTAGGCCATAACTTAACATATTTCACTTTAACCACATTTTCACACGCCTATATATACACCCAACTCACACCCCTCCTTGGCCCAACAACAACATCTAGCTCTCTATAAGCTTATAATAGTTATAACAACAAGCGTAGCTCCAAAAATATAAACACACATATTTCATCACACAATTTAAGCTAGCCATTTTATATTATGTCAGGAGTTTGGGTGTTCAAGAACGGGGTGGTCCGGCTGGTGGAGAACCCGGGGGCGGATTCGCTGGACGGAAGCCGGGGCGGGCGGCGGAAGGTGCTGGTCCACACGCCGAGCAACGAGGTGATAACGTCGTACGAGGTGTTGGAGCACAAGTTGTCGTCGTTGGGGTGGGAGAGGTACTACGACGACCCGGACCTCCTTCAGTTCCACAAGCGCTCCACCGTCCACCTCATCTCTCTCCCCAAGGACTTCAACCGCTTCAAGTCCATGCACATGTACGACATCGTCGTCAAGAACCGCAACGTCTTTGAAGTCCGAGATATGTAGCTAGCTACTTACTTGTTTCCCGTACGACATCTCTTTCTTTCTCGTACGTCGTCAGTTGTGTGTGTTGTTCCTTTTCCCTTTGTTTGGTCGTTTTGGGTTTTTTTTTTTTTTTTTTTGAATTTTTTTTAAAACTTTCTTCTTGTTGTTTAATTTCTCATGTGAATGTTGCGCTAATAATGTTAGGTTAGAGAAGCTAAAGTACAGCGAGCGCTTGTTAAGGGTACTGGTTTGGTGTGTGATATATATATATATATATGTGGTTCTGTTGTGATATATGTATAAATGTTGTAGAAGGATCATTGATTGTGAAAATAATATCTGGTTTCTCCTACTGTTTCGTTGATTAACTAAATTCTTCCCATTTAAATTGTGAAAATTCTTCATCGAAATTGTGTCTTATCAATGGAATTTGATAAGTAAACGTTCACGTATTCATTAATTTTACCTTTAAATAATGACATCATCCTCATGACATTGCTGCATGGTGTCACAAAGCATGGTTGTAAGATACCCGTGATGCTAGTGACCCAAAGCGTAATCGTACATTTTTTAATTTTTATTTTAATAAGAAATGCCAACTAAAATTAGGATTAAAAATCCTAACAGTTTTAAAGAGCAAATGCAATGCAGAAATTATCATCGATATCCGAATCAGATGGTTGGGCTGAATGAATCATTGCAGATCATGCAAGTAGGATTTGCGTGAAGTGTATATAGTCAAACGGCTTAGTTTTTGAGAAGTTAAAAACGTGAGTTTAATTAGAAGGTTCCTGTTCAGCCACGAGCAAAAAGTATATGGCAATTTTATATATGTTTATATATATAAAATAGTTACCGGACATATAGTTTATTGTCAGTACCTATATATATATTTTATCATTTGTTCAGCTCTCTGTGTGGTACGAATTGTGATAAGACCTCACAAAGGTGCACCAGCTAGCGCAACCATCAATCTACAAATCATAAAAAAAAAAAAAAAAAAAGAATATATATGTATCTATATATTTACATATGCGAATATGTTTAGGCTGCTATGTTCCAGGATACGTACAACGTTACATCGTAAAACGACTAGTTAACGGAATATGAAAAGAAGACCTGAACAATATTTTAGCTGGAGTTATGAAATGTTAAAATGTACACACACACACACACACACACACACAGATATATGTAATACTTTGGGATAAAAATCATTACTGTCCGACTGCATGTGTTATGATAACCTTAGACTAGATTTTCCATTTTCCAAGAGAAAATTAAAGAGAGACAAACTTGTTAAAAAAATGTAAGGAGATTCGCATATATATTTTTTTAAGTCTCTAGAGAATATTTGTCTATTATCGTTTTGCTCATTTTTCTTTCATGATTGGTGACGCGAGAGAGAGAGACGGGTCCCGACAGTCACCAAGTTTGAAAATGTCTTGTAGAAAATTAAAGCGATGAAAATTTAGTTTGCTTAGACATGAAGCCATATTTCTCAATTGTTAAATGTGTGAATCTCTCTCTCTCTCTCTCTCTCTCTCTCTCTCTCTCTCTCATACATAAATATATATTATAGGCTATAGTTGGAATGCAAAAAGTTCTCCAAAGTTTCAAGTCATTAATAATAATTTGCTTTGCTTTTGGAGAATTTTGGTGCCGCCAAGTAAACAAATGCCAAACTGGCCACCAGGTCTATCCAATTTGTATGGAGAGGGATATTTTGGCTTTTACATCTATCCTCTCTCCTTTGAGTAAAAGCATAGGAAATTCCAAGATAGTCCTAGACACACCAAAAGCTAAAGGGCAATAATGTGAGATATATGCTAGGTCAGAAACGGAATATTACATATACACATCACGAAAACATGTACATGCAGACAAAGCGGTACACACACACACACATATATATAAATATATATAATCTTGTAGTATATGCATATAATCTTTTTCGTGTGAGACCAATATGTATGCGAGATTTTGGCTTGAAATAGAAACTTTTTATCCAAACACAACTCAAGCAGCCTTACCCCAAATAGAAAATCTTCCATTTTTTTTTTTTATTTTCCAAATTTGAAAATATTGTATTATATATTATCGGCACCAATGAAATAAAATTGGCATATATAGAAGGGCAAAGAAGTTTCCAACTCAACTCAAGCACGACTCTGCACAACCCTAAGCGACTGAGCAAAAGATGCCACAAAGCAAGATGATGGTCCTCATATATATTATTGGCAGCTAAATCTCTGCACTTGACTCTATTCTGTGATATATATATATGTGTGTGTGTGTGTGTGTGCATCTATACATACATATATATATTTATGTAATGTGCCAGCTGCCACTTGTGAAGCAAGTACAAAAGACGATTGTCTCTTGCACTGCCATGAGCAGATCACTAAGACACTCTCTTTCTCTTTCACTGCAGACCAAAATAAAGATATGGCCTCCTTTAGCTACTATATTGAGAGAGAGAGAGAGAGATAGAGTCAAACATATTGGATAGGTGGTTCTGTCGGCCGAAAGAGTACTTGGTTATAAAACAGCGCCAAATTAGACTCGTAAGTTTTGAACAAGAAGATTTAATCAACAATATTGACAGAATATTGACAGATTATAACGTAGTACAAAGAAATATAAAATGAGAAATGCGCCGCGAGTTTTATCAATTCAAAATTCTTCCGTAGTTGGTTCAAAGAATGAAATTGGCTCATATTATAATAACACTATGTAGCAATATATTTGGTATCATTATGGACGAAATTGATCATTAAATGATAATTGACCCAAAAAAATAAGTAGCTAAATACGTAATTATAAAGCTGATTGTTGTTAATCCCGTCTTTCTTTTTTAATTGATGTTAAGAACTATTTAATATGCTAAATGAAGTTGATATATGAGTGGAATATCCGATCAAATTTATGGACTTGAATGATAGAAAGCACGAACCAATAGTGTATGAATTGCTTAATGCATATCTCAAAATCAAGTGATAAATAAATACGGAGCTTGGTAATATCTAATCAATACTGCAGTTTTTTAAATATTGAATCTGGTCAAAATCCGATCAAAATGAAATATATATATACACACACATATGCGCCAAGATGAGCACTAGAATGTGATACAACTCTGACGGTAATAATGTACATTTTTTTCATACCCTTCATAGAATTTTAAATTTCTTTCATGGTTCAAAAACATTTCCGCATATGTACTAGCTTAATACTTTCCCAAATCCCACACATAACAATATACTTTAGTGTAAATTTTTTAACTCTCAAACTCAAATTAAAGTACGAGGAAGTACTAACACCAACATTTTTTAAAAATATATTTAATTTTTTTTAATTTGTTTTTCTTATCTTGAAAGATATGCCGAGAGTAAATAACTTTTAATGTGAGTAGTAGATCAGCTGAAAGCGATCTTGTATGGACGTATATGTATATTTTCCCAAGAGATATGTATGTGTGTGTATATATCTATAGAGTACTGATCAAGCCTGCAAGCTAAGAATGTATATGAGAATTCAGATCACATTACAGCCAATACGGTGATGCATATTTAAAGCAATTAACATGTGCTTCAAAAGGGCTGCAGAACGTTTCCCCAACCCTAATTTTGTGTGGCCATTTGCACTCTCATATATCAAAAAAATATGTATGTATATATATATATACGTATATATCCATCACTATGATCTGCCTTTGGCTAATCTTTGTGTGGATAAGAGTCTTATCAACACGTGCCTTGCGTAGTCTAGAGCAAACCCCATCATATCAAATATATATTTGTATATGTGGCGTAGGTCCCCAACGAGTTCTGGGTAATCTATATATTTGTATATGTGTGTGTGTGCGTGTGTGTATATACATATAGATATATGATAGATAAGTGTATATAATATGCCAGTTGCCGAGCCCATTCCTAGGTCCTGTGAAGTATGGGCGACAATAGGCTTTTTTTTCATTGAGTAGTCAGTTCGTCAAAATTAATGGTCATTTCTAGCTGCGAGAAAACTGGAAATGATCAATGAATGGAACTCAGTATAGATATATCAATGGTTATGGAGAATAAGCTAAGATAAGCGATATATATCCAGTATATTTCTCTCTATATCTATACATATATATAAATCTTAAATTCTTTCTTTTTTTCATTTTATCCACAAAGGATGGGTCAAGAGAGATCCCATTTTGTCTTCTAATGACTTTGATTTTGATTGGCCAGAAAGCTTTTGTCTTGTCAATGCCATGTGCAATTTTCAGTACCATTTCTCTAGTTCTATTGCTTTCATCCTTCTGCATGAGTCTGCTCTCCCTTATTCTTTTCTTTCTTTTTTTTTTTTTTTTAAATGACATTCAATTCAACATAAAATATCCAAGATTAATACTTGTTTACACATGTTTTGGGACACCGAAGAGCATCTGGACTCACAAAAAATAAAGGTGGTGTGGGTACACTTTCTGATTATTAAACTCATAAATTCGAGTATGTTTGTATTTTTTTTTTCCTATGAAATACTAGTATTCTATGTTATATAATTATGTATCTAAAATTAATCATTGTAGCTTAACGTGAACGGAAATGTATCTAATCTTAGCATTAAATACATTATCTTATTACAAAAAGAGGATATGTTCAATTAGTTTAATCAAATATGACACGTTTGTGGTTGTTAATTCTTGAATATTTATGGTGAGGGAGGATCTTTGGAGAACCCGTCACGACATGTTGAATTTTCCATGATTTTAAGGTATATATGCCCTTATTTTCCCCTACCTATGTATAGGGGTAACTAAAGGTGGAGTACTAGAGCTTGTAAATGTCAAAAGAACAGTCACTTCCAACCTAAAAGTTAATTTATTTGGTTTAACAAAGGAAAGCAAGAACATGTACGCAATCAAGCATCGTTTATAGGCATAAAAATAAATAAATAAATAAATAACAATAGCAAGAACAGGTGACAAATTATAGTTTAATGTAGTTTATGCACTTGGAAAAGTATACTTACACTCCGTTTTGTAGGAAGGAATATAAAATGAGGGGGCGAGAAAATTTTTAAATATGGAAAATCATAATGATACAAAAATAAAAATTAGTTTTCCATCGTGTTGTTTGATATATAGGAAGGAAAGAAAATGAAATAGTTGAACAATCACTATTTTATCCATATGCTTATATTGTTTCTCTTTAAAAATAGGATAACAAAGTAACATTAGTTACGAAAGGGTGGATTTTGATTTTTCTCACACTTTGGAAGCATTAAAATAAGTGGGCTACACTATAATTTTTTTTTTTTTTTTACTCTAACCTCATTTCCTTCTTACCAAACAACCTACTTCACTAATTTCATCCGATTTTCCCTCCTCCCACTTCCGTCATCTTTCTTTTCTATTTTACCAAACATAACATTAAGGTTTTTCGTCCCTCTAGTGGGAAGTCCCTATATGTATATAGAAGGTGTCTTGAATCGAATGTGTATAAAATAAGTATAAAATAAGACACAACAATAATCCTAAAAAAATAAAAATAACACATATTACACATGATAAACTTGAAAATTTTATATTATTATCAAGCTTTTTTCATGTTAAATCATAGAAAATATATAGATCTTTTAGATTTATCATATGCCGAAAAAATATGTAAATGATAAACCTGAAATATCTATATTTTTAATAAAATCTATATGTTCTACGCATCAACAAGCAAAACATTGTGATATATATATAGATATCCTTAGATTTATCATGTTTTTTAAAATAATATTATGTCTTTCTCATTTTATGCTATAATTGAGGTATCTTATATGTGTTACATTGGAGACAACTTCCACCAGAGGAATCGTAAAAATTTAAACCTATATTGCTAAGAATTTTTATCTTACACTGCAAGAATTACTTTTAGCTTGTTGATATTATAAATTAATCAGACATGAATACGATGGGACAACATAAAGAATATTAATGATATCGAAACAATTATATAAGTTCTAACACCACTTTTTTCTTTTTCAACCAAAAAAAACACCACTTTTTTCTCTAGTGCAATTAGCTAGGCTCACTGTTTCAAAGGACAACTCAGAAAACGAGAAAGCATATTTGAGCATGCCGATCATATTATATTGCCGATGTGGTACCAATTTCCTCAACAGTTGGATTATTTTTTATTTTTTATTTTTTTCACCACGAGTCATTTTCCAAGTAAAAAAGAATTTCTCTTTAAAAGTTCTTCCAGGTTCGAGTATCCACCGACTTTTTCAATAAATTAGTGGTGTGCACTTGTCTAAATGTTCCAATTTCTCAGCGCCTACCTTATTTTCATGGGAATTATAGGGCCTTTTTTTTTTTTTTTAAAGCAAATTAGGTATTGGGCAAAACAAATTTTAGTGAGTTTGGCAAGTCACGACTTTTGTGCTGTACCTCCGATCTTAAAGCAGCTTAAACGAAGACCATAAAATTTCCTACTTTTTGAGCCCTAGTGTTTCTACTTTGTACTTGCATGTTGTTTCGTGTAAATTATGTGCTTAGTTGCATGGAAAATTATAACAATAATGTGTTACAAAGGGGGACAAAACAGAAGAGAGAGATAGGTAGAAAGAAAATGTTTTTTTTTTTTTTTGTCGTTTTTGATATGTTTGAAAAACTTTACAGATTTCCAATCTCAGACTTGAATCTCTGAGCATGTTTTTTCATCCACTGAATCAGCCGAGTCCTTTTGATACCCAAGGAAAAACATACTTTGGAAAATTTTTCGAAAAGCAATTATGACCTTAGATTAAAGTAATGATCCTCCTTTTTTTTTTTTTTTTTGCTATTCATCATATTTTAATTTTAGTATTCATACAAATAAAAACACAAAAATTTTACGAGACAAATCAACTATATAAACAAATCCTATTAAGTCACGACTTCTAAATAATTACTAAATAAAATAAAACCCATAACACTTCTAAGCCACTAAAAAACATATGCACTTCTAAAGCTTTTTCAAAAAAAAAAATATATATATATATATATATATCTACACACACACACATACACTTCTAGAGGGCACAAATAGGTTTTAGGGGTCTAATGTCCTAGTGTCCGAGACAAAGGAGCATGACTGAACCCATTTTGCCTCATTATTGGAGCATTAAGAATAATAATAATAATAATAATAATAATTGGCGGTTTCAGTTCTTGAGTCATCTACAAAGATTTCCACTATCTGACTGACGAGCACATGAACATGTTTTTCTACACCTCCTGTGTAGGGGCCTACTCTTTAAGTTAAGAAATCTTTCTAAAATGTCCAAAATGTACAACGGCTACTTCTGAAAACGACATGTCGTTTTTAACAAAAACAAACAAACGACCAAATGAAAATGTTCCATGATCATATTGATTTAAAAAAAAAAAAAAAGATAGGTGTTCCGTTTCTTATCGAACAAAATTGAGATAATAGTTGTGTTTTTGTACCCTTTTTTTTTTTTTTTTTTAAATCCCTTTGGACGACAAGCTGTTTTATATAAATATTAAGTTGTAATTTGTAAAGGCGTGCTCCTTCTTTGCCCTCAGGATGTCACCAAATTTGATATATAGAAATGTCAATCAAAGGCCTTGTCAAGTTAAATAGATTGTACAATATCAGATTAATGAGTGAAACTGGATTTATCACTTTTTTTTCATTAATGGATCCCGTGATATCTTTTATGACATTGTGCGGAATGACACCACCAATATGCATTTTGACTAGCAAAAGAAAAGGTAACACGAGTTATTCTTTTTACGTGAAATGATATGTCATTTCCATAAATAAAAGTTAATTGTGCTTTCGTTTTACACGGTCGTTTTTCTCTGATGTTTGCAAAAATAAAAATAAATAAATAAGTTTGGCATTCACTTTTTGTTGCCGTTTGAGTTTTTTAGTCGTCATATAAGGTTTTAATCTTTCTTGTTTGGTAGGGAGGAAAAGGAAGGAAAGGAAGTTGAAGAAGAGATTTTTTTTTTTTTAATAAAAATGAAATTTCGTTATAGTTGACAGAGAGAAAATTGAGAAGAAGAAAGTAAAAAAAAAAAAAAAAAAAAAAAAAAAAAAAAAAAAAAAAAAAAAAAAAAAAAATGAAAAGAAGAAAGTCACAAATCATAACACTATTTTTTAAGTCATTCCAACTTTTAACAAAGAAAAAAAGAGCGAAAATTTTGACAAAAAAGTTATATCTAAAATAATTATTTTGATTTTAATCTCTCCGCATCTTTTAATTTATTCCAGGCATAATTATAAAATTTATTAGATTCAACATTTTTTCCCTCTTTAGAAAGAAAATTTCCCTTTTTTCTTTTAAATTTCTTCGTTTTGGTTACTATTTTCCATCGCTCTTACGTACCAAACATCTGTTGTTGCTTTCTTCTTTCAATTTCGTTTTTACTTTTATTAGCTTCTCAAGTTCGTTGCGTTTACCATCGTTTGATGTTTTGTTGTCATTTACCCTTTCCATTGTTGATCTTATAATTTCTTGTCGTTTTAATATTTTGATGTCGTTCCACCGCCTAACCATCATTTTGTCCTATTTTTTTCGTTTTCGTCCATGTTCTTTTCTGCCAGCCGCTTGACATTTTTTTCTCGTTGTATTCCATTGTCCTTTTTAGTTTTGTGTCGTCGTACTCGCATAGACACAGTTTTGTTATTGTTCCATTAAATTACTGTCCTTTACTACTTGTTGTTCTCTCTGATAAGTGACTAAAGTTTTTTTTTCTTTTTATTTCAAATTGTTTTTTCGTCTTTTCTGCTTGGTTATCGTTTGAGTTGTTTACCGTTGTTCTAAATTTTGTTGTCTTTTACTTTTTGTTGTTGTTTTATGTCGTTACTCTTCTGGTATCGTTGGTTTTTCATTGTCGTTTCTTATTCTCCTTTTATTTTGTTGGTCGCTTCCGTTTCAATTATTGTTGTTGGTTTTTTTTTTTTTTTTTAATTTTAGTTTTCTACTTTTAGCTATAAGTTGAATTCCATTTGTTGTAGTTTACGTCTTTTATTGTTACATTCTTTGTCGCTGCTCTGAATTACTGTCATTCACATTTTGTTGTCGTTTTTCTTTCAAATGTCGTTCTCTAGTTTATTGTCGTTTTCTTTTACTCTTGTCGGACAGTTTAATGTCGTTTGACGCTTTTTTGTCGTTTACGGTAGTACTTTGCAATTGCTTCTGTTTTTCTTTCTTTTTTTCTCAAACTAAAATTTCGTACAGATTCATCTAAATACGAGAATAAAGGGAAAGTCATGATACAGATTATGGAGATTAGAGAACAGAATATAGCCGTCAACGGCCACGTTGCACCATTTTTTTTTTTTTTTTTTTGAGGGCATGTCTCCAGAGTCCAGCCAAATATATAAACTTCCCGTACAAAAATTCTCACAACTCACAAAAAAATTATTATGCAGCATTGCATCTAATCACTCTCACCCATCTTTGAAAACCTGTAGTTCGTGGATTAAAAAAAAAACGACGACGACAACTACTGTGCCTAGTACATGAAAACAACAAGTTTAAAGAAAAAACGACAGTCATTGCCAAATATGCAACAACCCATCAGTATACAGTTCCTACTTCAGGAAATTATCAAAATCATCTCCTATTCCTTCACTTGCTAAACGAGCAAATAACGTCGAGGATAAATGACATGTCGTTGGCGTTGAGCAACGACGTGGCTTTTAAGAGGGGCTGACCTGTATACCTGTATATGCACTAATTATATGCTTTGATCATTTTATTGAATTTCTTGTACTATTACACATGCAAAATTATCTTTTACCTACGTTTTAAATAGTGAATCTCTCTTTTGGTCTTGCCTCCAATGAGTGCCACGTGACAATGATGTATATACTTGTGTAATGGCATGGTCAACACCACATGGTTTTTTTTTTTGTTTATTTTGTTTTTGCTGTTGCTTTGTTTATCTATTTCGTGCATGCAATACATCTAGTTATTATTAAAACAAAAAACACAAACCAAAAAAAAAAAAACACAAACAAGCAAACTAAGCATGTGCTTGGTGCACCGATTGAAACTAAATTTTTTATGTTAGAATTGAGTTGAATTGAATATGTGTTTAGTGAGACATTTGTACCATCGAAACTAAAAGTGTAAAAACTTGAACTATGTTTAGAAAAAAAAATCAATATGGAGATTGTTTCATTCGTCATGGAATTGTATGTAATTAAAAAAATATATATCTCATTTAAATTTGTATATGAAAAGTTATGAATTTTTGAAATTTGAGTTATAAAAACTGTAAATAGTAAAACTAAGGTTGATTTTTTAGAAAAAGATAAAAATGAATTGAACTTTTTGATTTTGAATTGAATGGAACCTTCAAGACTCAAATCCTCTATCAAGAAATGCCGTCGAAAAACCTTGTCCACCCAATGCAAAATGCACATGTCAAAAAAGAGCTTTAAAGATTTAACGCATAACAAAACTTTCAAGACCTTCAAACTATTAAGAAAGATAGTATGAGTATTATGAAAAGTTAATATTTTGTATATAATTATTCTCATTAGAAATTTTTGATTTATTTGTAATTATTATAATTTAAAATAATCTTGATTTTATTAAATTTGTAATTATAAGGAAATTTATATGATTGTGTGTAATATAAACTTGTATAAATATAAGAGTTTATTTATAATGCTTCTTACTAATAAATTCATTATTTTTAGTTCGTAAAACACATCCATATTAAATATATTTGTGTTATCTTCTTCTCTATTTTTATTACTATTATTATTGTTTTTGTTTTAATTTCCGTGTCATCGTAGACTTGGATCCCAAACTTCACCGTTTTTCTGTCCTTCACGTAGCTTCCCCACCACCCTAAACACATTCCCCTACCCCACCCTTCTTCACATAATCCGCCCTCTGCGCCTTATCTCACCCATTGCCCTTACATCCCATCAACCAAAAAAAAAAAAAAAAAAAAAAAAAAAGACCCCCCACGTCAATCACCCATTGCTTTTAAAGATTTCAATTTTTCGTAACTGTTTGCTAAAACGGTTTAAGTTGAAATTTTTAAGTTTAAATTGGTTGACTTTCTAAAAACTAGTTATAATTTTTGTTAATTTTAAAAAAAAAAAAATGAAATGAAGAAGTACAATTTAGTTTGAGTTAAACTGTTACATTAAACAAGCTATTAAACGGTGCGTAAACGGAAAAAGGCTTCTAAAAGTTATTATTATTATTATTTTTGGAGTAATTGATCAAAATCATTCTGAATTCTTTAGAATAAGATGATTTGAACTTTATTTTTTTAATTTTAGCTAATTTTTAAAATATTGACAATCTTATTCCCGCAAGTCTTGTACATCATTAAAACGACGTGTCGTTAAGCATAATTTCTCTTTTTTGGTGGGCACCAGGCCGTGTCCCAAGGCTGGTCATGCACATAATTAAAACGACGTGTCGTTATGCATAATTTTTCTTTTTTTGTGGGCACCACACAGTACACACTGCAGCATTTTCTAATCCAACCAATCGCCCAACTCGATCACTAGTTATAACTGAACTTAAAGCACCTCAATGTTAACAAATTGCTGCCACATTAATATCGAAACCAAGAATATATGTTACACTCCTCAGCACAAGCTATTAAATTCAAGCCCATATAGTTCGTATAAATTGAAACAACTGCTCTTTTTTGGTCTAAAATTTTACTACTAGTTTGTGCAGTCAAATCCGTGACAAATAGAGAGCCAGATTACGAGTATTAGAAGTATCAAGATTCCGACAACAACCAGCTTTATTTTCATGTTCTGATACCACATCTTCCTCCTTATTTGTGTCCCTTTGGTTTTGAACTCCTGGGCCTGAATGTTGCAAATAAAAAGTTGTTCAGTAAAGAAAAAACTGAAGAAAAAGGGATAACAACAAAAACCTCCCCGTGATAAAAATGTTACGGTCCACTCTATGTTTTCAGTAATGTTGTACTTATTCTGTATGTTTCATAAAATGTGTTGAAGACCTTTTCAACACGTTTTCTGGGGCAGGTTTTTAAAGCGAATTGTAAACTGTAGGGAATGCGTTTAACATGAGTGGTAAAACATGGGGGATAATTAGAGTAAGTGAAACGTCGATGAAACATTGGGGAGGCGTTTATCATTAATCCAAAAGACAATGAAGAATTATGTGGCCAGCAAAGAAAAAATATCCTACACGTATTGTGCAAGTTTTTACCATGATATCACATTAGATAAACACAAGGATGAAAATCTAAAAGAACTTCATGAAGATTTGACTATTCAGAACTGCTCGCTACAAGTAGGGTATTCTTGTTTATTGTATCCTAGCACAAAATTCTCCAATGAAAACGTCAAGTAGTTTATCTTTTCTAAGCTTACCTGAGAACGCAGATCTTCAGTCCTGTCAACAAGAATGGTAAGGTTTTCCCCTCTATCAATAGCCTGAAAAGTATGTTACAGAGTCAATATAATAGTGAAATGCAACATTTTTAGCCTGTTTTTGTACAGCTTTAAAGAATAAATGACATAGAAAATCCATGAAAGGCCATTACACATCAAAGAAAAGTAATGTTATTGCACACAAGTGACATCTAGAAATTCATGGATACAAATATATATTCAACTAGAGAAGCTCAAAATTGATACAAGCTTAACATTCAATGTGTAACTAAGCAAATATTTCAAAAGTCATGTATTTCACCACTTTGACAGGAACTTCCGAACAGATTCCACAAAGAAAAATCTCAAGGCAGGAGACGTAACATAAAAGATAAAAGAAAAACTGACATAAAAGATATGCACTAGCAAATAGCCATAGTTTTTCTTCGAGACAGTTGATTACCTTATCGATATTCTCTAACATTATACTTTTAACTTCTGAAACTTGTGCCTTCACTTTCAATAGCTTCTCTATCTCTTCAGCATGATCAATTATATACTTCATGTGCTCTTTCATTATCGGTCTGCAGTTTAGAAACCTACTTAGTTTCACGCTGGTAACAATCAAACCTTAATGAAATTTACATAACCAAAGAGTCAATCAAGGAGAAACGCACATACCCGAATTCCTTGTTAAGACTTTTGGCAGCAGCTGTATCTGCTTTACCACCTCCATATCTCGTCTTAAAGTCTGCTTTCATTCGTTCTAAAAATGCAATTGAGATATGCTTGCTTACAGCTTCTTTGGCAACGACACAATAAGCTGTAAATTTCATTAAGCACTCGATCATTTTCATGAAGTCCAGATTCCTAAAAATATTCGAAATTGTAGTAGCGCTCAAAATGAGACTTGCAAACAAGTGTACACAAGCAGTAACAGAAAATTCAGAGCAAAAAAAAAAAAAGACAGTGGCAGAAAATAACTATTTCTAGTGATCACTGAGAACCAGAAACCGGAATTGAATTGCTGACTTTCAGTAACCTTGTCCGGCTATTTACTCAAACAACGACAAAAAATACTCTGTTGAGCATCATGTCTTTAGGACTTCACATGAAAAGTACTTACATGATAGCACATGAATTAGAAATTTAAGATCCATAAATGTGAAATCCAAAGACAAAGTTTTCCTACTTCGTCAACATGACTTAATATATAACTACAAGTAAAGAAATTTAAGATTTGAGAAGTATATATATAATTTAGTCTTGCAGTTTTTGATGTTTGAGCATCTCAAACCACAAACCAACCCAAAAGCATCGATTTGAGAACTCTCAACCTGTATAAAAATAAAAGTGCAGCCATACTCACGGATTACCCAAACAGTGTCGAGTGGCATGGGTTGGATGAGTTGATCGGTTTCACGGCTTCGGGAAACACCCTTATATAAGACATAAAAAAACCAGGACAGAACCCAAACTAAATACTGACACAATCAGGACTAATAGAATGTTCTACCAAATGAGCAGACAGAGAAAGGTTCTGATGCCAATTCAAGAACAACCCATCAAGAATTATCATTAAACGAAACAAAACAATTTTATTGTCTATGCCCAAGTACAGAAACAACTAAGAACTGCAGGAGTTGCGACTTCATTTGTCCAATAAATCACCATTACAGCTATAAGAACCACATTTCAGCTATTTTCCTAGCTTACTTTAAAAACAAAATCATACTCAATTGAGCTAAATCCAGCAAAATTGAATGTTTGAAGATCAATAAGCTCCATTAATAAATCAAATAAAAGTCGAAATTTTGTCCCTTTTTGCATTGTTCCACAACAAATAATTAAAAAAAAAAGAAAATTTATTTAAAACAACGACCAAGCCTAGTTATGGGGGAAAAAAGTAATCATTTTTGGGGTTCTCAGCTCGAACTAAGCACAACCCAGATCATATAACACGGTTGCAAACCAGATCCAACAACCTCCACATGCAATTGAAAAGTTCCCACCGACCCTATTTGTTTCCCGAGAAAACAAGAAGGAAAAATAGACTAAACAACAAAACGAAGAGATCAAGGAATGGGGCGAGCATTACCATAGCCATCCTCGACGAGGAAATTGAAGGTGTGGTGGTCGCAGTTGTAGGTGAACTTGTTGTTGGAGGAAGTGAGCTTCTGAAGACACTGCGCCGCAATGGCCGGAAAATTGCCGGTGAATTCTGTGTACTCTGCTAATATCATTGTCCCTCTCGCCACGAAGCTGTATATGAACGCTTCTTGACTCATTTTCTCTTAATCTCTGAGAACACACTCCGAAACTAGAGAGAGAGAGAGAGAGAGAGAGAGAGAGATTGCTCTGGTTGTACGTTAGCAATTTCCAGGCGTCACTGTACTACGGCTGGTTTTCTTTTATTTTCTTTCCTTCCTTTGTTATGAAGCAAGAAATTTTTTTTTTGGCTGAAAAAAAAGGGTTACAGAAAGAATTTGTTTGTTTCTTGTTATGGTACTTAAACTCATTAATTTGATTCCTTAATAAGAAAGTAAATTAAGATTTTGTTATTTGTTAATTAATGGAGCTTGGTTTCAAGAGTTTATAAAGTACTATAATTAACTTAAAGAAATATGAACACGTACCGGTCCAGCTATAAATGTTGAACTTGAATCTGTCCAATATATACAAAAATTAAAATCGATATTAGTGTAAGGTGTAATTACTTGAATCTGTCCAATATATCCAAAAATTAAAATTAACATTAGTATAAGGTGTATTATTAACATTCTTAACATTAAATATTTTTTATTCTGGTTTATTTCAATAAGTGCATGTTTGGTATGTTAATTCAAACTATTAGTTTGAACTGGTTTTTTTGTTTTTTTTCCCAAAAAGTTTTTTATCTTTTCTGAAAAAGTTTTTTGTTTTATCTAAAAAATCAACAAAAATTACTATTACAACTAAAAAATCTCAACTCAAAGCATCAGTTTGGTTCATCAGTTCAAACTATTAATTTGAACTGATTTTTTTGTCCTTTTCCTAAAAAGTTTTTTGTCTTTTTTGAAAAAGTTTTTTGTCTTTTCTGAAAAGTCAACAAAAATTACTATTGAAATTTAAAATTTCTAACTCAAACTGATGAATCAAACGGAGTATAAGAGAATATAAAAATGATAGGCCGGCAGAAATAGTCTCTTCCGTTCGCCAAAAAAGAAAAAGTCTCTTCCCCGGTCCAGTTATAAATGTTGAACTTGAATCTGTCCAATATATACAAAAATCAAAATTGATACTGGTGTATTCCGTAATTACTTGAATCTGTCCAATATCTACAAAAATTAAAATTAAGATTAGTATAAGGTCTAATATTAACAGTATTAGCGTTAAATATTTTTTGTTCATAAAATATTTTACATACCTAACTGCAGAGGTAGAGGGAGGGGGATAGCCCCCACTTAAATTTTTTGTTCTTTCAAATTTATCTAAAAATTTTTTTAATTTTTACAATTTACCTCCACTGAAAATAAAATATTATCACATAGTCCTTATTTTATAACCTCCACTAATATTAATTCTTTTATAAAAAATTTGTACTTTTATTACTTTGTCCTTACTAAAATTAAAAATTTTCACATAATCCCTACTAAAATTTATTTTATTTAAAAAAAAAATTTTAACATGTGCTTCCACTGAAAAAAAATTCCCAGCTTCACCCCTACCTATATGTATGCTAACATGTAAGGTTAAATAATTTGTTTAACTATAAATAACGCTATAATATGACAAATTAATAATAATATGAGTTTAGTAAAGAAATTATAAGTGTCGTAAATGAGACTAAACCAAAAATTGTAAAACATATAAAAGGATTGTTAAGTTTGGCTTGCAACCTTAATGAGATTTAGGTAAGATTTAACTTGTGTTTGAATTATCGATTGGAATTAAAATTTTTAAATTAAAACTAGTTGACTTATCAATTGTGAACTAAATTTTTGTTAACTTTTTAAAAAAAATAAAAATAAAAATCTAATAAAAAAATACAGTTAATTAAAAATGAAATAGAGAAGTAAACAAACCCTTGCTTCCGTTGGGATAATGTTTACAAATTTAAAAGAAAATGATTGTAAATATGAAATATCCTGTATTATAATAACGTAACCCCAAGACAAATTTTAATTGAAGCTTTTATTTGGCAAAAGACGTACGTAGTATCTTAAGCCGTCGATTAATTAAAGTTAGATTTCAAGTTGATAGAAGAACATTATAAATAATGATATTTCCTGTTGACCACTAGACCAAAAAGAGACCCCGAAATAATTAGCTGATGGTGCGCGCCAAGGAAATGACAATAAGGTCCTTGATTTTCTCAAGTGGATGATTGGCTTGGGGTTGATGAGATCCTCTCTTTGCCTGCTATGAAAGGGCATTGTTGGAAGACAGTCTTTAAAATAATTAACAATCATTACCCAGAAATAAAGGAGTCAACAATCGCCGCAGACTGCGGCTTTATGTCTGTTTTGCCCTTCTCTCGGGCTTTTAATTGCATGGCTAGTCGAATTTGGCCTTCTCGAAACTTCTTAAGCCATGTCGTCTTTTATTGTTCTAGATTTTAAATTTTATGAGCTTTAGGCGTGTTAAGTTTGAAATCTAATAAATTTTTTAACTATAAAATTGTTTATTTTTTAAAAACTTATTATAAATTTTTTTTATTTAAAAAAAATTAAAAATTAATAATAAAATACAGTTGATTTAAACTTAACCTACATTCTAAACATAGATTTAAACCTAATATTTACTGTTTGAACTAACATGATTAGCCATGCTATAAGATTTACAAACAACAATGACACGTGACACTTATGAAACTATTTAGGATCTACAGATAATTGTCAGCACTAAATTAAAAAAAGAGAGCTTTAAATAATTTGTGACTTTCTTGTGTTGTCTTATTGAGATTTTTTTTTTTTTTTTTTTTTTTTTTTGCATATGGTTCAATTGAAAATTATATTTTTTTAATTATTTTTTATATGTTATTTTAGTTATCATAATATATGGATAGCCGTCCGCACTAATTTAAAAAAGAATTTTTACATGTAATTACTCTTGATATTTTTAAAACTCATTGGTCTAAAAACTCTTTAGTATGGCTTTCCCTTGGTAGAATCTCCCTCCATTATTGTTCAAACATGGCACTGACACCCCTCTAAAGGGTGTTACTCAATATGATAATTTAATAATGACGATTTTTCCTTAGATAGTCAACGATTAGGATAAGGTCCGTTTAGTGATAAGTTTGATTGAAATTTAAGTTTAATAGTAATTTTGTTGACTTTCATAAAAGACAAAAACTTTTTCAGAAAAAAAAAACTGATATGAAATTTGAGTTTGAATTTTCAACCAAACAAGGTCTAAGGCTGTTGACATATAAGTTAATTCAGTTAACTATACTTTTCTGAAAACTTTTATCTTTTCTGAAAGTCAAAAAATACTATTGAAATTTAAAATCTTAAACTAAATCATTCACCAAACACCTCCTAAGTCTCTTAAACTCAAAATTTTCATATTAGTTTTTGTCTTTTCTTGAAAGGTCAACAAAAATTATAACTAGTTTTTAAAAAGTCAACCAACTCAAACTTAAAAATTTCAACTTAAATCGTTTTACAAAACGGACCCTAAACGTCACATTTGTTGGCCTATCCTCATCTTTTAATCGAGCGGCTATGATATGACCTCAGTCACGTGAGGTGCTTGCATGAGCACAAGTAATAAAAAGTCAACGACGTGCTTAAGAAGGTGGCTATCATAAAAATTATTGAAGGAATGGTGGTCGTGGTTTGAGAATGGGATTCACAATATCCGACCTGGTCAATACGAGCATGGAGAGGGAAAAGTAAATGGATTAAGTCTGTTTGATATCAACAGAGGTCAGCCTTATCCCGCCCTATAGTTTGATGCGGCTTTACTTTTTTTTTTTTTGAAGGGATAAGGCTTTACTTTTCAACCGTTTTATTTGTATTAGAAATTGTATATAATGTATAACTTATTTTGACCAATGCTACCGTCAGAAACGTAAACTATCAGTAATACGAGGCCTTACTAAGAAGAACTTACCTTTCTTGAACTTTTAATGGGCTTAAGCCCAGCCCACTTTCAGCCCAGCTGAGCAGCCCAATCAATCCGATTGTATGTTGAACTACCAGGCCCAGCCCATTAATGATCTCCTTCAGACCCAAATGACCAAAAAGCCCCTACGTGTAATCCAGGTTCGTCAAGAAAAACAAACAGAACATGAACCTCCGAGACGAGTCAGATCCCAACCACAGTTCAGAGTTTAGACAACCAAAAACTCAATATCTCTCTTTAATTATTTCCAAAACCCGCCCAAACCGAAAACTTAAAAAAATTTCAAATTTTTGAAAGAGTTTTTATTGTTTCCACCGTGAACCAGCTCAACACCCACTTTGAAGCTCTTTTATTAACTATTTATTTATTTATTCCCTTTTTAAATCCTCCCTCCCTTAGATAGATTTCTTGAAAAAGAAACATTACTCCGATTCCTCTTTCGTCAGAAATGGCCAACACAGATTCCTCGACTCCTCTCTCTTCATCCGTAAGCTTCTTATTTTACAATTATTTTTCTTGTGTAATTTGAAATTTTTGTGGCTTGAATTTTAATATTATTATTATTATTATTTTTTTCCAAAAATGTGATATTCGATTCTGCGTTTGATTTTTGCAGAAGAAGGAGAACCTGACTCCGATTGGCACAAAGATCGCGGTATTTTTTTTTTGTGTATTCTATTTTTTGGGGGGGGGGGGGGGGGTTAAACTTTGAGTTTTATGTTTGGACGCTGAGAAAATCGAGGAAAAATTACTTTGGATGTTGGGAATTATTGCGATTAACTGGGATTTGTGATTTTGTTTGTTGTCAAGGAATTGAACCAATCTAGGTCGGAGCTGCTTACTAGAATTCAAGACCTGAAACAGGTTTCATATATTTACATTTTTTTTTTCCCATTTTCATTTGGAGTACTCTTAAAAAGAAAACCAATAATAAAATGTGCACTTTCTTTTTCTGTTTTTTTAATTTATGGAATTTGTGTTAGGATTTGCAAGGTTGGAGGTCGAAACTGGATACCCAAGTGAAGGTCTATCGCGATGTAAGCGCAGCTTTCTTGGTTGTTATGAGTTCTTGTTCGTTTTTAATCACCTTATGTTGTGTAATGCGATGTTTAGTTGAATGTAAACTGGTATTTGCTCTTTCTTTCTAGTTCTGGATGTGTTTATTGTCGAGCACAAATTGGAGATCCAAGTGCGCCATAAAAGAAAGAACATACACTGAAAACAGTTTTAGTAGAAAACCCACTATTAATCTACTTCTACTTGTTGGATACTAGCTAGAACTCTCACAAAAAATGTCCCACTTGCACTCGCACGCCACACTTGGATCTCCTTCTCCTCTAGATGTGAGGAAGTTGTTTGCGTTAATAGGCCAAATGTGCTCGTGCTGAAGAAAGAAGTGATCAGTGATCAGCCATTGAACCAAGCTAGCCTATAACCTAGTGGCTAATGTGTTCTTTGAAAGGGGAAATTTAGGTGGCTGTCAAATTCTTCCAGGGTGCAGTGCAATCTCGCTACTTCTTGAGAGGCAGTGTTGTATTGTTCTATTCTTCCCGTCAACATTGACAAAATAGGTGAACATGATTATGTTGACTTTCGCAATGGTTAGATTTACACTTAAATCACAAACATTTCATGGAGGCACACAATACAATTTAATTTTCAAGTTTTCAGAATCAACTCAATTTGTTCGACAACAAGGTAGAAGTTAGTGTTGAGAGGGAGTATTGAAGGATATAACACTGAAGTTTGAAAAGTTCTGGGGTTCTTTCCTTGGAAGATCTTGGCAGCTAGGCTTTAGCTTGCAGATGACTTATAGGAAGCGAGCCATACAATCTCTTAGTGCTTGTGGTCTAAGCATAATTGGCCTATAAACACTACCATTTTGAATGCGATTCAAGAGCAGTATAGTGGGTGTAAAAACTAGTGTTTGTTAGTTGAGTGCTAGTTTGTGTTTTGTTCTCCGAGTAAAGTGTGGTGTTGTTTTGCTTTTGTATGATACTGAGTTGTGGAAGTAGGGTATCAAGGAAATGTGAGAAGTTAAGTTGTAATTAATTTGTATGTGATTAGGCAATGTTAGGAAACTAACACATCTGTGCAAACTCAGTTGTGCATATCTTACGATCACAAATCAACGAAAGGCTTATGCCATATAACCAATTGGTTAGTTTCCTAGCGTAGCTTAATCAAGCATATGTTGGTATATAATCTCACCTATATCATGTTTCCTTGTTGAAAGTAATTCTATATCTATAAAAGTATCTTTTTAATTTTTTTTTTTAGTTACACGTGCTTGGCATTATCTTTCTGCATTTTACACGCTAGAAAGATTGTAAAGAGTAGTCCTTGCTCTGCATTTGGCTGAAGCGTAAAACAGATATTATGAAAAGCATGAGACTTTAGGTTTGCAAGTATCATTTGGACACCTAGTGGCTGCAAACAGCCTAAATTAAATGGCATGTTCAGGGCTGTTATTCTGGAAGTGAGAATGATGATGACTATAGTTACAGCCGGTTGATCTTGAAGGCACCGGACGTTCATAGTCATCAGTGATGTTTGTTTAGAGTTTTTGTTTATTTATTTTTTAATTAAATTGTGTCAGCAAGGATCTTTATTTGCCTAAATTGGGATTTCAAACTTCTAATGGAATGCTGGCGAGTCATATCTATGTAGTAGTGAGACAAACAAATGACACTAGCAAATGCTTAACCCTTTAGATTGGTAAACAGAAACAAATTCTCTGTGTTTATTTCAGCAAATTTGCCTGGGAATTTGCTTTATTTCTTTGTCTTTCTTGTTTGTGTTGGACCATTGGTTGAACATACCGGTTTAATAACATTTTTAATAGGGAGAATAAGTTTCCTTCTTTGATTTTGTCCCCTTTCTACATGATACGAATCTTGTTATATGAGATACTAATGAAGCTTTCTCTTCATATTCGCAGGAGCTTTCAGAACTCAAGAAATCACTCAACACCGAAGTGGAGCAACTCCGAAGTGTAAGTGGTGCTCCATTCTCAATCCTCCCAACTTTTATCCTTCCAAGTGATTGTTGCAAAATTTTAATTATTTTCTCTGTTTCTCCCTTGAAACTAGGAGTTCAAAGATTTAAGGACCACTCTTCAACAGCAGCAAGAGGATGTTACCGCTAGTCTTCGAAACTTGGGAGTATGTTTTCGTCTAAAAAAATTGTTCTTTGCTTGACTTAAAAAGTAGTCTTTACTATCATATAATCACTTGTCAACATATTTCAACATGAGAAATCAAAAGAGATACTTGATTGATTTGTTATAAATTTCTGCAGCTACAAGAAGCCTCAGAAAATGTCGAAAAGGTCAAAGATTCTAAGGTTGAAGGAAATGGTGACAAAGAAGAAAGAGAATTGCCCAAGGAGAATGGCAAAGAAGCCGGGGACTCGACGAACTCCGATGTGAAACATGCATGAGCATGGTTTATGCCTAGTGTTGATGAGCCTTTTTTTTTTTCCCAGTTATTTTTCAGTTACAACCGACCACGGCCTTGTTGTCTTGCAAAACATTAAGCTCTTATCTCAAGTAATTTATGTAAAAATCGGATCGCGTTAATGGCGTGAATTCTCATTTTCCTTCTTGTCAACGTTTGTGGCGTTATTAGTAAATTTTTATCCTATGAATAAGAGGAGGATAATTCATAAATCACGTAAAATGGTATTAAAAAGTTTATATATATGCTTGGCACTAACATGTCGGTATTAGACAAATTACAAATTTTGCCACCACCTTAGTGATGCTGTAAATTCTTTTTCTAATGAGTTGTATTACGTTAGAAACACCAATTACAAACTCAATTTTTAAATATCAATTCATGTGGTGGGAAATTATCTTTTTAATGGTGACAATTATATCAGTGAAAAAATGATAATTCACATATTACGTAATATTTTTCATATCTAATATCCAGTTAACATATGTGGAATTACTTGTAAGTTTTGATCCTACCAACAAAAAATAACTCATTTATCACGTGAATTCAAATTAGAAGATTGGAAAGAATTGCCATTAACATGCCATTTTACATGCTAGGCATGCCTAGAAAACACAAACTCACATTCTTTGTCTAATTTTAATGTTTTAAATAGTGTTTAACCAATTGTATTTGTACACATTGTTGAATGAAGTTATATTTTAAAATATAAAGAATAAGTCATAGAGTATTTTAAACTTTTTAAAAGAACGTGACATAATATTATTGATTAAATATCAATTGGGATATTAAAAATTGAATAGAAGATTTGGATCCAGAAAACACTATTTGAGATTTAATCCCAAGTGAATGAGTTTGGGGAGGGTTGGTGGGTGTAGCTCTTAGATGCAATTAATAATTTCGTAATGTGTTAGTTAATGCTATGACATGCAATGTCTTTCACCATTAATGGAGTTTTGTGTTGATGATGTGTGCCCTCTCTTTTTGCATTCATAACTACATTTTCCGAGAAAATTAAATTCCCGAAAGAAAAGAGAGAAGAAAAAGGGGCAGTTGGTTAAATTTATGAAGGTTCTTTAATCAAGGGGACTTGGATTTCTTATTCAACAAAAGGGAACTTATAGTTTAGCACTCTTTTCTGAGGAATGGATGAGTTACTAAGTGCATTACTTACCACTTCCAGTAGTGTTTGGACTTGGGAAAGTAACGAAACTCGTTCTCTCTCTCTCTCTCTCTCTCTCTCTCTCTCTCTCTCTCTCTCTCTCTCTCTCCTCAATGTTGAATCGACAATTAATAGTAGAAATCTATCTTTGTTTTGAGAGAAACGGGATTAATGATGGGCTTTGCCTTTTTCTTTCTCGTTCCCAATGGCATTTAATGAAAATTAGTGTAGGGAAATAAGGAGTTATTTTGAGCTTTGCCAATTACTTGATGACCTACCACCAATAGTGATGGCATATTTAATGAAAATAACCAATTTCGTTAAAATTCGATTACTTGTATCAACGCAAATTTCTTTGAATTAGTGAGATTATGTAATTGATATGCATGAATCTTTAAAAATAATTGACTAATGTATTTACAAATTCTCTTTCCCCTTTTGTTTATGATTCAAGAATAACCTTTAAAGATGATTGACTAAAGTATTTACAAATTCTCTTTCCCTTTTGTTTACGATTCAAGTATATTCTCAAAATGGCGTTTTAGATGAGGATGTGAGGACCTCTTATTCTTGAAAACAATCTAGTGATGAGTTTTTATATGAATATTTATATGAGGTTAACTAGACAAGACATAAGGAAAATTAATTAAATAAGAAAATAAGGAAAATGAGCAAATGGAAAAGCGAAAAGAGAGAGAGGAAAAGGAAAAGGAGTGAAATATGCAGAGATCACAGTATGTTGTCGTTTTCAGGTCAGCCTTGAGACGAGTGTGGTCCATAATGAAGGGAGCTTGGGGCGCATGGAAGTGGGGTGTTGGATCCATGATTGTACGAAATGGTTTGATTCGCTGAACTGTACATCCTGTACATTTATATAATGAATACCTTATGATAGTCTTTCGATATAAAAGAATGCATTTATGTATTTATGTATATATATATATATAAATATATTTTGAACATACATATATATCATATAGACGCATAATATTGATGATTTAATATCAAATTTTCCACAAGCATACAAGATTATAAATACAATGAGAACCTTTTGGGATTAATTCAAAAAATAACATATTAATTACTATAGTGCGTTATTTGGGACTTTTAAAGAAGACATTATATTTATAATATAAAATAATTCCCTTCTAATACTTGATATAAAGTAAATAAATATTACACTTCTTAATTTAATGTTACGTAGAAAAATAATATATTATGATAGTCTAATAATCGTGATCCTAGTTAAAGAGAAGGTTAATTTGTCCAATACAACATACAAAATTAGAAGCCTAATATGGTATTTATTCATTGTAATATTAATCTTAATCTTGCATAAATGCACCACCAAGAAAATTAGTTTTATCAACATACTATTCTAGTACTCTGATTAGAGGGGGAGGATCATTTTTCTAACACAACATATAAAATTAGAATCGAAGTATGATATTTATTCAATGTAATACTAATCATGCACAAATGCAATATCAAGAAAATTAGTTTTCTGATCATACTATTCTTAACACCTTTCAAATGTCATTTATGTTAAATAAATATTATATTTTACGCTAAATAAATACAATTTAATGCTTCCCATCACTTATAAATATTATATTGAAAGTATGGAACATAGTAAAGACCTACAAACATAAAGTCTTTTGTTTTTGCTTTTCCCTATTAGAAATTTAAGAAATGTGCTTATTTTCTCCTATTATGTATAAATATTTTTTGTTGATGTGAATTTTCTTTTCTTATATAATAATTTAAACAAAATATATTTAAAGTTTCTTTTGTCATTATCACGTTATGCTTTGATGGTTGCCCTTGGCACTTTGCACCTCATTGAGTGAACATACAATGCAGACCATAGACTAGACCGTTGGCAGTTTTCACTCTCACGTCTCACTCATATTCTCAATATCCATCTTCCTTCTAAAATATTTCTCTCATCTCTTTCCTTTTGAAAAATAAAAAAATAAAAGAAAAATCAAAGCTAAAAACTTTGAAAGCCTTCCTAAACCCTAGCCTGATCTTCTCTCTAATATGGCTTCAATGTCGGCTGAAGAATCTCAAGAACCACTCAAGTACCAGGTCAGCTATAGTTTCCTTCTTTTTAATCTGTTTTTCTTTTTCTTTCTCTTCTGGGTTTCTGTTTTTAGCCCTTTCACTATATATATAGAGTATAATATATATATATATGTATGTATGCATATATATATATATATATGTGTAAATATTGCTGTTTTTCAGACATGGGTCCTGAAGGTTTCCATCCACTGCGAAGGTTGCAAGAGAAAAGTCAAGAAAGCTCTTCAGAGAATAGATGGTAATATACACCATTTTAGCGTACATAAGAACAATATCTTTCCTTTAAGTACGTTTGGCTGCAGAGAAAATCCTAGAGAAAACATAAAAACGCCAAGCAAAAAAACTAACAAGAATACACAAGTTCATTTCCAAAACCAAACTTAAAAGTTGCAATTAATATTGTCGTTTTTCTAGTGCTATCCAAGTAAAGATTTTGTTTCATTCCATTTCCATGCACAACTTTTTTTTTTTGTACTAGATTTTTTTTACACCTAAAAGTTTACACTTTTTTTTTTTTTACATTAATATTTTTTGTATATCTATAGGTGTGTATACGACAACTATAGATTCACAACAACAAAGAGTGACTGTCACTGCAAACGTCGACGTTCAGATTCTCATCAAGAGGCTGATAAAGATGGGAAAACACGCAGAGATTTGGCAAGAAAATCTTGAAGGAAAAGAGAAGATTTTCATGAACGGAAAATCAAAGAACAAAGAAAAAGAAAAAGACCCAGAAATCATGGAAAATAGTACTACTAATCCAGGCACAAAAAAGGAAGCAAAGATCAGTTCTACTACCACTTCTGATCATCGTAGAAACACCTCAAATGGGAGTAGTGAAACCGAAAAGCTTAGCAAGACAGAAGAAAGTCAACGGTCAACGGAGGAAGGAAAGTCGCCGGAGGAGTCTCCGGCCGGCGAGGATTCGATCGGAAAGGAGGCTGAGTGTGGTGGAGAGAAAAGGGGTGGTGGAAGCAAAAAGAAGAAAAGGAAAGGGCAAAAAGGTAATAACGGAAGCAGTAATGGTGGTTTGGGTAAAGGGGATTATGGTGCACCGCCATGCACAAGATCGGAGACTAATGATCAAGGTCAAAGTCAAAGTGGTGGATCGGTTAATCTCAGCCCCACATCATGCTTTTTGTATCCGTATCCGCAAGGGTATTACCCTCATCTAGTGTACGCTTCAATTTACAACGCACCACATCCTAGCAAAACCCCCGGATCGTTTTGGTGCATCCCATCTCCACCGTACACGTGTGCGAATGGCCGCCAAGAGATTTATGGGTTGCAAGCAATGTCTTTGGGTTCCTTTGAGATCTTCAGTGATGAGAATGCAAATGGGTGTTTTATCATGTAAAATAAGTAAATTAATGTTTTGTTTTGTAATAGTGGACGGAAAAGAGGGATCTATTTGCAAAACTATCAAGCTGAGGGGCTTGAGTGGGAAAAAAAATAAATAAAGTTTTGGCCCGGAATGCTTGTTGTATAGTTTTGTTAAATCAGAGCAGTCACAAGTGCGAGTTCATGTATATATGACAATTGGGTACTTCTTGGATGCTTGCAAGAACTTTTATTTATTTGTATGAAGAGAGAGGAAAAAAAAAAAAAGAAAGAAAGAAAAAAAAAAGGGAGAGAGAGAATTCTACAATAGGTGTTGACAAAAATGTCTATCAATAGGTTTTCAAATTTGTATAAAAAAAAATTGTCAATAACTTAAATACTTATTTATTTTGATGTGTGATATAATATTCAGAAACACGCACTATCGATAAAGATGACCTATCATAGACAAAAAACAAACCAAAAAATAGGGCATAAAAAACATTCTACCAAGTTATGTTTTGAACCATAAGAATTGCACTGGATAAATAGATTTTACTTGTTTCGGGTTTTTTTTTTTTTTTTCATTTTGATGAATTTTGATCTAATTTTTCTCTATATAATTTTAAATCAACAAATCTTTATTAAGTTTTGTTAAGCTTTCGTACTTTTCTTATTACTTTAATAAGATCTTATGGTCAAAACTATCAGTAATAGGCTTTTCTTTCCGTACCGTACCTATTACAAAATTCTCTAGCATGCATTACGAATTTCTTATTGATCTTAAAACAAATTAATTAGGCAGTTTATAAGATTCTTGTCAAGAGGGTTCCATTTTGCAAGGGCAAACCTTCTGTAACAATGCTTATGTAAGCCTGTGACTGAACGTTCCAGCACCATAACAATGCCAGTGCATAAATTTTCCAAGGAAAAAAAAATTACGGTAAAAACTATATTTTACTGAATTAATAGAGTAAGCTTTTTTAACCATCAGAATAAATTCTAGTAGTTGGATCTATGAATGAGCACTTTTATTACACTTAATTGTACCATTTTATGTGCACTCTTTATAGATCCGATCCTTAAAATGCACTCTTTACAACAGGGAAAAGGTTCAGTTTCGAACATAAAATTTCTACTCCTTTTTTTTTTTTTTTTTTTTGGTAAGAAAGAAGATGTCTTTATTGAATCTACAGGTGAACGTGTGATTTGTAAAGTGCAAGGACAACAGTTTTAGCCTTTTTCTTTGCATGCAACGCATCAATTCCCAAAAGAAAATTTTTTGAGATAAAATGCATTTAAATTAGCTTATGCTACCTAATCTTTCTAGGTCCCCTCCCTAGTTAAATTTTTTATTTTTATTTTTTTTTGGGTACAAAAATTCGAAAAATTATTGAGAACAAGAACGTATTGTGTAAAATAATAATAATAATAATAATAATGTAGGATATTATACAGTAAATAATGGAATCTTTTTTCTGCTTCAGTTTACCTTTTACCTGTGTAGGATATTGACAGGGGGCAAAATTTTGTGCAAGAACTCAAGAATATACTAGCGAAGCCTACAGGATTGTTGTGCTTTTCAGCTTTTCTTTATCCATCTTTTTGTTTGTTTCTCTGTTGATGTTATAGTTACGCCTTTGTTATTATCTTGCTCTCTTTTAATCATTAAAAAAAAAAAAAAAAAAAAAAAAAAAAAAAAAAACTAATCTTGGAGGTCTGCGTAAAAACACACCTAACGTGTATGTAAACCAGATTCACTAGAGAAAATCAACACAGCTAATCCGTTTCCTTGAAAAAAATGTGAATATAATATATATTCACTAATGAATCATTTGGCACTTTTAGTGGAAAAAAAATCATTTGGCACATGCGTTATAACAGATACAAGGCTGATTGACAAAGTTTTTACTTTTGCTTTTAGTCAGTAAAAGAAAAGAAGTAAAAACTGTTACTTTTTAGTAAATATTTGAAACCAAAAAGTTTATGATATCAAAATAATATTTAAAGTTTTCAATTAGTAATAAAAATATTAAAATGAAGTTTATAATATTTAACTTAAACATTGTTAAAGGTTTTAAAGTTTACTCAGAAGAACTTTTATCGAATTCTATATTTTTTTACTTTGCCATGTATAAACTTAAAAGCTTGTCTGACGAATTATCTAAATACTTCTAGAAATTAGACCTAAGAAACTAAAAGTAGCTTCTAAAAATTCTATCAAACAAGAGCATAATCTAATGATAATTTCATATCTAATTTTGCCGTAAGTTCAAAAAAGAAAAATCATTGTGAGGAAATGCAAATGATAGAATTGTAGACCCTTGTGATATCAAAGTAATATGATAAAATATCTTTGTTAAAATCTATAGAAGACAGCTTCCCTTTTTTCCAATTCTAATTTAGATTAAGGCCACTCGTATTGGCACACAAAATTTTAAAGCTAGGGGCCACATCTCCTAGTGCAAGACAAAGCCATCCATGTCCTGTAAAGCTCTTTTCTATATATATATATATATATATATATATTGGTTATATCTATACAAAGATCTATGTCTGCTTAACCTCTAAAGAAGGCCAATGGTGTTATAGTAGTTATATAAAGTTTGGTCAATAATTAATATAAGAATCTCAAGCACCTAGTAGTGTGATCATAAAGCGCAAACCTTTGCTTGTGGACCAAAATCTTGAAAAAATAAAATCAGCTGGGGAACAGAAAAGCACAAAAAGAGTGAGCATGTTTCAATTATTTTTCCACTTTCAGAAGCTTTTGAGGTTGATAAGCCTAAAAGTTCAGTTCGTGAGAAGTATGTGGGATGGCAATTTAGAAGACAGGACGCAAATGCAGTCTAATGCAATGTTAAATAGATATATTAACGATTATTTTTGACATTTCGATTAAAAAAGTATTTTTATATAGTTATCTTTGATGTCAAATTTTTTAAATGCCGATAAATTTCTTACAAAATATAGCCAATATCAAATTTAACTTTTACTACTTATTAGTGTCTTAGTTTTTCAATATAATCCTTGTAATATTTTTATTTTGACTTATTTAAATGTTAAAAGTTCATTTTTATCGGTTTTAATGCATAATACAGATGATAAAATAAAAGTGGCATTTAAAATAGCATTATGCTATTGGAGCATAAAGCATAAAGTCATTTTTCACTCTTTTCTGTGGCAATTATAGCTTTAGCATAGTCAAATGCATTGGAGACTAAAAGGTCGTTTGGACTAGTTTGTTGAGGAAGATTGTTTCGTTTTCGTTTCCATTTTCTCTTTTTTTCATTTTTTTTTTTTTTTTCTATTTTCATAACTCTAAGAAAATCATGTCAAATTTTGCATTTCCAGTTGGTTTCATTTCCTAGGAAGACTCGGAAAATTCACGAGAAAATCTGCAAATTGCCAGAAATCAAAACACAAATTAAATCTTAATTTTACAAGAATCTCATATCACACTTCCATCAACAACAAATGGGTTGTTATGAATTTGTGAAATTCAGGAAGAAGTGCTCAACACATCTGCTATTTACAATTTAAGAAATAAAGCCAGAATGCTAACAACTTTTTATTATTATTTTCTACGCCTGGAACTGCATTATGTACAAAAACAAAAACAAATAATAAAACTAAAACTAAAACTTCTTTTTTTTTTTTTTTTCCGGAAAAAAAAAAATTCATATGTTTGTCGATGCCTTTGTGGTGCGCTGGTTTGAACCAAGAATGATCACCATAACAGTCACATCATCATGGTACTTTCTCCTCCTTCCTGCTGGAATTTCCATCAACTCTTTCCTACTGAAACCTGCAATTACGAAAATATATGTTTTAAATATGTAGATATCCTAAAAGTTGTCTTTCTACGTAAATTCTCAGCCAAGAAAACAACTCGGGGCACATTTCGCACAACTTTTTCTTTTGCATTTAATTTGTAGAAGAAAAGAAGTAAAAAGGTAAGTATTTGTAACATATTTTAAAGGTCAAAAAAAATTTGTAACTATTCTAATGAGCAATAAAAATGTTAGAATAAAGTATAGTTATTTTGAAGAACAGATCATCCAAATATTTCCAGAGGCAGTTTTTGGACTAAAGAAGCCAAAAGCAGCTTCCAAGAAGAAGAAGAAGCCGTGCAAACAGCCACAATGTCGGTGTCAAATCTTGGAGACTACTTGGCATGACAATGTATTTCATAAGAAATGTATTATAAGACCACTCGCCTAAAATTCATTTATAGATCTCTGGGGAAGACGTCTGCCGGAATTGGACCATAAACGAAAATCATCCGAAACCGAAAAGAACTCATTTCTGATTAAAGCTTGAAATATGGTAAACGAGATTTGAAACAACAGCACACATTATGGAGAAGGGTGAGCACTATTGGCTTCTTTCTTGAAAGCCAATATGTAGAGTGAAAATTGCCTTAAACAGGACTCCTTTACTCGTAGGCAATATGAAATACGAGTTTAATTCCATACATTACATATTTTTCGGATGAGACCAACACTATGGAGGGAAAATTTACTTAAAAAAAGAAAAAAAGATTGCAGTTCTCAACCTTAAACACCAACTAACAAAAAATTTTAAAAAATACTAATAAGAGAATGCACTAACTTTGTATGTTTTGAAAAATACCAAACGAACACGGTACCAGAAGATGCACTTCTTAATCCATTAAAAACTTCTTATGAATTCATCAATCAACTGTCGAGGATTTACCTGCACGATTGGCTGCTTTAATGACAAGCTGCTCTACTAGAAACTTAGCTGGGTCACCATAAGGGTTGTTCAAGATGTAGGAATGCGCAAGCTCTACCACCTCACCGTTGCTAAAGAAGTCAAACAAACCGTCGCTCCCAACTATAACGAACCGGTCACGATTTGAAATCCTGTGCACATTTAATGATGGTTGAGTGGAAATGTACGGGGGGCTTATAAGGTTTTGAACCCGAAGAATACCCATCAGAGCATCATTCAGATTTTTCTGTTGGACAGTAAAGGAAATAGTGTTAGAATCCATAAAACATGCCAAGCTACCGATCAGCTTCCAGCATATCAATCATGTCGCGTTATAACTTACTCTCATTCATCTGTTAATTTCTCCATTTGGACAACCATGTATGAGATGTAACAACCAAAAGAACAATAAAAGAGTATTTACCTTCTTCAAGTAACCAACTCCAAATGCACGAGTGACCTTCAATTTCCCTTTCACTTTTCCAGATAAAATGGTCTTAGGGTCATCTGGATGCTCGCGCATAACTCGAGTTCTTTCACCTTCATCATCGACTGTGTGACTTTCAGTAAGCTGGATAGCTTTCAGTTTCTCACTCCCATAGACATCAACACCGTCGCCTTCTGTTGCCAGTACAGCTCTGCTGTCACCTAAATTTAATGAATACAAATCTTCTCCATGAAGAAGCACAATCAAAACACAAGATCCTATGGAAACCAAATCAGGACGAACCTCCATTTCCTGTTCAACCATGCAGAGAAAGTCACTCTCAGCTTGAGAAATTGCCCGTTGGAGGCTCTCAAGCACTTCTTGCCTAAATGACTCCGGTGACTTTTGTACTCTAGCATATAGTCGATTCTGGGAAATATCATTGGATGTACCCTTGTTTGAGATTTTCCCCTCGACTTCAGCTGGATATTCTTCCTCGTCGACAATTTGAGAGGACCCTTCGAAATCCAGACCATTGGAACATTCAACGCCAAACTTCTGATTTTGTACCCAGTCCAATGAATTAAAGTAATACATAAACGTATCATACAAGGTTCCTGCAAGAAAATCAGCCGCATCTCGTCCATTAAACCCGTCGTAAATGGAACAAAAGAGCCATCCATTTTCTTCGGAACAAACGGCCTGAACCCTGTCTTCACCAGCAGCTCCTCCTGCCACCTGTACTTCCATAGAATTAAGAAAGCCTTCACTTCTTGATGGAGCACTCCCGGAGTTCATAAGATAAGAATCGTTGTCGGCCAAATCGCTTGGAGTAGATGGGCTACAACACAAATTCGACAGATTACTTTGGAGAGAAGTTGACAATATATCCGACTTTGAAAGGCTTGGCGAAGAAAAAACTTTCCGAAATGAAGTAGGAGAGTCCAAGCTAGGAAGTATTTCTGCTCCTATTAAGCCATTGCAAATATTTGTATTCGCTAGTGTACAATTGGCGCTAATAGCAGCACCGGACAAGCAAGAGAAACTGCTAGCCCTTTGGATTCCGGGTGCGATATAAGATCCACTGGAGACCTCGCTGGAGCCTACATTACCATTGCATTGATAGCCAAAGCTTACTTTGAGTTCTCCCTCAGGTTTGATCATAGCTTCTGTTTACACAATGTTTGCCTTCTATAACCAAAAAAAAAAAAAAAAACCCTCTGTTATTCTCCTTTCGACAAAAAAAATGCATCAGAAAGTCACTATAGTTGTCTGAGCTAAAGCTAGAGGATATAAACCAACTAAAGAGTTTTTATACAAGATAGTAAGAACTGTACACTACAAATTCAGGTCCTCGTAAGTGCGAAGTAAAAAAGAAAGTGAAATTATTATTATTTTCTTTTTTCTTTTTTTTTTTTTAAATAAATTCTGAGAAATCTGAACAAAAAGCTAATTTTACTAGCATATCTGCTGTATAACCTAAGAAGTAGAGTGGAAAAGGGAATCCCAGTTCTATTCAAAGTCTAAAAAATCATCTAAATTACTAAGAAAGAGCTTAAAATGAAATAAGTGAACTCTAATCTAATGTGTTCTGCAATATTTGAATATGTAACGCCTTCAGCGACTGACAAGATTGACAGATAACAAAAAATCTAAATAAAGTTTAAAAATATGGAAACGCCATAACCCAGAATTCCATTTCAATAATTTCCAAGTTCATTTCTGGTTTCTTCATGAGTCCAGAAAAAATAAAAGCTTGGAAAATCAAACGAGAAGTTAAAGTTACTGAATTACAATATCAATTATATAAAAGAAAAGAAAGAAAATAACAACATGAATCCAACGAAGTTGATCAAATAGCCATGAAAGTTTAAGAATCCTCACATGAAATACGCAACTCTGATGGTGCCAAAATTTCTTATTTCATGTCCAGGTACATAGAATCACGATACAGAAGCATTGGAGGGAAGCGTTAAAAATCAAAATCATTGAAGACCCACAAAAAAAAATCAACAAAACAAGCTCAAGAAATCGATGAAAACAATGAAAAACAGAAAACCCAGAACGTTACCACAGCAAACAAGAAGAGAAAGAATCGAAATTTCGAAAACCCACCTCAGTTTTCTGGTTTTTTTTTTTTTTTTGGGGAAGAGTTCTTCTTGCAAAAACCACAAAGAAATTATCACAGAATGCCACCAACCCAATACAGAATTAAATGTGAAAAGGAAAAAAAAAAAAAGTAATTGTGTGGGAGAGAGCCAGAGAGGAGTGAGTGTACAACTTTGCAACAGCAAAAAAGCAAAAGGGTACAAGCAAAGAGCGGATCTGAGAGGGCCAAAAAAAAAAAAAAAAAAAACGAAAAAAGAGAGATTTTAGTGGAGAATCTGTATCTGGGTGGTACGTGAAAAAAGGAGAAAAGAAACGGATGGTTAGGAATGGGTCTTCGCTAAGTCTGGAGGAATTTTTTACTCTGGTTTTGATTGGCTTTTTTTACACTGTTATCGGTAATAAGCCGTTTTCCTAATCCCCAGTTGAACCGTCCTCTGTTTTTTGTTTTATTTTACAGTTGTTTCTTCTTTTTTGAAAAAAAAAAAAATTTTTTGCACACTTGCTTTTTTTTTTTTTTTTTTTTTAAGTGACACACTTGCTTTTAAGTTTATCAAAAATTCCTTTAAAATCTCTCAAAAAAATTTCCTTAAAAAAAATTTTATCAAAAATGAATTATATCTTAAATTAAATTAAAGAAAAATAAATTATAACTTTCCATAAAAAAAAATAGAATTATAGGGATAAAAAATTAATCGCTAAATTATATTATAAAAAATACTCGAAATTAACAACATATATCTTAAATTCTTGGTTAAAATATTTTAATTGATGAATTTGCACTACAATTTATAAATAAATTTGCAATAAAAAAGCACACTAAGAATTCAGCCATTGCAGCACGTTAGCAATTTTTCGTAATTTTTTTAAAAAAACATAATATTTAATTAATATTTGGTTATGGTTCTTTTTAGAAAAAAGGTAAATTTATGCATTGAAGCAATTTTACAATTAGCTCCACTAAAAGAAATAAAATTTACATAATTTCAAATTCTTAAAAAAAAAAAAAGGTAGATTTAATATTCAAATGTAAAAATCAATTATTGAGTTATAGAAGGTTCAAATTCAAAATGAATTTTGACGTATAAAAGAATAATCTTGAAAACAAAACATAATAATGGTTGCAAATATAATTTACATGTAAAATACATTCACGTTTAATTTTATCATCAGATATGAAGTTTAAATCGTTCATCTTAAATTAAAAATAGATAGTAAATTCAGAGTATAAAATTGTTGGCATATCATCTTCTTTTTTCTTTTAATTGTTTTCTTTTCATGCGTATCCTTCTACTTTTTCCACGGTTCTGTAATCTTGTTCCTTGAAAATCTATTGAGAGATTTGATCCCTATTAGGTCCCTTCATGTACATCACATGCTATGATGCTAAGCACAAAAAATAATTTCTTTTTTTCTCACTTTACTATTCGCCGCGGACAAGTGAACAGAAAATTAGTATTTTTCTTTATTGAAGAAGATGGAAAAATAATAGGAATAAGAAAATAAGAACATGACCTTTCAGATAGGCCAGGAGTAAGAGATTAGGCCAAAAGCCTAATTGCATGTTAATGACATGGCTAATGACGTCGTTTTCGTTTCGGCACTGCCACATGGACAATAATGAACATAGTTTAGAAGATATATCATTTGGTTATGACCGTGATATATAGAAAAATGGACTTTTTTTAAGCATTATTATTTTTATAAATATCCTGAATTTTTTTATTTTAATAGAAATTAGAATGATCGTTTTCTTAAAAAAAAAAAAAAAAAAAAAAAACCGATTACTAATTGGCTTGATGGAAGTATCAATCATCAAATGATTAATTACTGGCTAATAAATATCAATATGTATTATTAAGAATATCCGATCAACGGTTGTCGAGATTCTCTTTTCCAATTTAAAAATCTACAATTGAAATTAAGTGTGCGGTTCAAAAAGAAAAAAGGTGAAGTGGACGAATTATTTGGCATTTTAACTTGGTTGACTTCTGCTTCTTTTTCTTCTTCTTTATTTATTTATTTTTTTCTCATGAGCAAACTTATAAATTGAATGTGACACAAGTTGCCTGATTTTGCAGACAAATTGTTTTCATTTTAATTTTAATTTTTGTAGTTGCAAATTTCGGGTTGAGAACCTCCGCTGACCAAGTGGCTGATAAAAGAGGTGGGGCCCGAAACTATACTTTCCGTGCAGAACATATATGGGCTACAACGATGCATGTTGCAATGTACTACAGTTTTCTGCGGACCGCACAAGAATAATAATTTTTTTTTATTATAAATACAAGAATAATAAGTTGCACCTGTATATCTCCGTCCAAGTCTCAACCCGAACCTTTGAGTCATAAAAATAAAAATAAATAAAATTTCTCCATCCGAACCTCAACACCATTATTATTTTGTTGAATATTCTATGACAGTATACAACTTATTAATAATATACTCTATTTTTACATATATATTTAGAGCATATTCAAAACAATGATTAGAATTGAAATTTTGTAAGTTGAAATTCAAATAATATGTTTAATTAAAGTGTGAATTGTAAGTAAAATGTGATATAGAAAATTGTGTTAAAATTTGAAAAGTATTGAAAAAAATGTAATATGGGTCTTATTTCATTTCTCTCGTAATTTTGAATATTTAGATATAAAAATTATCTTAATTTGACGTAAGAAAGTTTTGAATTTTTGAATTTTTATGGTTATGAGCATCATTTCATTTGGATTTGAAATTAAAAATCTCATGAACTTTTGAATTTAAATTACATGAAAATTTAAGAGAGATAAGGTGAAATGTATAGATTTGAGAGTTTTGAAGTTTAATATGTTTAATAATTATAAAAGAGAAAATTAAGTGGAGAATCATATTTTGAGTACATCTTATAATTTTACCCATTCTAACATTAAATTAAATTTAATTGATAATTTTAGTGTAATGAAATAGCAAAATTATCAATTTTATCATTATAGTAGATATAAATATAAGAATGTGTCAAATTTTATGGCATTCTTGTATATAATCCTATGTAAAATTTTGACTGAAATCGATTCCAAACATGCCTTAAATTTTATTAATTTTATATGTTATTAATTTTTTTAACGTGATTTTTAATAATCTAATATGTACAAAGATGCACTATGGATGATGATAGCTTATTACGATGAGATGTGTGATATAAGCAACGACAATATTCAATCCACATTGATTGTGATGTTTAAAATATCTATGGACTCAACCATGCCATGTCTTCTCTTTCCTCTGCACTGAGTTCTTAAATTAAGGGGCATCAATCTGTACGCACAGTTCACTAAATGACATAAACACAAATCTTGACAAAGATAAATGAAAAAATATAAACAAATTTCTACACAACATGCTTCGGATCCGGGTTGCAGATTGAATATTGTCCGTTGATTCCAACAGTCGACAAAAAATCTAATCCAAATGGGATGCGAAGCCCATCGACCACTCAGAGCTTGTTTGGTACGAAGGAAAGTGAAAAGAGGGAGACGGACGAGAGCATTAATGAAAAGATTTTGAAATGCATGTTTGGAAAAAGGGCAGAGAATGGACTGGGTGACAGATAAATATAATTAATCTTTAAAACATCAAGAGATTTGATAATACAATAAAATTTGATAATTTTAAAGAATCCCAAAAAATTTTAATCTTTCCTAATGTACATGAATTAATGCAGGAAACTCATACTGAACATTATAAGAGAAAAGTTTTCTCCCTACTTTCTATTTTCCTCACATAGATTGCGTCCCTTCCTTCCTTCCTTCCTTCCTTCTTTTTCTTTTTCTGTCTTACCAAACAAAGCCTTTCAACAATCCACCCCAGTAAAACTCATGTTTATATTAAAAGCTAAAGAAGGAAATTAATAGAAGTGGAGAACACTAAGGTTTAACGTGGTTAAGTAATATGCTTATATCCATGGACTAGGAGAAAGGGGAAGTCATTGGTAAGGGAAATTTTGTCAATAGGCTACATATAACTCTAAAATTCAATTTATAAAATCAAGAGATTTTCTAAATTGAAAATAAATATAATTAATTATAAAAGTCAACTTTCTCTTGTAGTAGAAGAAAATGGTATCGGGTGATGGGGTGTAGGATGCGAGGTGTAGTAGTGATGGTGCAAGTAGGGCACAGGGATGACGATCGTCAAGGGAGGGTGAATGACAATAGTCGAAGAGGATGCAAAGGCACAACAACAGCAACAGTCACAATTTATTTAATTAAAGACTGCCAATTGATTCAAGCCGGAATAGAACACTCATCAGATAATCTAATCCATTCTCAAGAATAAAATGGACTATGAAGAGGACGACCAAAACTTTTATCAAATTCACACCACAAAAAACTCATGTTTATTATTTGTCCTTCTTCATTTGTGCAAACTTCAAACGTTTGTCCTCGCCTAGTGATTAATTATAACAAACAAATAAACACATAAAGACAAACCCATAGACTTCACTAGACTATTCACAAAGTACCAAAACTCGTACTAAAAAAAGGGGCTAAAATTCATAGGTAATTACCATTCTAGCACTTTTCATCACATTCCGTTTCCATGTCTATGTCTCAATTCTCCACAAGATAACAAGACCGTATCAATAGAATTACTTTACATAACCTCTTTGGATTAGCAAGTGATAGAGATATCAGTCATACCGTCATCAGTAATAAATATTTGTTGAACAACAGTTCGTTTCCGCATTACCGAAGAAAAATACAAAGCACCATAATACTCACGATCCGACATTGTAAAAGACCTTTGTAAGTCCTTTCTTGGTTCGAATTTGAGTGACCTGAATGAATGAAACAATAAAACTAGATCAGAAAAAGCTTACAGATATCCTTAGCAGAACTCCGAAAAATAAAAATATGGTTTTAGTACAATCATGTAATTGAAATACACTATACAAAGACTCGTCAGAAAAAGAATGTTATCTACAGCAAGTCGTTAAAGTTTTTTAACAACGCACATACGGAAGTTGAAGCAAAAAGTTTCTTACTGTAACACTTATGATGTCAGAAATATCAGAAACATGGGTACCGCCACACGGGCAGCCAGGGCAGTTCCCGATCTTGAGAATGCGAGGTGTGCTGCCCTGAAAGAGAGAGCCGACAGGAGAGTGGAATTAGTAATTTATCTAATTGTGGAGCTAAAATCTGAAACAGCCTTTTAGCCAGATAAAGGGAACTAGACTAACACAGGGACAGACCTTTGGAATGTAATCAGGAAGGGAACCGCCACACATTTCAGCAGCTTCTTCATACGGTAATATGGCAGCGGAAACCTATAACAAACATGGTAAATCACTGCAGTTTTGTTATTTGTGAGACCAAATTGAGAAAGCAAAGTTGCCAAAAGTTAGAACTCACTTTCCCTCCTCTTGATATTAATGCATTGATGTCTAGCTCTAGCTCCTTTTGCTTATTCTGCAACTCAGCTTGTGGAACTGTGGCTTTGTATTCAACAAACGGCCTGCCCACAAATGCATTATAAGTCCTTTTACATTCTACTTTGCACAGCGGAAGTATGTATAGTCTTGAAGTTAGAATGTACAACAACAGAATCAGATATCTTCAATAACCAATCAGCTTGTTAAGCTTCAAGTTTGTGGATCGTTTCTTCCTGTGTCTTCCATTGATCTTCTAATGAAATCATTGATTATTAGCACATTTCATCACTGGCAATCCAATTTTTTGAACCTAATTTCAGATATAATAGCAATTAGCAAGCAAAGGCCTCACATCACACACAAGAAAGTAATCTGTCCTTTCCAAACCTTCTAAGCCTTCAGTGTGAGTTATTACCAATATTCATATTCTCATCACTGGCAATCCAATTTCCAAAAACACTTCGTAAACACAATATAAATGAAGACATTACATCACTGATCACATAAAAAAATAAACCCCCCATGAAACTCAATTTGCAAAAGAATAATCATACCCATCAGGAAAATGATAGCCTTTTCCCGGCTCTAAATGTCCCAATCCCACATTTTGCATACACGCATCCAACAAATGCCCTGCTGAGTGTAACCTGTGCACAACAACAGCCAAAATCTGCGAGTTAACAATCAATAAAAAAAGCTTCCAAAATCATAACAAAAGTTCCCATTATTTCAATATTGTAAACCTGGAATTTAGCTTTCGTCTAGACTCATCAACATTCAAGAGAACTTCTTTCCCTTTCTCAAACTTAGAATCTGATTCCTCAGTAGAATTTTCGATGAACCCGTAGTGAAATACCTTAGAGCAGTCCACATAGCAAAAGAATAAGTAAAAGATTAGGAAAACTACAAAAAAAACTCACTCTTTCATCTTGTTTTGTGAAATGACAAACACCCGTTTTTAACATATGGTTTACATCAAAATTAGTAATTTACCGTAAAAACTTTTAAAAATGAAAACATTGAAGAACAAATAATATAAGTGCTGAATTTGATCGACTTACAACTCCGTCTTTGGACCGTACATCTTGGACGACGAACTTGAGCTCGGAATCAGCAATGGCGATGAGCCCCGTGTCCGCAGGCTGACCACCACCTTGGGGATGAAAAACCGTGCGATCCAATATCAAAGCCTGCCTACCATCATCGCCCTTCGGAAAAATTGAAATTAAAAAAAATTAGGTCAAAAATAGGAGTTAATTACTGATTTTTTTCCTCGGAAAATAATTTCCCTCCAATTTCTCGGGAAACAAAGAACCGTAAACTATGTAAGCTCGGATTTGCAGTAAGGTTTCAAGGATCAGAGAACGGACTTTAAAGTAGGAGAGGATCGTGGCCTTAGATTGGAGCTTGAACATGTCTTCGTAGTAATCGAGCTTCGTGGGGCTTACGTCCATGGCTTCGGGTGACTTCTGCACGCTGAATCAACTCGTTCGCAACTCGGAAGAATCTTGGGTGGAATTTTCTCCAATACTAAGCGATCGCTGCAGAGAGTGAGCGAGTGTGATGGAGATATTTTTGGCGGGAAACTGTGCAGATTATTGGAGAATCAGATTCTAAATCTGATTAAATTTAATCAGATTTAGATTTAATCTGATCTCAATCTGATTCTCCAATACAAAAACCGGAAAGGACCTTTATGGTTCGGAACTTGAGGAGTTAGAAGAGGAAGACGACAATATCTCATTAAAAAAACAGCGCCTTTTTTAAAACGACAAGACTGCAAAACGACAGTATCTCTTAGAAAACGATTCTCTTAAAACGACAACGTACAGGAATTCTCCTTTAAAATGACAACAACGTAAAAACCGTAGCAGCTCAAGAAATTGGCATAACATTACTGCCAAGAAAAATACTAGAAACATAAATTTTAATATCAATTTTTTAATACCAACTTATATAATATGGATTGTCATTATTTTATTAATAATTGAGTAAAATAGTTGGTACTTAAAAAGTTAGGATTAGAGTTAGTATCACTAGTATTATTTTATTGACAAACTAGTTGTGTCAAATTGTGCAATTAACAAACAAAATAAAGCAAAAAAAAAATCAATGTATATATTTACATGACGATGAAATAATAATCCCGTGACTGTCACATAACACTACTAAATGCGAGGAAAAGAGTTATTTAAAGTATATATAAGTATATAGATTAATAATAAAATAATATAATAATAGTATAGACATAATTTTAATAAAGACAACAAACAACTAAATAAACGACAATAAGATGGAAAAGACAACGACAAAAGCTTAGAAACGACAACATGATATAGGTTGTTTCACTAAACGATACTACATCAAGAAACGACAAAATAAGCACAACGACAAAGAAGTAGAAAAACTATAAACGGTGACATCTAAAAAAAATGATAAAAAAAACATTAGAAACGAGAAAACACAGAGAACCGCGACATTATCATGCAATGACAATGATTTTGAAAATACAATTTTCTCCCAAGACAACAACAGACCCTCTACATGACTAGTCAGAGAACGACAATTTATAAAATCAAGCAAAACGACAATATCCAAGGAAACGGCGTTCATTAAAACGTCAACATGTCTGAAAAAGACGCTATAAACGACAAAATATTAAACATGATAATATTCGGGGAAGAAAACATCTATCAAAAACGACAACAAATTAGGAAGATTGGAAAACACCCTAAACGACAGTGACTCTTTTTTCCTGAAATAGAAACGACAGCCACTTTTTTTTTTGTATAAATCCAAGATCCCCTGCTCGCTAATGATTTTGGTCAACATAAGAACGTGGACGTCAATTTTATTCCAACGTAAGACAACTCACAGGTATTAATTAGAATAAGGATTTTTGTATTCCCATTACGAAACAACAATGAATTCCATTAAGTATTCAACTTAAAGCTTTCACCCTGGTTTTTTCATGTAATAATCAAAGGACCATAAACCAAGTATCTATACTTTTTTTCTTTTTTTTTTTTTTTTTTTGTGTTAATTATGCATTGATACTAGTTGATTGCCACGGATACTGACTAGTATTTTTGGTTGTACAAGAGTATAAATCTAGAATAGATTGAATTTAATCTTCAAAAAAAAAAAAAAAAAAGTTAATTACGAAAGAAAGTAATAATAATGGGTGGATTGTCTTGATTAACCCAAACCCAAAGAAATGGTAGCCCTTCGGTTTCAATTTTAAAGCCCTTATCACCTAATTTGAAATAATTACGAGTGGCACATCTCAAGCATAATTTATATACTGGAAGACCTTCAATTATACAGTGTTCAATAGTAAACGGGATTGAAAATAAATTAAAAAAAAAAAAAATTCAACGCTGCAACATAAAATGAAAGTCTTGCATGGTATTGCAAAGGGAAAATGACGAGGCAGAAATTGTAACTTGAAAATCTTTAAGGATAAGTAGGTCTTGCAATCAACTCAAAACGAAAAACAAAACCAAAACGGAAACAGTTGCCAAAACTAACTTTAGTCTTAATGACCAAACAATTAAACAAAACTCAACATGGTTTCACTAATCCAACCATTTCCGCTCTACATAGAAAATAGTAGATCAGTCTTCCTACTGTTGCCTGACTTCGGCCTTCTTCTTTTGCCAGAGCCTGTCGAGGGCACTGTCGGCGTCTCCCTGCAATTCGGAAAGTAAACATAATTGGTACCAGAAACAACTACAACAATACAAAGCTAACAAGAAGATCATTCATGGTCCATGATAAGAAACAAAACCGCACAAAAAAAAAAAAAAAAAAAGAAAACCAAGTCCCACAACGGAAACAGAGATAAACTAGATGCAAATCACACCAACAATATTGCGTCCGTGTGAAATATAAGTCAAGTGGTATTGTTCATAAACAAATAACTACCCATGTACCCAAAAGTTGGAATGATCACGAATTGTGTTGTTCCAAGAGTCAAAAACGCCACAACACTCGTCAACTCTATAAGTTCTACAGAAGTCCAAACACTTCAAAGCAGCCAATCCACTCACACGTATATAAAAGTTGAAAACAATTAGTACCAGAGGACACTACTTCCAACCTCTGGCTCACAATTAAGGATAAATTCTGGTCCTAGATATGCACTGAAAATACAAAGCCCCCGATGACGACAGAGATAAAACAGTAAAAAAAAAAAAAAAATCTCTCATCAAAAAGGTCAAGAAGCAACATTTGAGTGTCCTAATGTATCTTTCAAAACAAATAACTACCCATGTGACAAAAACACATATCCCTCATTCTTCTTGATTCACTCCAGAAACTATATAGAATTCCAACACTTTGAATTCGACAAAACTATAGAACATGTCTATCGATATTTAATAGAACTTAACCAGCCAAATACTCTCCGCCTCTTATCAACCAGTACTAAGGTTCTGTTACAAAGACACTATTCGCTAACCAACCATTAAAAAAAAACTATTTCTGCATAATTCCATGCCAAAAAAAAAAGATCCTGAAGAACATAAATTGACCAAAAACATCTAAAAAAAATCATTCTAACTTGAACTATCTACATTCCGTCCCTTTTTTTTCCCCTTTGCTGGGGCAATTTAAACAAACAAAAAAGATAATTATTTCAAAAACTATAAATCACTAAACCATAAACAAAACGGAAAATCAAGAGGAAAAAAAAAGAATGGAGAAAGAACAAGGACCTGAGCACGGACGAAACCGCAGAGAGCAAAGGTGGAGAACTGGCCGGTGTAGACGCCATTCTCATCGAGATGTCCGACGTTGATCTGGACCGAGGCGTGGTCCTTCGAAGTGATGAGCCTGTTCGTCGCGGAACTGAACCGAAAAAAAGCCCTAATTAGCCATGAATATGGAATCCAAAAATTCCAAAAAAATAAAAAAGGGAAAAGAAAAAGTTGTTCGGATCGTGAATCAATGGAAGGAAATAGGATACCATTTTCTGGGGATGTAAAGCTCGGTGATGACTCCCTCTTCGTTCTGCATCTTGGCGAGTGATTTTTGGAGTGCTTCCGAGGAGAGAGAGGGAGAGTAATCGAATGAGGCAAAACAGCTAGGGTTTTCTCTGGGAAGCTGCGAATATGGAAGATGAGTTTATATATATAACTCCTCGTTTGGATCTTGAATCCGACGGCTGAGAAAGACATGTTATTGGTCTCAATTTGGCCCATTTATTCGGTGGCCTTGTTGTGACATTACTAGATTGGGCCTCTTATTTCTAATGGGCCCAATTGAAAGCCCAATAACAAAACGTGGGCTTTTTGTCAATGAGTCTTGTCAGTGGAAATTGTTCCATCTTGTGACAATCACTCTTTGAATATTCAAAATCAAATTCAAAAGGGGGTAAAATTTTGAAGAGAGATTAAAATGTAGATGCAAAACTAAAAAATTCAAAAAAAAAAAAAAAAAAAAAAAAAAAAAAAAAAAAAACTAAAAATTCAAAAGATTCAAAATTCATTTATGATCTTTTACGAATCGACTTAACTTACAAGTATGCAAGTAATTCTGAACAAAGAAATTCTTTGTATATTATTATAATATCCTACTGTCATTCTTGATTATACTTCCATTATTATTTATTTCAGATAGGTAGCTTACGATGTATGGAATTCCTGTCCAAACGAGTATTTTATTTGAAGAGAGAGAAAAATGTAGATGCAAAACTAAAAATTTTAAAATGGTTATTATAAAAGGCATGTCATTCACATTTCTCTCTCTGTATCTCTTGATTAGTAACTCTTGTGAACTGATCAGCTTATGTTTTTTTTTTTTTTTTTCCAATAAAGTTTGAACGAATTTAGAGATTAGGGATTCACAGCTAAATCCATCGTGAACTTTTAAATATAGCATAAAATATTTCACAAATTATAACTACATATCAGTATTTTCTACATGTATTTAACTTAATAAAATTAACCATCGACATTACAGCCACAGAGATATTTCTCAAATTATGTAACTTCTTAATTTCTTTTTTTCTTTTTAAGGAAAGTTGGTTAATTTCTCAATTTGTGTGTATCTAAAATCACACTTTTAGATTTTTATAATAACTTAATGTCTATCTTTTATCCATTTATTTACGAATAATGATTTCATTATAAGGTTCCGAGGCCAATTGAGATTTGAGTGATGTTTGGTGGATGAAAAATGATAAAAAATAAAGAATGTGAATTAATATATGAATGTGATGGAATTAGAATTGGAGTTGGAAGGGTATTTATTCAAATTCCAACATAACATTGAAGGAACTAACACCATAATCACAAATTAAATGTTTGGCTGGTAGTTGTAAGATTGTAACCATTTTGACAAAAACAAAACTCAGTTCACTATTTAATAATGTCTTTTATATTGGTAAAGTGAGAATGTATTAGTTTTAATTTTCATCAAATTTTGGAATGGAATGACTGTTCCATCAGTCAATTTATGGAATTCGTATTTACACATTTTGGTGAAACTGCCATTCTTTAAAGAATAGCTATTGGCGAGTATTTTTTGCTCCATCAAATACAAAAATAACTTTTTTTCATGGTTCATCCCTTATAATTCTAATAGTTAGCTCACAACTAAATTTTCTATGACTACAAGCTCAACCTAACCAATATCTAGAGTCTGATATTCGTTTATCAATCTTCACTCCACTAAAAAATTAATCTAGAAAACAAAATTATCAATTTTGTATAGAACAGCCTTAAATTGGTCAAGCTACATAACAAAGAACAAACTATGAATATTAGTGACTGTTTGGTTTACTAATTGAAACTAAATTTTTCCATCTCACTTTCGTCCCTTTTTTTAAGTTAACAAAAATTTTAACTAAGTTTTGAAAGTCAACGACTCCAATCCAAAAAAATGAAGGGAAAAACACTTGAATGATACAAATTTGAAGACCATTACATCAACATGATACAAAATTAAACTAAAGTTAATTATAATTTGTGTCACGTTGGTCAAGAATAGAGAATTAATGTTATAGATAAAAAAAAATGTGATTATTTAAGTAATTTTTGTAAAAATTATTGGACTTATTTGCATGAATGCCCTTTGAACTTTTCAAATCTGGCAAGTTAGTCCTTAAACCTTTTTTTTTTTGACAATCAACCCCTTGAACTTCTAATTTTTGACGATTTAATCCTTTTTACTTAAATTCATTAAAATTAAGACATTTTTTTGTACAATACTTACACATTATAGCTCAAAATGGACAATATTGATCATTTTTGCTTAATTTTAATATAAATTTACTTTAAAGTTTAGGTTTAAATTTGAGTATAATTGAATTGAGATTCAAATTTTTAAAGGAATTTGTATTGAACTTAAACAAAAATGATCAACAATGTTCTTCTTGAACTATAATGTACAAGTTATGTGTAAAAAACCATTCAATTTTTTATGAATTTGAGCAAAAAAGACTAAATTGTTAAAAATTATAAATTCAAGGGGCAGATTGCTAATAAAAAAGTTTAAAGACGTTTAGTTGGTTAGTTTGGGTTGAAATATTTTAGTTGTAATAGTAAATTTTTTTGAATTTTTAGAAAAGACAGAAAACTTTTTGGGAAAAATACAAAAAAAAGTTTGAGTTGAGTTGGTTACCAAATAAATCCTAAATTATCAAATTCGAAAAGTTCAGGAGATATATATACAAATAAGTCAAATTATTAATTCCAATCGGTAAATTAAATTCAAGCTTAGGGTCCGTTTGGTTCGTTAGTTTGAGTTGAAATATTTTAGTTGTAATAGTAAATTTTTTTGAATTTTCAGAAAAGACAAAAAATTTTTTGGGAAAAAAACAAAAACTTTTTAGAAAAAAAACAAAAAAAAGTACAGTTTGAGTTGAAATGAACCGATAGCCAAACAAAACCTTAATCATGATTTGGCATGTTGGGAAGCCCTTTAGTCAATTTTTTTACAACTGTACAACAAGGACACTATTTTGCACAGTGAAATACAGTAACGAACCAAAAAGAGCCTCCTTTTTCTTTTCCCCTCCAACACACGGTCTCTGTTGGGAGAGAGATGTGCTTTCAAATATGGTTACAAAGAGCTTTCCTTTCGTTAAACAACTGTCCTTTCTTATAGCGAAAGTGACATTTCTTGAACGCGTTTTCTTTTTGTTCAGCTGTCTGTCGTCTGTACTAGTCCTATCGGATTAGTGCGAATTTATCGGATTAGTGCATTTAATGAACAAAATATGCCATTTTGTCGTTTGCCATTTTAAAACGACATCAATTTACCCGTGGTATAGAGTTGCATCAATGGGAATAACCACACGCCATGATGTCGTTTTCATGACATCAATATCCCCGTGGTATAGACCATAGAGTAGCAATATCAAAGTGAAAATACACACGCCATTATGTCGTTTTCAAAACGACATTAATTTTCTTGTGGTATAGAGTAGCATTAATGTGAACATGAAATTTCATTTAACCAGTATTTTGCAACTCATTGTCAAGTTGGCTGTCCATTAACTGGCTTTGTTGTCTGATCCCCATCATCAGCGCCAGACGTCTCTCTCTTTTTTTTTTTTGTTTTTTTTTTCGGTGGTTTTTCCCGTATTTGCTTTTGAAAAAAAGGACAAGTCAGACCAAAAAATTCTAATATTCGTGAAAAAAATGAGAAAATAAAATAATTAAAAAAAAAAAAGAAAACTTCGGTTGATTCATCGAGATAAAATTTTTAAATTAAAATTGATTGATTTTTTAATAAAAAATAAAATTAAAATTAAAAAAAAAAACATATTATAAAGCCAAAGAAAAACAGTCAAACAACCGACTAGTGGCTGTCCACAAGGGATTGACATTCTTACATCACAAGTAATATAAAGCCGGTTTAACATTAAAGTCAAGTGGCATTCCGTAAATAACCCCCCAAACTTTTTCTGTTGATCTCTCGCTTATAATAACCCAAATCCTCTGCTCATTCCGGAATCTCCACTCAAGAAAGGGAAAAAAAAAAAATGGGAAGCTCCAAAAGAAGCATCTTTCACGTCTTGGCGATCTGCACGATCCTGGCCGTCCATCTAAGGCTGGCGTCGTCCTCGGCCGTCAATCTCATCGGCGACCACCAGCTGAGCTGGATCGCTGCGAGATCGGACAGCTGTCGTGGCTCCGTCGGAGAGTGCCTCATAGGCGACGTGGACGAGGAGCTAGAGATGCAAGTGGACTCTGAGAGCAACCGGCGGATATTAGCGCAGAGACGGTACATCAGCTACGGTGCGCTGAGGAGGAACACTGTCCCCTGCTCTCGGCGCGGCGCGTCGTACTACAACTGCCGACCTGGTGGTCAGGCCAATCCCTACTCTCGCGGCTGTAATGCCATTACTCGCTGCAGAAGATAAATGTTTTTTTTTTTTTATTTAATTTTTATTTTTTTTTTGGTGCTATTAATATCATTGATATTATATATCCGCAAATAAATCTCATTGATTGTTGTGTGTTGTGTATATTAAGATGAAGGGATCATTTGAATAACTGTCAAGAAAGAAATTTAATTACGATTATATTGTAATGCTTATTAGTTATTACTACTCTCCTTTGTGAATTTTGGCTCTTGTTTAAATCACTAAATTAATTGTCCAAATTTTATTGGGATAAAATTTTTAATTTTGTGATTTGGATTTTTTTCGTTGTATTTGGGATTTTTTTTTTTTTTAATCTTTTGTAAAAGAGCATTCATCTTTCTATTGGGAATTTGCGTTTACAATTATGTATTTTTTTTCTTATAATTTTTCTCAATTTTGACAAAAGTTATTGTCAAATTTTCTTGTGTAATGAATCCTCGTTCTTCTTTGCATTGGAAAATTGTACTCGGAATCAAACTCTTGAGGTAAAAGTGTTAAACAAATTTTGTGATTTTGTTTCTAATTTTGCTTTTTATTAGAAATTTATGGTAGGCATTATTATTAGACAATGGTTGGAGCCTTGGTCATGGAAAAATTATTCACTTTATTATCAGTGTTATTTCTGAATTCAATAATGGTGATTTCAAACTCGCAAATTTATATAGAATTTCAGATTATATTATCGCTAGACCACATTTGTAATCATCTTTAAAATTTTTATTGTGTTTTTGTATTTTGTTTATGCTTTATCTTTTATATATATATATATATGTATATGATAAAACATAAAGCTCATTTCAAAAGTAGCCTCCATATTCATCTATCAGCTTTTGTTATATTCCAGAACCTTGTTTTCTGGGGGATAAAAGCTTTTATTTTCTTTGCTTTATTTATTTATTTATTTATTTATTTTTGGGTTTCCTGTTTTCATGGATTCTTTTCTTCATTTTTTTGTGGCTTTTTGAAATTGTGGCTGTGAGATTTCGAGGTATCCCACTATATGTATGTCTTTGCAAACTACGACTGTCTTTCTTATCTAAAAATTACAACCGTCCGTCCTTTTTCTTATCCCTACCCAGAATAATGAAAACCTCATGCTTAATAGATATTTCCTTGCTTATTTCTTATGTTTTCATCTTTATATTAGATTTACTCTCTCACACTTTTTGCTTTTTAATCACACGAAGCAAAACACATGGGATAAGATCAACCACAATAACTTTTAGGATATATAAATATAATAGATTTATAAGTGAATTTCTATATATTATAATTTTTAAATAATTATTGACCGAAATTAAACTTGTGATACTTCTAAATCATGTGTACTTCTCCATCGTATCGATGTGTGACCCGTCTCAATGACTACAAACGTATAAGTCACTCAATTTCTCTATTGAACTTGAATAAGATATGACCTTATTATAATGCATAACCGAAAATAATTAGCTTGTTTTTTAATGGTAGGAGTCAAATTCCAGCCGAAAAATTTAACGAAACTTAGGGTTCGTTTGGCAAACATCTCATTTAACTAAATTGTATTTTTTTTTTTTTTTTTTTTTTTTTTTTTTTTTTTTTCTAAAGTCCAAAAATTACAACAAAAATTATAAACAAAACACACCCTTAAAACAAACCTAGTTAGACAAATGGCTAATGCCCACGCCAAGATCCAGAACATTCCTACATTCCTATTAGCTATACAACACACACACACACACGCACACACACGTGAAACGCATAGGAGCAAAGTCCCCTACATGAAAAGCAATTACGCAAGATTGACGCTTAAAAGCACTCCGAATCACTGAATACGATCTCATCATCATGGCATCTTCAAATCTAGTTATAGATTTTTTTTTTTTTTTTCTCTTTATTTCTTTTAGTGACAAATCCTATAGCTTTTTTTCTCTTTATTTCTTTTAGTGACAAATCCAATCACAACTCATATCTCTTTGTCGCATTGGCTACTCCACTACACATAACTTGCACATCACTACTTCTTGACCACCCTTTTTCCCCTCTAAAGTGCCACAACCTCTTTCTTTTTGTTTTTCTACCAAACATACAATAATTTGGATTATTTTCACCGCATTCCGTGATTTTATGATCATTTAATTTTACTTCTTGAATTTTATCTCTTAAATTTTAAATTTTCCCCACTCAACAACTTTTGCTAAAAGCCTAAAAAAGGAGAAATTTATCTTACTCAATCACTTTAGTTTGAATTTAAAAAGATCATTTAACTGCATTTAACGCCTTACATAGAGAGTTAAGTGAAAACGAATTCAAAATTCTAAGGGGTGAATGTAAGTTCTTAGAGTTCAAGAAAGAAAGTTAAGAGTTTTTAAAGTTTAGAGAAGAAATCCTAATGTTAAAAGATACAAGTGAGAATAGTCTTCAAAATTTTTGTGAACTGTTACAATAGTAACCCTTATTCTTTACTATCTGTAGGAATTGTTGGGTACATTTCTCAGCAATCAACAATTATGTGTAACGCAATGGGAATTTTTAATATAAGTACTTACATATTAGGCTATTAGAAAATATTAAAACCAGCAATTCATAGACATTGTTGAAAAAGTTCAATTCCTATGGTGAAATTTGCCTTCTGTTAGTAATTCTGCTAGTAGGTTAAAAAAAAGGTTGCTAAATGCAATTATAAATCGTATTAAATTCCATCAAATTGTCATTTTAAAACAATGTTCAAACATCTAATGATTCGGATTTAGAAGTGTCACGGAAGGAATATAGATATGAAATATAGTGACATATAAGAAGCTTCAAGAAGTGGAAGTGCAAAACCACGCGGCAGGAGGCTATGGGCATGAACTAAGTCAACCTAAATATATAAAAAGTAAATTAGTTTATATTGCTTGATAGTTGCAAAAACAATAGTTTTCCACATACGTGGCAATGTGGCAATATTGTTGATATGTGTAAATGATTCGATATAAATAACATGTTTAACGTAGCATTCTCAAAACTGTTTATTACTTTCTAAATCCTTAAATTACTGCAAAAATATTTGGATAATCCCTTAAAAGAGCTTCCGATTTTCATAAGAATTTCTTGTCAAAACCTAAAAATGTGACTTTCCGTAAAAACTCTTACAAATAAACTTTAAAACTTATAACAAAATTTAAGTCGGACAATATAAATTTCATCATAATCTTTTTAACTTATTATTACTTGTTAGAAAATTTTCAAAATCATTTTAACCACATAAGCTAAATTTCATCATAATCTTTTTACTTATTATTACTTGTTAGAAAATTTTCAAAATCATTTTAACCACATAAGCTAAATTTCATCATAATCTTTTTACTTATTATTACTTGTTAGAAAATTTTCAAAATCATTTTAACCACATAAGCTCTATTGATTCCGAACACTTGTTAAAAAATTCCAACTTTTACTTCTATTCTTTTTACTCAGTCCAATGGATATAAATTCTCTCTAACAGCATTTGGGTGTTGGTGGCTGGTCTGTTTAGTACTACAGGTCATTAAAGCTGTGCAAACACAATTAACATTTGAAAGATCTGGGCAATGTATCTACTGGTGGTTGGCCAGTCACAGATGATAAAATACTGCATGACCCACAAAAGACCAAAAGATTTCCATCCCATAATGAAAAAAGATAAAATATCTAAACCTTCCAGCTGAAATTCATCAGATTATAAAATCACATGTTGCTTGTACAAATCACACATTGAACTTCGTCTGAGAGTTGATATTTCTATACTGAGTTCTCATTCCGGATCCACATAAAGAAAAAAATAGACTCTTCAGAGTCACGGGGCTAGAAAATTTAAACCAACAGACAAATGTGTTGTCATCAATCTTGCCCGGAATCATCCGCTGACTTGGGTTCCACGTTTGGCTTGGGTGGGACCGAAGGAGACGGAGAGCTGTCCACTCCCATCTCGAGTTTAAGATCGTTGATGCTTTGCTCTAACTCGTCTATTCTGTTGCCCATCTCATCAAGTGCATTGTAGTCAAGGAGATCAAACAAAAAAAGGGGGTATTAAAAAAAACTTAAATTCAAACTCCGCTGTGGAAAAGTTCAAATACCATATACCATAAAACAAAAGCACTTTCAAATATTATCTGCCACATCCAGCACATGATACTAAACAAAAACCAACAAGTCGAAGTACAACCAAAATGTGAAAATAAAAATCATAAATAATTCTCATCATGCTATCTACCGAGACGATAATTTACCGACATGCTTTCCAACAAGCCAAATCTTATGTTTACTAATAAAGTCAATGACTATTGAAGACCTTGATGCCCACTGGACAATTTATGAAAGGACAAAAAAGCGATAGAAATTGGAGAAAACATGCATATGATGTTCTAAACATTACCAAGGACCAAACTGTATGATTTTTTTTTTCTCTCCTAATATGTCAGAAAATGCGATAAAGGAAAATGAATCCGTAAAAGCAGAATAGATAATGAAACAACGAAAGGATATTCTTTGTGATGATGGAGTCGGACATTGCCTGGAACCTTGATTGCTGTAAAATACAAACAACATCAGTTTAAATCCTTACTGTAGAATCAGTAATCAGTTTCAAAACCTCGAATATATGAACGACTCACCATCTGCTGAAGAAGATTTTGTACCTGAAAAGTGCAAAAGAGAGAGGCTTTAATTGCTTCTGCTACAGAACTATGCCATGTCACAATAGGGAGATGGAAAAACATTTAGACATACATATATGGGCGTCAAAACTATAGGTCTCTGCTACGTTGTTTACATTCAGTAGATACAAACGTAACAATAACAAAAGAGCAAGGTAGGCATAATGTTCAAGTGCAAAACCCAAAAAGATGATACAACACTGCCAAGGCACACACAAAGAGTCACCAATTCACAAGTTTCTCCATTATTTGGTTGTTTAACTCATCTTCACATTGAGTGTCGTAAACACGTCTCTGATTGTTTAGACAGAGTCACGCAGTGTATATACTCAATCAAGCTACCAAAAACAAAATACCATGAACTCATGAACGTTAACATGCTAAATCTACCCTTGTGTCCCCATTAAAAAAGAGCAAGTTAGAAACTCACAAAAGCGGTCATATCAGCAGTGCTCTGCTTTGTGTCGTCCGCATCATGTCCATCCTGCCAAAAATTAAACGAGTCATGTTATTATAGTAGTAAAACCATAGCTGTATAGGATAAAGATACAACATCAAAATGATGAAAAACAATTCCTTTTAAAAAATAATAGTCGGCTCAGTACGGTTTCTAACAGAAGCACCCATTTTCAGTTGATTGCTTTGAAGCCCATGAATTGCTTTTAAGTTCTACTAACAATTGGTTTTGAGACGAAAAGATAATGTAGAGCTGCAATAAAAAGTAGTAGATTTTTCTAAACAACACCCTTCCGAAACCTCATGAAAGGTCTCTATAGAAACTCATGGAGTTCATATTCACTAGGTAATACGCATTTCCAACATTTTCCCATTGCAAAGGGAAACAGAAAGAATTTTTCCCACCATATTAAAAATTACTAAATTTTTATTATTTAAAATTTATTTATTAAAAAAAAAAAAAAAAAAAAAAAACCCTTGTCCCAGGTTGTTGAAAGTGTATCTGAATCTAAGCCAGACTCAATTACAGCTTCAACCCATGAAATCTATTTAGTGTATACTCTTCAAATACTTTATTGCATTAAAACCAATCCTAGACAAACTATTAGTATAGAAAATGTGTACACAACAGAATCGAAGGCTTAAAAAAAAATTTTTTGTTTTACATATTTAGGAAAAGAGAGCAACTTGTTTTAACTTTCTTCGAAAAAACAGAAAAGAAGGCTAAAAAAATTGAAAATGAAAAACTCAACCTTGAACAAACGGATCGAAGGCTGTTCTGGAAACACATTTCCAGATTTTATAAAAATAAAAATAAAAAAAGGAATTTGCAAACAAACATTTGAAAATTGAAAGTATCAAACTATAATTAAATTTACGAAATATGAAAGGAAAAATTATGACGAGAAAGGGACTATTACCATTGTTGGAGCTCTATCTGCTGGTTAGGGCTTGGAAACTCCGGGTTGTGGAAATGCGCGGCGAAGAGGAAGACAATTGGCTCCCAAATTCCGATATTCGAATACGAGACGAGACGGGAGTAAATTTTATTAGGCGTCGAAATTACGAATTTATCCCTGACAGCGAGGCCTTGGTTTGGCCTATGGTTGTGGAAACTGATTGGATGGAATTGAAATAATCGAGAGATTGTGAGGGTTCTTTAGACATATCATGTAGAAGAGGCGTTCCTTCTCTTTTTTTTTGGCCATAAAAAGAAGTGACGTTTTCTTTTCTCCTCTTTTGCTAATCACAGAATGTTGTCGTTTTTTTTTTCCCCTTCTTAGAAACAATATCAGAGAATATTAATTACGTTTAATATCACTTATTAACAGAGGATAAATCTCATGATAAAAGGTCTATCAGTGAAGTCTGCTTCTCTATTAATGTGATATTCAACAGATATTTTAAAGCATTTTTCTTTTTTTTAATAGATTCTAATGCTTAAAAAGTGCTCTTTTTTTTTTTTTCTAAATTGAATTTGGGATCAGAATCAAACTTTATGCTTTCTAATGAAGGCATATGTGAAAGAAGTACTATGCACAATGCATTTTTTAGTACGAAAATAAAATTAATCTTTATTTTTTTATAATTATATAAACCACATTTTTTTGGTGAATAAAAACCACAATTGGTTAAGAGATTCGAGATATGCCTACTCTAGCATTACAATTGTATATATCTTTGCCGTTTTAGAATTTCAACGTGCAAAATTTTCTCTTAATTCATCCCATCTTTGTAACCCGTCGGCACTCTTGTATTATTGCTGTTCTTTGTACAAAGTAATAAAAATAATAACAATAAAAATCTTTGCCTTTAAATAAACCCTTTTTTCCTCTTAAAAAAAAAAAACTAATTTTAATGGAAATTAGGTAGTGTTAATGACAAAGTATACAAATTTGTACAATAAATTTGGAAATCAGTGTTTGATCGGAGCTTTGCCACCTCTGGGCTTCCGATCCTAAGTTCAGTCCCTGGACTTATCTTGATGTTGGTTTTCTTGTGATGGTGGTTGTGTATAGAACGGCACATCTATTGGGGCGAATTTAACCTATTTTAGAGGTGGGCTGTTCTTCTTGGGTGACTCCACTCAGATCTGGCTTTCGTTTGATGGCCGATGACTTGCTACCAGTTAATCTTTTTTTTGTTTTGTTATAATAAGGGCATTGATGTTTCCGCTCATTTAATGTGATTTTTTTTTTATTTAATCTGGTGTTTTTGTTTTGGTAATAATGGAGGCGATGTCATTCGCTTATGTCTCTTATCTGTTTGTTATTGGATGTCATGATCTGAGTACCCCTATTACGTAAGGATTAGTCTTGGTTGACTGGACTAGTCCATCAACTGTTTTGATGTTGTTTAACGAGCAATGATCAAGCTCGATATTTATGCGCCGAGTGGGTCTTTCTCCATTTAAATCTCACTTGTATTCATCTCTGGGCTATTTTGGTATTTATTGGTGGATTCAGCCTTTGATTCGAGTCGAATTCCTTTGTGTTTAAAATCATTTGTGTCTTATGTATTTTGTTTATTATAAAATAAAATTTCCCTTAAAAAAAATTACAAGCAATACAAAATACATATATTCTGCACAGAAAATATAGCTCGCGCAAACGCAATGGGAATGTTAAAATTTCAGTCCTTCGACAAAAAATTCACGTTACAATACAGTTTTGTGGTAACTTTATATGAAAGGGAAATAAATAATACACATTGATTTCATTTCCATCTGATCATTTGTTTACTTACAAAATTCATAATTAAAAATTAGTGAGCTCCACATAATATAAGAATGAAAAAAAAGGTAATGTAAATCCTTACACTTCTGTAGTATTGATTTCTGTAACAGGGAATCAATTTCAAATTTACTAATATACCTTCAATAAGTTTTTTCTTTTTTGGTCACTAAGTTTCTATGTCATGCCTATAAAAAATGACATTTTAATAATTATATTGATAAGACTATAATTTTTAGTAAATACTACAAAGAGAATTTAAGTATTTCCCAAATACACCATAAAATAGACAAATAAAAACCAAGAACGAGATCAATGATTCCATTTACTTTCCTTTTCAATTCATTCCCTTGGTAAAGACACCCTCCATTTCATCCCATGACATAGAATTACCCTTTAAAATCTTCCTACGCTAACTTTTGAAAGGGAAAAAAAAAAGTGAGAAGAAAAATTCACATTCCCAAAAAACTTCCTTAAGAAAGTGCTAAATTTGCTCCAAAACGTTCATTCCATTTCAACTCCCAAAGCCCACATTTCTCCAACTTGATCACCACAAAAACACTACCAAAGAAATTAACCAAAAAAAAAACCTCAAAACAACGAATCACCACCATTTTACCACAATGTCGTAGTCTTCTTCTTCTTCTTCTTCTTCTTCTTCCCAAATCCCACATCCTGGTTTCCTACTCGACAAAACGACATTTACCACCCCAAACAAAATGACAAAACGACAAGAAAAAATGGCCAAGGCCAAGCGCGCCCTTTGGACCCTCTCCGTTGCGGTATCAGTCCCTCTGTCGTTGACCATGGCCGTGATCTTCCTCTTCGGGTCGGGCCACCGGTACCGGTCCCTGACCACCAAGCCCTTCTGGTTCCCATCCCTCTGGTTCATACACCTGGCCTCTCTGGGCTCGTCCTTCCTCACGGGCTTCGCCGCCTGGCTCTTCTGGGCCGACGGTGGCTTCCACACGCAATCCGACTCGTTGCCTCTCTACATCGCCCAGGTTTCCCTCAGCATTGTGTGGGACCCACTCGTGCTGGTGGTCGGTGCCAGGTGGCTCGGCTTGGTGTTCTGCTTGGTGCATTTGGGGACGCTCTTTGCGTGCTACCGTAGCTTTCGACGTGTTAATCCTTTTGCTAAAGATCTCATTAAGCCTTGTTTGGCTTGGGTGGCGTATCTTTCTCTTGTTACTTGTAAACTTATTTTTCTTTGATTTTTTTTTTTTTTCATTTTTTTCAATTTTTAAGAGAAAGAACTGATCAGGATACTTCTCGGCACCTTTTGGTATGTTGGTCCCAAGATTTGTCTAGGTCATTGAGGGAATTATTCAGGTAAAGCAAAAGGAAACCTTATTTGGGTTTTTATTTTTTATTTTAATTTTTCTGTGCACATAATTATGATGATGTTGAGTTGAATACTTGGAGCCGCAAGAACGAAAATTCTTTTTCGTTTTTATTAACGTGTAATGATACTTCTACGTAATTACCATCACGTGAGTAAGTAATTAAAATTAAAAAATTATGTTTTGTTTGACATTTAAATTTAACTTTAACTAAACTATACTTTTTCATATCAGTTTTTATCTTTTTTTTAAATCAACAAAATTTATAATTAATTTTTGAAAAGTCAACCGACTTCAATTTAAAAATTTGATCTCCAACCGATAAACTAAACGTAAACTTAATGTTAAACACTATTTGAATTAATTTTGTATAAAGAAAGTCGAAAATTGATATTAGAAATAATGTCTCTAATCGACATAAATTAACTTTTGAAGAGGATGTTTAAGTTTCACATTAAAAATGAATTGAGCTTGAAATGGTTCACCATACTCTAGTGGCAATATATCGCATGACCAAATTTTCGTAGACTTAAGGTTTAATTTTGGTCATATAATATCTTACATTGAAAATTTTAGTTTCTTATGCTCATACTCCTCCAACTTTAAAAATTGAAGAATATCAGTAATTATAAACATAATCTAACAACAACCACACCTAATTCTGCTAAAAGAATGCATAGAATTAAAAAAGATCGTTTTATCGCTACGATAGCAATAAGATGGCAGCTTAATAGCAAGAAGATTTCCTACCTTTGCTACTATTGTTGGTCGTCATTAAGTCCAGATCTACTATCTAATTTTCTTGTTTTAAAGGTTGTCCCCTCAATAGATTTTTGACAAGTCATCAATTTATTGAAGAATTTTCAATATTTAATATTTTTTGTGTGGCTAAATTTTTTAATTTAGATGATGTGACATGATACTATTCAAAGGATAGTCAATAAAACAGAAAATATGAGACAATGGATCTTGATTCATTGCTACGGTGGTCGTCATTGATGAACCAAACCCAAGCTCCTCAAGTTGTGGGAAGGGAAGACATGAGAGGAAGGATATAAAAATGATGCCACAGATAATTAGCTTGCAACAACCTAATTGCTTGGGCAACTTTGCCTTTGTTACACCATTCCAAAGTAAATTTTTTCAACTTATTTTTATTTTTTTAATAAAAATTTTAACTAATTTTTTAAAAGTTAAATAATTATAACCTAAAAATTTTAATTCCAACTAAGAAACCAAATACAAGTGTAGTGATTACATTTTGAATACCTCTAACTGTCATTTCAAACAAGTGCCGCATACAATTTTAGATTTGTTTGCTTCATTAGTTCATTCTAACTCTAGTCGTACTGCTTTTTGTTTTTTTTCCCAAAAAGTTTTTATCTTTTTCTCAAAATGTTTTTTGACTTTTCTGAAAATTTAAAAAAATTCACTATTATAACTAAAATATTTCAACTTAAACTAACCAACCAGATACACACTTTATATAAGATGCCCACGTTTAGGGAAAGGGCATTTGAAATTTGCCCAAAACCTACCATGGCATTGTAATTTACAAGTCCGACAAACGACTCCACATCATCACCACCAAACAAAAAAGCCTAAAAAGGCCGAACTAAAATAGGCCCTCGGGTCACACCCCATGTGCTATTTCCGGTCCCTTTCTGTCCCCAACCAAGACCATGCTCTTGTTTTGAGGTGGGGCCCAAAGTGTCATGCCCTTGCCCAGATCAATTTGGGTGAACAATGCCAAAGAAACGTCATGTATGTTAAATATTACTCAATAGAGGATGAATCTCATGATATCTGACCTATCAATGAAATTCATTTTTCTATTAGTATAATATTTAACATCATTGGTATTCTAAAATATTTTTCATTTTGGCTCTCACCTCTTCGGGTCCTATTCCTACCACACTACACACATTAGCATTTCAAGGCTCGCAACGTATTTCACTTAAAAGTAGTGTCAAGAAGACAAATTTTAATATTAACTTTTAAATAACAACTCAGGCGATGATAACTTATCATAATTTTACCGATAGGTATAATCAATTAATATGCCAAATATTTAAATACTTACTAATAAAATAACAACATTAGCATACTGTATAAGTTGCATTCAAAAATTATGATTAAATATTGTTCATTTCAAAGTTTAGTGAAAGAGTTTGCATAAAAGATATAAAAACGTGTAATTATTTAAAACTAATCATTTACGTTAAAATTATTGCCATGAATAATCTAAGAATCAATTTACAATTAATTCTTACAAAATGTAAAATCTAAATCCTTCCATCCTAAATTAAAAAAAAAAAGACAGTAAAATAAATGTACTGTGTTGATTATAATATATTATAAGATATAGTTTTCCTAATTTTCCTCCAAAAAAAAAAAAAAAGAGCATATTATAAGTTGACGACTTTCCTTCTAATTCTAGTCTTAACAAACCATAGCAAAAATTGATTGTAGAAAATACATGCATAAATATGAAGCATTTGATTTTCATAAAAGCAACGAGTTTTACGTAATTATCTTGTTTATTTTTTTCTTTAAATTAAAAAACCCCTAAATCCTTGCTGGACGACAGCTATAATGTTGGTTCTTTCCTTGACAGTCATAACATTGGTGCACAATCAACACGTATGCGTGTTTTTTTTTTTTTTTTCTTACCAACTATTTTTCTCTTGCCGACTGTTTTTCACAAGGTAACGCTTATTCTCTCGAAAGGAAAAAAGCACAAAAGCATTGTTCATTAAAAAAGAAAAAAAAAAAAAAAAACTCTCAAAAGCATTTTATAATTTTTCCCTTTAAAACTTTTCTCCTTCTCTCTCTCTCCAACCAAAAAATGATGGTTTTCTTAGCCGCCGGTGCAAGTGAGATAATGAGTGCCGACAAAAATAGTATCTAAGATAACGAAATTTCTCACCTAAATTTGCCTAATTTTGTAGAGCAACTTCGATGATAATTGAACAAGGACCGATACTTTTTTTTTTTTTGCAAGGAAAAAATAGGATTTTTAATAAAATTAAACACTAAATATTAATGAAAAGTAAATCTCACCAACATGTACGGTCCACATTCCATTAATCAAAAGTGAATCACTAATATAATAAATACATATAAAATTAATGATCCGTTTAATTATAATATATGAATAAACTTTTGTAAAATTATCCAAGTGATGTCCTAGATATTTTTCATGATTAAATATATAAATGTCAGCATTAAAATTTTAAAACATGTGATATAACTACTTTAATCATAAATTAATTTGTAATAATTCTATTTTTATGTTTAGAATAACAATTTTATTAAAGATATGAAATAAGATATCATACAGTAAAAATTCTCGAATTTAAACTCTAGCAAGAAGTGAGTGTGAGATATCTATACATCTATAAGGAGTCTTAATATTTATACTGTGCACTTATGATTTTGTCCAAAACGTTTTGTTTAGCGCAAAAAAATTTTTTGGTCCTTTTTTCTTTTGGCCCAAATTTTTAATTATTTTTTCATTTTAGTCCTTTTTTTGTATTGATATACTTTTAACATTTTAGTTATTTTATCTTTTTGGTCTTTTTTTCATGTCTATTTTTTTGGAGGTACTTTGTTTATTTTTTTGGGCGAAAATCCCTTTTTTGATTCTTTTGGTCCTTTAGTTTTCTTTTCTTTTCTTTTTTCTTTTGGCCTAATTTTTTTTCATTTTAGTCCTTTTTTATATTGGTATATTTTTAACATGTTAGTCCTTTTATATTTTTGGCCTTTTTTTCATGCCTAATTTTTTTATTTTCAAGTACTTTATTTATTTTTTGCCTATTTTTATTTATATATATTTTCTTATTTAGATAAATTTTCTTAAATATTTTCATTTTTATGCATCGTACATGCTTTAAATTGGTCTACCTATATATAAGAACGCTCAAGAGTCATTATCGTATTCAACCATGATGCTTGTTTTGGTTGAAATGAGCGTTTTGGTGAGAATCCGTTTGGTTCGTTAATTTGAGTTAAAATATTTTAATTGTAATAGTAAATTTTTTTGAATTTTTAGAAAAGACAAAAAACTTTTTGGAAAAAAAACAAAAACTTTTTGGGAAAAAGACAAAAAAAAAAAAAGTTTGAGTTGAAATGAAATGACGAAGCAAACAAGCCCAGTTTTTTTTTTAATTTTGTTTTGTTTTGTTTTGTTTTGTTTTTGCTTTTGTCCCTTCGTGCTTTTTTTCTTTTTTTCCCCCTCTTTTGTTGTATTCTGTCCATATTTTTTTAATTAGCTTTTTGCACCTTTTTAAGTTTTTTATTTATTATAATATTATATCTTCTGATTTTAAATGTGTATCACCAAATAATTTTACTTTTCATTAAAAAAAAAATTACTTTCAGTTTTTTATCTATTATGTATTTTTTTTTTCAAATATGCCCTCACTTAAATTTTGTGTTCCTTTTATTGAAATATTGCTTATCTAACATGGCTTTTATAACTTCTTTTTCCCCTCCTAATAGTCCTATATATATATTTTTAATAAACGTGCTCCTATTTAAACATTTTTTTTTCCTTTCACATATGTTTCTTAGTTAACTTTCTGTATAATAGTTTTATTTCATTACTATTCAAACATTTCATCCATTTATTTTGATCATTTTATGGTTTTTTAGTACCCTTCTTGCTTTCACTTTTTCTATTTTTAAATAATTTCTTTACCAAATACATCCTCATTTTTTTCATCTATTTTTTCATCATTACCTTTTAATCATATATGTTCAGCTATATTTTATTAAAATTGTTTTTCTAATTTATTCCTATTAAATTTCCATAAATACATTCTTAAAAATTAATAAAAAATTTAACGAGCTTAACACACTGTATGGCAGGTGCTTGTAAAAAGTGTCAAATACAAGAGGGTCAAACTCACACTTTTTGTCTGCATCCTTGGTGCTTTGTCTGGGACCATATCCTTGAATCGACAACCCAGCAAGAGGTGTTACATGGTTACGTCAACATGAGCTTGAAAAGAAAGCCATGTGATTTGTATAAATGCAACTTATAATAATATCACTATTCAAATTAACTAAAATTTATCAAATAAATTAACTAAATAATACAGCTCGCACCAAGTGGAACCCAACACATGCTTTGTTTTTCCTCACTCATATAATGTGAATTTGTGATGTTAACCCGTAGGTTTTCATATATGCAACACAAAATTCTTTTTTTTATTTTTTATTTTTTTATTTTTAATTTTTTGCAACCGTTAGTTGTGGGAAAAAAAAAAAAAAACATTTATCACAGAATTCTTAGTCCATTTCCTTATTTATTCCATTTTGTCCGGTAGTAATTTTGGATTGACGAATTAAAATAGATGAATTTTATTACAAATTAGAGAATTATGTGGTACAAATGTCAATATAATATTAAAGTCCAAATTTTAGACTTAACAAATAAAAATAGATGAGTTTGATTTTTTTGTTAAATAGAATAGATGAATTTAATTGCACATTAGGGATTTATGCGGTAAAAATGTCGAAATAATATTAAAGATTCAAAATTACCAATTACATTTTCTCAAAAAAAAAAAAAAACAATTATATAAAATTTTGGTTTTTCTAAACTTATTTTTGACAATTTTTGGATCCCACCAAAAAATTATCTTGTTGATTTTTAATGTAACTCTACAAATATTTTCAGCTTGATTTAATTTATTTATAGAATGAATTATATGTATTTTTGAAGAAAGAAATTATCATTTAGATTAAAATGAGATACAAATATCAATATTAAAAATGACACAATATTGTGGTACAAGAGACACAAATCTTAATTATGATCGATTTTATCAGTAACATATGATGAAGTTTAGTGAATAGGGTATAAATCAAGATTTGTGGAGGAGAAAATTTCTCGACAATTCTAAAACCGAGTATGTATAAAGCTTTTTCATATCCATTTAATTTATTTTCTTTGCGAGATCTAGTTTTTTTAAAATAAAAAAAAAAAAACTTATTCTAGACAATTTTTGTTGCAACTTAAAAACAAGGCCTTGTTCACTTGATATTTTTCTACACTTTCCTTGGTCAAGCACCCCAAAAAATCGAATTTCTATAGTAGGATACAGAGAACCTAGTTGTTACTCCCCCACATACTATCTTTTCCCTCAAACGTGGTACGTGAGAGAATATGCCAAATTAAATAGACAAAAAAATCATTAATTATTTTACAAAATCAAAAGGGAAAGCAAATTGTCGGAAAACCCATTCACCATTCCCTCTTGGTGTTCCTCTTCCTTCGTTCCTTCTTCAGCTCCACCGACTTTCCATTTCTCCATTTCTTTCCTTTTCCCAAAACCCCCAGAAATTTCCCTCTATTTACGATCCTAGCCCCCAATCGGTTTAATCTTTTAATGATAGCATCCATATCCAGATCCCGACCTCTTCTTCTTCTTCAAACCCTCGAATCGTTCCGTGTCGCCGGGTCAACTCAGGGCGAGTGAGTCAGAAAAATGCTGGAGCGGTGCCTGGGAGTCCGCCGGGTCCGGCAGATCCAGAGGGCGGTTCGCCACGGAACGGTGTCGTTCATGTGCCTATTCCTCACCGTCGTCGTCCTACGTGGCACCATCGGCGCCGGCAAGTTCGGCACCCCGGAGCAGGACTTCAACGACATCCGCCACCACTTCTCCTACACGCGCCGCCGCGGCGAGCCCCACCGCGTCCTCGAGGAGGCCTCCTCTGGCGGCGGCGGCCAGAACGATGGCGCTTCGACCAACGCCGACCCCAACAACTACGCCACGTTCGACATCTCCAAAATCCTCGTCGACGAGGGAGAGGACGAGAAGCCCGATCCGAAAAAGCCGTACACTCTCGGCCCGAGGATCTCCGATTGGGACGAGCAGAGGTCGGAGTGGCTGAAGAGCAACCCGGATTTCCCCAATTTTCTCGCGCCGAACAAGCCTAGGGTTCTCCTCGTCACCGGTTCATCGCCGAAGCCGTGTGAGAATCCCGTCGGAGACCATTACCTTCTCAAATCGATCAAGAACAAGATCGATTACTGCCGACTCCACGGGATCGAGATCTTCTACAACATGGCGCTCCTCGACGCGGAAATGGCCGGGTTTTGGGCGAAGCTGCCGCTGATTCGCAAGCTACTGCTTTCTCATCCGGAGATTGAGTTCTTGTGGTGGATGGACAGTGACGCGATGTTCACGGACATGGCATTCGAGGTTCCATGGGAGAGGTACAAAGATCACAACTTTGTAATGCACGGTTGGAACGAGATGATCTACGATGAGAAGAACTGGATCGGTCTCAACACCGGAAGCTTTCTGCTTCGGAATTGCCAGTGGTCGTTGGATATACTCGATGCTTGGGCTCCGATGGGACCGAAAGGGAAAATCCGAGACGAAGCCGGGAAAATTCTGACGAGAGAGCTCAAAGGCCGGCCGGTTTTCGAAGCCGACGATCAATCCGCCATGGTTTATCTCCTGATAAAGGAGAGAGAGAAGTGGGGAGAGAAAGTATACCTGGAGAACGCTTACTATCTGCACGGGTACTGGGGAATTCTGGTCGACCGGTACGAGGAGATGATCGACAACTACCACCCCGGCCTCGGCGATCACCGGTGGCCATTGGTGACCCACTTTGTGGGGTGCAAGCCTTGTGGGAAGTTCGGGGATTATCCGGTTGAGAGGTGTCTGAGGCAAATGGACAGGGCGTTCAACTTTGGGGACAACCAGATTCTTCAAATGTATGGCTTCACACACAAGTCCTTGGCTAGTCGGAGAGTGAAGAGAGTTAGGAACGACACGAGCAATCCTCTTGAAGTGAAGGACGATCTTGGGTTGCTTCATCCGGCGTTTAAAGCGGTTAAGGTATCATCATCATCCTCGTGATCATGATTGTGATTAGATTTTTAGCTTCGAGTTGAAGTTAAGATGTTGAGACAGAGAATTTCATAATTGGTTCGTTTTTTTTTTTTTTTTTGGGTTCTTATAAGTTATAATACATATGAATTTGTAATCGTTCAGTTATTTCCTCTGCTGGCTGTTTTTTGTTGTAATTTCTTCCTGGATTATCCTCTGTAGTTACGTATAATTTAAAAGAACAAAAAAAAAAAAAAAAAAAAAAAACTCAGATTGTATTGATTTTTGGAAGGATGCATAGTTCTGTTGCTCATAAGGACTTCTATCCGCTGACCTATAAATTAATTTATAATAGATGTCAACAAGAGAATTTGCTTATGGGATTTTTATGTTCCGTTGGACTTGTAATCTCTAGATTCTTTTATCTTGTTTTTAAGTTTGTGGAGCCTAATTATTACCTTACGGACATAAACATGGCAAAACATTTACACTTTCGGTTTTTTTTAGTTCGAGTCTGAGATGTATTACGTACGTGATTTTCTTGAATTTTTTTTTTTCGTCATAGTAAAATTCTAGAACGATTGAAAATGAATACAGCTCTCTAGTACAATAAACTACAATAAATTTTGTGTGTTTTTGTTTGCATTTTTTTAAATTCTTGCTCTCTTTAGTAAGAAATTAGGATTTTAATCTGTAACATTTGTAGGCTTGTGCCTTCTAGTGTTTCTGTTTATTGCTAAGAAATTTGAGCTTACCATATGTGAATTTATACACATCTTCTCCGATAACCATTGTTGGATACATGCGTGGTAAATGAAGATATATATGTGATGGTTTGTTTGCTGAATGGTGATCAAGATAACGATGATTTATGTACTTGATGCAAAATTTCAGAACTTGCTTGTAGCAATAAAGCCATTTGCTATGTTATGGTTTTTGGATGTGAGAGGCTGATAGATTGCCTTAGTGGGCATTTATTAGTTAGTCTACTTGAGTTGGAGAATTAGAGTCATTTTGTTTGGAGTTGAAATGAGGTTTGAAATTGTGTGTTTGGTTGAAAATGAAATGTTTGAAGTTAAAAAGTGTAAAATGTGTTTAGAAAAAAAAATCAGTATGGATTTTGTTTCATTGCTTTTAAAATTCTATGCAATTTAAAAAAAACAAAAGAAAAATCATCTTATTGCGACTCGAAATCTCAAAGTTACGAACTTAAAATATGAGTTTTTAAGCTAGAGTTGTAGATGTGTATGGCGTAATTGAGTTTACTTTTGAAAAAAAAAACAAAAAGTAGTGAAACTAAGTTTACTTTTGAAGGAAAAAAAGGAAAAATGTCATAAATTCTCCCTAAATTTAATCACTAGTGTCAATATGTTTAATGAATTATGAAATGTATATATTGTGCCCCTTGAATTTTAACATGTGTGTCAAGTTATCCCATTTGTTAGTTTTTGTTAGTTTTTTTGTTATCTTCAATTTTAAAATGCCTCATGAATTTTGTTGTTGTATCAAAATGCACCCAAATGTTTTCATTTGTGTCAAAATGTCTAATGATTTTTAATTTTTGTGTTAAACTAACCCCCTAATTCTTAATATTTATATCAAATTATCCCATTTATCTTATTTAATTGTCTAATATTGTATAATCATTTAATAATTATTAATTTTTTAGAATAGATAAAAAATATTTTTTATTCTAATCAAGTGATATGCATCCTTTTTAATGTACTTTTTTTATTTTTTTTATTTTAATTTTAATTTATTTGGATTATGGGTTTGTTTATACACATAAACAAACCCATAATCCAAATGGTTGGTTTTTTAATTTAAAAACCAAATGGTTTTTACATATAATCCAAATGGTTTAATACTCCTTCCTAGTTATATTTTTTAATTTAAAAAATGATGGGTTTTTATATTTTGGTGCAGTATGAATCATAATTAAACTACAATTTGTAATATTAAGATAATAAAATAATGAACATAAACTGTGTAGTTATTTTTGTTTAAAAAAAATCAAAATGAATGTAATTTGAATTAAAATAAGCAAAATAAAAATAGTGATTCAAGAAAAGATATAGATTTTTTTTTACTAAAAAAATTAATAATTATTACGTAATTATATAATATTAGATAAAAGAAAAAGAAGATAGATGAGTTAATTTGACTCAAATATTAAAAATCAGATGATAGTTTAATAAAAATATTAAGGATCATGTGGCATTTTAACATATTTATTAAAGATCATGGGATATTTGGACATAGATATGAGGGTAGTTTGATACAAAAATAAAAGATCAGGGAGTATTTTGATATTAAAAATAAAGAAAAAAACTAACAGAAACTAATAAATAAGGTAAACTAACACACTTATCAAAGTTTAGGGGACATAAAATATACTTTTTAAAATTCAGAAGATAACTTGACACTAATAATAAAACTCAGAGAATTTTTAAAATTTTTGCCTAAAAAAAAAAAAAGTAGTTTGGAATTGATTGCGACTGCAATGAAATTGGGGCTTATTAGATTAGCAGCAAGGTCCTGGCACAAGTCAACGCTTGGATTCATGACAGCTGACCAAATGTGTAGCTGCCTTTTCCAAGAAGTTGTGTTGTATATTGTGTGAAGACGGCAAAGATATGGCAGGAAAAACCACAAAATTATCCCATTAGTTGAAATCTTGTATTCTTGAGATTTTTTTGTTTTTTAACTTGAAAATATCTTGTGTTGGAATCAATATAACTTTATTGTGAGGTGATAGTTGCAATCACTTGTATTCTCCTCAAGAATTACAAAAAACATATTATGTCGATTTCCTTAAAATTCTTTCCATTCTTACACCTTTTAATTGATTTTTTTGTTATAAAATTAGAAAAATCATTGTACAAAGATTCTCAACTTTAGTTGAAGATAATTGTTATGCCTAATTTTGATAGAGTTAAAATTAAAAGTGGAATTTTAATCGAATTAACCAATGATTAACTCATCAACGTAAACTTCGGATCTTCCTACTTTTAAGTTAAAAAAAAAAAAAAAGGTTTAACCAATTGAGGTGCGAGTTTTGCCTATGAGAATGTAAATTTGTATATTGTTTTCTCACAAAATTCAGAAAAAGGATTTCGTAAACATCTCTTTCTGGCCTCGCATTGGGTGGATTTCTCTGGGTCATGGGCCTGATATCATAGTTACCTCGGCCAAGCCTTAAACACCCCATTAAATATGTTTTATATATTTTATTCGAGTAATGGTAAAGTATATTAATTCTAATCCAAATTTTTATCGGTACAAATTCATATATTATATTTTTATTAATAAATATAATAAATCGATGTAATAATTTTTTAAACACTTACTAATAAAAAAACGACAACTCATATCAACATAAGTTGGTACTCAAAAGTTAGGATTAGAGTTGGTGTCTCTAATATTGTCATTTTATTTTGTTTATATAATATTGGAGAAAATAACTTAAATAACCACATTTTTTCATTTAATGTTTACCATGACACGAATTTCATATTTTTGATCAACATGACACAGATTTTAATTAATTTTAGTTTAATTTTGTGTCATGACCATCTTGCTTTGAATGACTGTTAAGGATCTTAAGATTTGTTTTACATCGCTTCTGTTTTTGTTTCTAGTCGGTAAAAGAAGACAAAAAGGAGTTGTGACTACCTTAAGCTTTTGAAGAGCTTTTGAAGTCAAAATAATTTTAATTGTATTAGTAAGTAATTAAAATGTTTTATTCTATGGTATCTACCTTAAGCTCTTATCGAAGTTTTTAAGTTCATTGAAAATATTTTTTTTTGGAAGTCATTTTTTCTTATTTTGACAAAAAATTCTTTTGAAGACTAGAAGTTTTTATAATAGATCCTCTAAACACTTTGAAAGTAGTTTTTGGACTCAAGAAACCAAAAACAACTTTTAAAAGGCTCTACCAAACAGACTTTTGATAAACTTGGATTTTTTTTTTGGTCTCTTTTGATGTCCCCCGGTAAATAGTGGAGACGTCATCATAAAATACATGCCAATAGTGGACAATTCTTTTCCCCTTCTCGTTTTCGTTTACCATTTTAATATTTCTCATGCTTTTATACTCCCACTAAAAAAAATTTAATCTAATACTAATTAACAAGAAATGTGAATTGTCAATTGATGTGCTTAATTAATAATTAAAAATTATAATTCATTAGTAAAAAAGGTTGATAACTTAAATTGATATTAAAAAGTTAGGATTTAAAAAATCTCTCTAATTATCATCTATTACGTATTATGTATGAAGATAATAAGTTATTAATGATAAGTTACAACCGATTATAATCAAGTAAAAATCAATCCATTTAATTTAGTAACTTACCAAAAAAGAAAATAATAAAAGAAGAAATGATTCAATTGAGTAAATATCCAAATGACTTCTACTCGGGCATGAGGTACTACCATGAAATGACATTACTATAGTCTAGTGGGGCAAATCAAAAGGTAAGCAAAAGTTGCGTCCTCACTCCTCATTTTACTTTGCTCCTCAGTGTGGTTTGAACCTTTTTTGACCCATTTTCATGCTAATTCCTTTTCATTTTCGAAGACTTACCTGTAAAGATCCACTGAATGTAATTTTGGCTATGTTCCAAACTCCCATTTGAAGCAATCTACCAAATCTTATTATTCCCAATTCAAAAATAAATAAATAAATAAAAAAAATCTCCCACTCTGTGGGCCCACAAAACCAACTCAATTCCGACAGACTAGATCCTTCCCACACTGAGCCCATCTCTATTTATCCAATCAGAAATGCACACGTCATGTGAGTACTTTGAGCTTTCATGTCAGCGACTCAGCGAATAATAAGTGGGAAACTTCCAAATATCAATGTTTTTTTTTTTTTTGGTTAAATATTTTTTCACCCATAAAGTTGTTGATTTTAAAAAAGGAGCAAAATTTATCATAGTAAGTGAACTTCTATTTTACTGGTTAGTTTTGTTGTTTCACCCACAAGTTGTTTTATGATATGTAAAGGCACCATTAAAATTTTAAGGTGAATTTGGCACAATAATTTAAACTCATGGATTTAAACTTAATTTTTGTTTTTTTCTGAATATTTTTTTTATCTTTTATAAAAAAGTCAATAAAAATTACTATTAAAACTTACAAATCTTAATTCAAACTTATACATCAAACACCTTCTTATACTATAATACACAGAATTTTTTATGGTTATAAAACAATCACCCATTCAGATAAAACTAGAGTACAGATTCTTGTAACATTTTTATTTCTACTTTTAGACCATCTAATCTTTATTAAAAACCTTGTTTCACGAATTATCCTAAAATATAATTTTGATCAAATGAGAAAATATACATTATCATACTATACCCTATCCTAAATAGATCATGCGGATAAATATCAAAAATCTTTATTTGGACTTTGAAGATGATAAAATCAGATATTAAATAACCGCTAGATTATTGGTGCAGTGTTTGTTCATCGTGCTTGTTGTTATATTAAAAAAACAAAAAGAGTAGTAATTTTGTTGAGCATTTTCCGTAAAAGAAGAAGATTGAAGGAGCGCGTGGGGAAGCACGCGTTCTTTTCCTTGAGCCACAGTCCGAAGTGTTCTACGCACACACACACAGAAGTAGAGTAGTCACTCACAGGTTTTAAACTGAAACCATTAAAAACTCCCTCAACAAACTCTAAAATACGCGCACCATATAAAGGCCATTTGGCTTTATGTTTACCTCTTCTTTTTCTCTCTTCTTCTTCTTCTCTCTCTCTCTCCTCTCACTTTTGGCGGCTCTCAGAATTCGAAGCTCTAGCTCCTCTGAGAAACCCTAATTTCCTCGCACCGCTCGTCGATACACCTATATTTACACCGCTATCGCTTCGTTTCCTCTTCTCCGAGCTTGAATAACGGAGGTCGGATTGGGACTGACCTCGGAGAAGGCGGCAATGGAGGCCTCCGTCGGGCAAAAGGCTCAGAAACAGCACGAGTTTGCTCTCGCCTCGGTATCTGAGCTCGCTTCGTCTTCGTCTTCGTCTTCCTCCGATGTTGCTTGGTCTTCGCCGGCGATTGCTCGGTTTGCGAGCGATTGCGGAATACCGGAGCTCCGGTTTCATACGGAGTCCGAGCCGGTCACTGTCGTCAATGTTGATCTCCGAGCGGCTAAGGTTCGTTTTCCTTTTGTTTTTCTTCGGATTGTTGTTTCGTTGTTTGTTTGATAGCCGAGAAAGGGAAGGAAAATGGAAAGAATGATACGGAATCAAAAAGTACGTGCAGATCTCTTAGAATTTTGTGGTTTGGATGAACTTGTTTGGTTTCATTTGTTGCTGTAGAGGAAGATAAGGAATATAGTATAGATTGTGCTAGATATTGGAATAAGATATCTTTAGCATTGTAAAAGTAAGTGAAGAAATTAAGCTGGTGGAACGAACAGTTTTCTTTTAAGTTTTCGTTAATTATTCTGTTTTTTAGATTTTAAGTCTCAGTTTATCATTCTGCGGTTTAACCTGTTATAAGCTAATTTTGTGCTGTTTATTTTACTTCTTTTGTTGAGCTATAAAATCATCCACTACTTGCAATAAGTGGCATTATCAAATAAATTAAACTTGCTGTAAGGAGATTCTGTTAGTGTTTGGTTAAATGCTTTGTTTTAGCGTTATAAGATTCAGTTTAACATTTTTTCGATCTAATTATATGCGTTTCTTTTAGTAATTTATTTGATGAGCTTTTGGATCATCCATGCCCGGCGTAATATGTAGTTAATGACACTACAAAGACTGTAATGCATTTTGTTGTCTGTATTTTGTTTCTCAGCTTTACAAGTTAGGCCCTGTAAGCTCGGTTTGCATATCCGAAGCGTCTAATGTCAGCAAAGAGGTAAAATGTGTTTTAAAAAATTGAGTCTTATAGGTGATCTGGTAATTTATTTATGGTTAACAAAAGTTGTGTGATTTTGAGTACTGGAAGTCCTAATAGAAAATATATTTCATTTCTGAACTAGAAGGATTCGAGAGGAGTGACTATTCGGTTTAGAAGTGAGGAAGATAGCACGGCCTTCCATAATGCATTTGAGCAACTGAAGGAGGACTCTGTTATTCAAGGTGCTATTTTAGAACTTCATGAAGATCTTTTGTTTCCTGTTGGAATGGATTATGGAAATAGATTAGGTCATTTAAAACAGAGAATTCTAGTTGTTAACTTGTAGCTTGTTTCACGTTTGTAAGCAGGTTTCTCATTTAGCTTTAGGAAGATTGGAATTGGAAGATAGTTCGGTTTTGTACCATTAGCATGCATGTGAAAGATGAAGTCATAATTAAGGCATAACATTTGACACAATCTTTATCCCCCGCTGCCTAAGGTTGCCTTTTATTGCATTGGTTTTGGCATGATGTCTGCTTTGAATTTCCTCTTTTAGGAGCACGTTTACCAAACGGAGCAACATCAGCATCTAAAAGCAAGTTTGATGATAAAATAGAACCATCTTCTGCTAAAATGTATTTCCATTACTATGGACAACTGCTACATCAGCAAAACATGTTACAAGATTACGTTAGGACAGGTAATTTGAATTAGCTGTTACATTTGTTTCTTTGATCTTGCATGTGTATTGTCTGTTACTTCTATTTGAGAAGGTTACCCAATAATCAAAATGCAAATTGCTGTTAAAGAATTATCTGAAACACTGATCCATAACATCATTTTGTACATCAATCATGTTTCCCTAGGAACGTATTATGCTGCTGTCATCGAAAACCGTGCCGATTTTTCTGGACGCGTGGTGGTTGATGTTGGCGCAGGCAGTGGAATCTTGTCATTGTTTGCTGCTCAGGTAGACTTTGCTGTTTCACCAAGTTGCATGTATTCTAAGCATCTTTGGTTCTTGAGTGTGGATAATTTTGTAGGGTGTGTCTTCATTAATGAGCACTTTCTTTTGCTCTTATTAGGCTGGCGCAAAACATGTTTATGCTGTAGAAGCATCTGAAATGGCAGAATATGCACGCAAACTAATTGCTGGAAATCCAGCATTGAGCGAACGAATAACGGTGAGAATCTTTCTAAGTTTAGTGTCTCTGTCATTATTTGGCAATAATACTGTTCTCTTTGGGTAATTTACCACTTATCTTTTCCATTCGGGTCAATATATACCTATCATAATTAGGTGGTCAAAGGTAAAGTAGAGGAGGTTGAATTACCAGAGAAAGCCGATATTCTGATCTCAGAGCCAATGGGTAAGTTTTTTCATCCCTGCTTCTCCTTTTTTTACGTGGATTTTGATCCTCTAGTCATTTGGGAAGATAATAATTTCGTTATCTGTTTATTTTTTTCCTTCCTTTCTATTTCTTACTCCGGAACTCTCACTTATAAATATTACTATATTATATATTTGTAATTTGTCGCTACTAGTTAACATGTTGCGAATGATACGATAACATTGATCTAGTGAACCATAGCATGTTTAGGCTGCGTTCCCTGATTTTTTGTGGAAGCGAAGTATGTTTACACAAATGTTTTTTGTTGTTGGCTTTTAGGCACCTTATTAGTGAATGAGAGAATGCTGGAGTCCTATGTGATTGCAAGAGATCGGTTCCTTGTCCCAAATGGAAAAATGTTTCCTACAGTTGGAAGGTAATTCTACCCTTGAAATATATATTGCTTAATATGGTGTTATGCACTATACTGGTCCTAGCGCGATATGAATACCGCCTTAAGGTTATGCTTTTCTCATGGACTAATAAAATTGACTTGGAAATTGTATACCACCGTAGGTGCTCTGTGAGTAATGGATGTTTCTTAATATTGCAATTTTCTTGTTTTGTCATTATGCTATCAAGTATCAAGGAGCAATGTGCTAGCAGCTCTTAGCAGACTTGTATCCTCAACCTGTGTTCTTAGAAGCTTACTCTTAAAGAGATTTTGGAATTTTTTTGTTAAAGTTTTACATGCTTATAATTCGAGTAGAAAGTTACTTTTGTCGAGTCTTTACATGACTGTCGTCAAAGTCTGTGCCAGGCAACAAAACTCCTAAGAACTACGGCTGGTAACTGTTGTTGTCTTATGTTATTTTGTGCTACCTTTTTCAGTATTTAGTTAGTACTTTTACTACATTCCGAAGGTTTTGGTGTTTGTCTTGTGTACTTAGGTGTGGAAATTGTTCTATCATTTACCTTTTCAGTTCTCATGATTTGAAGTTGATTACTTCTGTAGGATACACATGGCACCTTTCAGTGATGAATATTTATTTGTTGAAATTGCAAATAAGGTGCGTATATTGTGATTTTCTGCATGTAGTTTTTCCAAGGGGAACAATACGAGAAATTAGTTGGATAGACTCTTCATAGTTTAATATTTGTGGCACTGAAAGTGTATGAATATCTTACAACAGTATATGGAAATGGAGAAACCTAAAAATAAAGCTGTATATTTGATTCTGAAATCCTAAACAAATTTGCTATGGTGTTTGTTACTCTCCTCCCTCGAAAGCAACAGCATTGTAGAAAATTTCTGATGGAATAAATAATTTCAAGATTGCTGCACATTACAACTAAGCTAACACAAATCGATAGTTTGATCGGTGTCTTGAAGAAATGTTTAGCTGGCTAATTTATTCTTTTACAGGCCCTTTTCTGGCAGCAGCAGAATTATTATGGTGTTGATTTGACAGCCTTGCATGGATCTGCATTTCAGGGATATTTTTCTCAGGTCCATATTATTATTTCTTAAATACAAGGCTGGAAGATATTTAGTTTTTAGTGATTTTAGGTGCAGACGTCTATGTTCTTGCTTAAATTTCATTATGGTCTTGCTAAAGCTTTTATCCTTGGGGTTCTCGTAACAGCCTGTGGTAGATGCTTTTGATCCAAGATTGTTGGTGGCTCCCTCAATATCTCATGTGATAGACTTCACTAATGTCAAGGTATCAATGTGTTATTTTACACTTCTTCGTCGACCTCTCATTCTAGGCTGGCACATGCTGACCCTTATATATATATATATATATATATATAAACAAGAAACCATCTCTCGTTCTGTTTGCTGTCTCATCATTTGAACCAATCACCAATTTTTGAATTTTATTTTGCAGGAAGAAGATTTATATGAAATCGATCTACCATTACGATTTATAGCCTCCGTGGGCACTAGAGTGCATGGGCTGGCATGCTGGTTTGATGTTCTGTTTGATGGGAGGTAATCATCTGATCCTGGTCAAAAGAAATTTACTCTTACATCCACGGTGGTGTGATTCTTTCGTTGGTTCCTTAAATGTTTTTTGAACTGCTTGATCCACAGCACTGTTCAAAGGTGGCTTACCACTGCGCCTGGCGCACCAACAACTCATTGGTACCAATTACGCTGTGTTTTATCTCAGCCAATTTACGTTATGGCCGGTCAAGAAATCACCGGACGACTTCGCATGGTTGCTCATGATGCTCAGAGTTATACCCTATATCTAACGTTGTCAGGTTGTCTCCATTTATATGATCGCGAGGTATGGACCTTAGTTTTGTGGTTTAACAGTTTACTAACAAGTTATAATTTCCGACAGCTAAAATGTGGGGCCCGGGTGCCGAGCAAGGAGGCGTACTTCAAACATCATCTTGCAAACTTGATCTTAAAGAACCCTACTATAGAATGTCCCAACCACAAGCTTATGCATTGGCCCAAGATCAGCAACCGCACCAGCTAATACATACACAGGTATCTGGCTAACCCTGTTACCTACGACTCTCAGTGATAAAGATGAACCAAATTAATTACCACCTTTAGTTGTAGGAAACAACTAGACTGACGTATATATTATGCGCTTGTGTTGTGAAGTGCTTTAGCGCCCAGTTCATTCAATAGGTTTTTCCATTAAAAACAATACTTATATAAATGCATTTACATAGGCTCTCTCTATGGTCGTCAGTAACACATAGACATGAGTCTCTATAACAGATAGACATGAGAAGTATAATACAGCATTCATTCGATATAACACTTCTCATCTCAAACGCAACACTAAAGAAATTAGTTTTCCCAGACTGTTATTACAAGTTTCCAACGTCGGTGTTCCTTTAAATATTTTTATTTATTATGTGGAAGAACGGTCCTTCCGGAAGGACAGTAGACAATCCCTATATACCATATATTTATACGTGTCTGATGTAAATTTAATCATACAAGTAGGCGTGACAAAGCCTGGTGCTGACTTTTCCCGATTGTTTGCGTTTGTAATCGTCAATATCGTGGAGTTTCAGACCTGGGGTAATATTTTAATTCTTTCCAGGATATCCCCATTCAATCGCAGGATTTAGAGGACATTGACTTGCTTGCACAACCATCTCCAAGTTCAGGTGCACAGCTTAACACATTGAATGGATAATGGTATATTTTTCCCCCTTTTACCTTTTGAAAGGATCTTTGATGGAACTTTTTTCCCATAACATGTTGCATCTTGTTTGTAACATAGAACCTTAACAACTTCAAGGTCCATCGGTCCTCCACCGTTATTTATCGTCGCCCCTGGTTCTGTTTAGGGTCAATCCCTGTAAATTATGACTTTAATTTATTATTTTGAGTGATTGTGCAGTGTATTCTGTACAATGCTATTTGGATTTTAACCATCCCAATAAAACAAGTTAGATTGTTCCAAAAATTTCCTAGGTCTTAATGGCAACAGCCACCGTGTGCTAAAGGTCTCACGATTTATAACCTATGATGGAATTGATTAGTATCCAAGAATCCTACTTATAAATTTTTTTTTTTTGGAAGTCAATGGTAGGAATTGTAGTTTTAACTGTTGATTTTTTTTTTTTTAAATTAATGATTTGATCTATAGGAATGTTCATGTTAAAAATTTATGACACGCAACATGAAAGTTGTTCTTTAAGTATAAATTGAAAAATTAACTAATTCAGTAATTAAAAATGCATTTCTTGTCAATGGTGAAAATGGGCAATTGCTGTTATGAAAAATCCTAAATTGAACTATAGGTATGCGATGTGATCTTGTAGTACGAAAGTGTAACCCTAAATTGTAGTCTTTTTTTTTTTTTTATTCCTTCCAAGTATGTATTCACTATAAAACAAAATTAAAAATATATATACGTCTACTATTTCTTTTAGTACATATAACTATTTCGCAGCATTTTTTTATGAGAAGTAAATAATTCATTTTCGTACTATTTGGCAGCATTTTTTTTTTATGGGAAGTAAATAATTCATTTTCTTTTATCAACAATTTAGTTGTACTAGACTAATGAGTTAAAGACAACAAAAGAAACAAATGCTAAGTCGCTTCCAAGTTATGGCTCCGATTTCCAAACGACATGATGATTTAGAGTGAACTAGCCAAGTATGACCTGTGATTACTAATTGTTGATATATTCGTTGAATAATCTAAATTATCTAGCTAGTATTTAAAAAAAAAAAAAAAAGATTATGATCATTGTAGGAAGAAGAAAAACTAAAAAAGAGGCGTAAAACGGTAATTATACTGTGTGAGCAGTCTGTAATTTTTACATAATAGAGGTAAAAATGTTAATTCATTGTAGATGAAGGAAATTCAACTAAATCAAAGGGTAAAAAATCTCAACACTGTAGACAAAATAATAAAATATATGAGGACAAAACCATCCTTTTATTGTAGATAAGTCAAAATCAGCACATAAGATAGGGGCAAAATCGACATTTTAATGTAAAAAAAACAGTTACTGTGCATTACCGTAGAAAAAAAAATTGTACAGTAAAAGCAACAAAAATTTATAAAAAAAAATCACTGTTTATGAACAGTGAAATATGCATCCTTTAAAAAAAAAAATTAAAAAAAAAAAATTAATGTAAAAAGAGCAAAAGTTTTTAAAAAAAAACTATTCACTGAACAGTAAAGCAAACAGCAAAAGTAAAAAAAAAAAAAAATACTTTTTTGTTACATAATTTTTTTTTAAAGGATTGCACTATTTCACTATTTAATAAACAGTTATTTTTTATTTTTTTTTTTAATTGTTATTGCTTTTGCTGTATAATTTTTTTTCTACAATAATGCAAGTCAAAAATTGAAGAAAACAAACCCATCGGAACCTAAAACCTAGAATTTCAAAACCCAAAATACATACAATCTAAGGAGCAAGAGAGAACAACTGAAAAAACGAAAACCAAAGAGAGATGAACATTGACCAAACAAACATCAAATGAAAAAAGGGGACGGCAGCAAGAGAAGGAGGAAGACAAACATAACCAAAAAAATGTAAAGAGAGAGAGAAAAAGAAGAGTGAAGAAGAAAGGATTTGGAGAACCAAAAAAATCTAAAGAGAGAGAGACAGTGAGGATTGAGGAGCGAAGAAGAAGATAAAAAAATGTAGAGAGAGAGAGAGAGAGATAGACAAGAGAGCGAAGAAAAAAAAAAAAGTAAGAGAGAGAGAGGATAGACAAAGGAGAGCAAAGAAGACAAAAAAATGTAGAGAGAGAGAGAGAAGACGACAAAAAAATGTAGAGAGAGAAGACCGAAGAAAAGAGAGAGAGAGAAAGCAAAAAGACAAACCCACAAATAAGGTTTCAAGGGCAAAAAAAGGACACCACTGTGAAAATTGGGAAAAACCAAAGGGTTTCAAGGATGAAGAAGTTATTTTACTGTTCACTAAACAATGAAAATTTACACTCCATTAGCATATTAAGTTATATGCGAGTACGAAACTTTCTAAAAGACGAAGACGGGCCATGTACGTATTAATTTGGTTGATACTTGAAATATTATGGCACCAAATTCAAACCATGAACAGACTTCAATGATACGAGTAAGGACAATTTAATTACGTAATTTATGTAAGCACGTACGCTTAAACTACGGACAGCAAAATTAGTTTTTGATTTCATCACTGTGCTAAAATAAATTTTACTAAAGATCAACCAATAATGAATACGTTTATAACTTGATTATATTTACAACGAAAAACCTACAAAACGACGACAGAAACGTCATTAGCTTAAAATCTCGACAATGTCTTCGACTAACGACGGCGTCATAGAAATGAAAACGACATGTCAAAAAGCCAATATATGACAAAAACGACAATCTACAGTAGAAACTACATTGAAAATATAAATGAATTTATGCTATATATACTAAAAAACAAAACAGAAAACAAATCTCACCATGTAATGTACACGTTTTCTTTACCTATGCGGTTGTACAATGACTCAGATCATACAAGAACCATGCTCATGGTATTTTTGTTTTTGTTTTAAAAAATAGTGAATAGCATATTGAGAGTTGGAACGCTAGCAAAATTATTTTCCAGCAAATTTGACAAGAATAAAGTACATAATTAATAACACGCTGTTTGTATATCAGTCGCTTCTATTGCCTTTATCGATGCCAAAGAATGATAAATTAACCTTAACCAAAATTCAGCTGTATTAAAAAAGGAGTAGCACTTAACAAATCCATGTGACTTCTGGATAATGTATCAGTAACATTAAAAGAAGCTTTACCTGTCGGATCTGTCTGAAAAAATTTCAAGTTGCCATTGCTACAGCAGGAAATGCTTAACACTGACCACGTTATAACAGCGGCTGCAAAGAGTTGGGTGCTCTGGAAACGAACCAACTTGAAGTGAATAATTCCAACATCTTTCGCACTTACCACCCTCCGCACGGGACACACCGATCCACACTTTAGTTTTCCCTTGGACAAGGCATTCTCCAGTGTGTGGTATGTTCCTGGTGAGCTCATTGTCCATGGATGAAAGAATCTCTACCTGCAAATATCATCAAGCACATTTGTTTAGATTTTACTAGTTAAAACAGAAATATGTTTGAATATAATCAATGCATGTAACAATAACAAGTCAGAAAATACCTGAGATGTGATGAAAATTCGATTCAAAGTATCTGCATCATTATCGGCTTCACACATTTCACGTAATCTTGAGGCCAGATCAGCATTGGAAGTATGGAGATAAACTTTGGCTTCTAAACTGGAGCCTATCAGCTTTCCAGTACGAGCAACCTCCAGGACTTTATTCACCTCGTCCTCAACTGGTCGAAAGTGTTAGAATCAGTCACGAGCAAGCAAAGCATGGGGAAAAGATGAACAAGCATTAAATCAACACAAGTTCGATAGGACCATTGGCTGTATTACCTCGAGAATTTTTTCCCAGAAATCAACCTCTTCAGGAGGAAATGAAAGCCATGTTGTGTTTGGAGCCGGCCAGCGTGATTCGAAAACAAACTCGGCCATGGATCCATCTTCTTTGGTATACTTGAAAGGGAGGTTCTGCCATACGTCCTCGGCCAAATGGGGCAATATGGGAGCTATCACTCTTACAATGGAAAGGAGATGTGCTTCAAGAACTGTTTGACAGCTTCTCCTTGTCAAACTTTTTGTACCCCTGTAATATCAATCTCTCTAGTTTTATATAGGTAACAAATGCTGCTATTCTAGCATAATTAGGAGCATATAATCCCGTCACTCCCTAATGCGATACATTGACATATATTTAGCAGTTCACGTAAAACTATCTCCTTGTTCACATATCTTAGGACTAACTTATTAGGAAAACAAAAAGAGTGTTTTAGGTTATGCAAATAATAAAAACGAATAACCAGAAGGGCAACGCATGTGTAGGCAACAAGATCATGTAGGTAAATGGCAGGAAAGGAAGTTGGATTAACTACAAACTTGTAGATAGAGCAGGGACGAGTTACCCCACATAGAGGCGATCTTTGGCAACATCAAAGTAGAAATTGGAAAGGTCAACAATGACAAACCGTTGGATGACCTGGAAATTCGTAGACAAACATAATAATCAAAATCAAATTTTTTTTTTTTAATAAATTTATGCTCGGTGCTCCTAACAACATGCTAATAGCTTGTTTTTCCAATGCAATCATTCCATCGAGTATGATCTCCAAACAAAAAATCAACAATACTTGAGATATTTTACCTGAAAGATCTTAAAGAACTGATAGTTCTCGTAGCTCTCTCTAATGTTCTTTACAACATTATCGAGCTGAAATAGAGCATGCCGATCAATCATGGGAAGATCATGGTATGGAACAGCATTATCAGCCTGCCACCAAGGCACAATATATCTATAAGTGTATCTAGGTAGAAGCAACAAATAGATAGATGGAACTGCAGCACACAGCATTGCATCAAAAAACGGAAATAAGAGGTGGTATTTTTATAAGTTAAAAAAAAAAAATTCAGATGAGTAGAAGGGCTGAGTCATGAGTTTGGATCCTGAAGAAGGCTAAGACAAAAAATTATAGCAACTGATATTGAACATACATGCCAATCGTGCAGATTTCCCAAAAGGTATCTCAATGTCCCTCGCAGCTTCCGATAAATGTCTGACATTTGGCGGAGAACTTGAGACCAATCATGACGTCACCTGTATAGTCTACACTGGAAACCCAGAGTCGCAAAACATCAGCTCCATAACCAGGTGCTTCCTGCCAGCAGAGAAACAAGGGGCAGCAATGGTCTATTAAGCAATAGTTTCACATATTCCTTCAAGGAAAGGCTCGGTAAAGGGGCAGCAACGATATTCAAAATTGACTGACCTTTTGGTTTTTTCCTCCTTCTATCACACTTTTTGGGTCTACAACGTTACCCAAAGATTTGCTCATCTTTAGACCCTTCTCGTCCAACACAAATCCATGTGTAATAACACCAGAATATGGAGCCTGTCCTGTACCAAAGACAAGTAAAAAATTCATGCAGTGTCGTAACTGACTAAAAAATATCTTTAATTACAAAACCCTCGGTTTAGAAATTTATAACAAGGAAAAAAATTTTCAATGCACTAGCATTCTAGAAACCAATCAGAATATCAGACTGCTTGGACACCTCTCCTCACCTACTGTAGCTAAGGGGCAGGAGACTAGGGCAGCAAATGTTCAACCTAAAACTATTCTCTTTCATCTACATCTAACATAAAAGCAAAATTGAGGAAGGCATTCATCGAAATGTGATTATCCTTCAACTCAGTAACAATTAAATATCCTTAAGTATTTGTAATAATGTACCTATAAATCATTTAAAAACATTAGAAGTTTAAACTGAAACACTAATGTTATTAAATGGAAAACCATTATAACGTGGGAAGATGTTATTAAATATGTCCAGATACCACCTTTTGTAGCAATGCTTGTTAACAAAGAACTCTGGAACCACCCACGATGCTGATCTGTGCCTTCAAGGTACAGGTTGCTGGAAAACTAAGGCCATTCCTGTTTCCCAAGACTGCAGCCCAAGAAGAACCTGAAATAGAAAGAATTAGAACAACATTAGAATCCACAAAAAATGAAAAGGTCTACAAAGTTATGGATCATGTTCAGAATGTAGCAATAGAAATGAGAAACTAAATGCGATCAGGAACATGCATCAGGAATCAATGGACATTAATTATATCATTGTCATCGATAATTCGTATATCTATGCAGCTAGAGATGTCATATTATACTTTTATACAATACCTGAATCAAACCACACGTCCATCGTGTCAGTCCCTTTTACATACTCCGATGCTTTATCACGATATTTACCGGGGAGAAGATCCTCCACCTTCATGTACCACCAGGCATCACTACCCTTTTCAGCTATTATAGCTGCCAACAAAACTAACTTGAATGAATAAGTTTTGTTTACCTTTATAAGGTCCAAAGTAAGATATGATCAACTGCACAAAATGCCTGTATGGCCATTCCATCTATCCATGCACATTTGTGTGACAAAGAAGGCAGGAGGGAAGAGTTTAAGGAGAGAGATCTTGAACTCAAACTACAAGTTGTTAGGAGGCTGCAACTAAATAGTTCTTACCCTTTATGTGATCAATAGTCTCTTCATTCATTAGAGGTTCCTTTGTTTGCACATGATAAAAGACTGGAATTGGAACACCCCATGTCCTTTGCCGAGAGATGCACCAATCAGACCGGCCAGAAGTCATTGCAGAAATTCTGTTCTCTGCCTGAAGAAAAAAAAATGCTCATTCAAACACACGAGATAACACCAATAAACTGTCGTTAAAATGAGTACTACAAAGCAATGAATAAGTCCCACATGAAAAAATAGTGCCGCCAAAACACACTTGATAGAATAATGAAAAAACATAAAAACGTATATCAGCTTCAAATTCACTTACACCATTTGATAAGATGTTTTGAGAATTCCATTTCACTTTTTTTTTTTTTTTTTTAAAGAGTTGATGGGGATATATTATCAACCTAATTTGTTTAATTCACTATCCCTCGTACATTTTCTAAAAGCAGATCAAATAAGAGAATGGCGTATTGCTCCTAGATTAACATCAAAGTCAGAACCTCCTGGAAATGCCGTGAGTCAAAAGTAGGATTTCAGCCTTGAAATCCATTTACCAGCATCACCAAAATCTTAGAGGCTAGTTAGTTATTACTGAAATCAAAGGCAAAGGGACAATACTGAATAAATGCAAGATGATACCATTTTTTAAATCAAACTAAAGAAACAGATGGGAAAATATGTATCACGTTTTGCCCCAGTGAGTAGTAAAATAAGAGACGAACACCAAAAAGTTCAGATTCAAACTAACAAATGAGCCAAATATACAAGTATAGTGCCTATGCTATTCATGTACCTATACAAAATAACAAATACCTGAGATGGAACCCATTTTACATGACCAATTGCATCCATGGCAGCTTGGCGAAATTCTTCGACCGACGCAAACCATTGTTCAGTCGCTCGAAATATCGTAGGCTTTTTTGTTCTCCAATCATATGGATACTTGTGTGCTTCAGAGGAGTAAATGGAAGAGTTCACAACCACCACAGGTTATTGTGACCTTAAGAAACTGAAAATAGATAGAATTCATCTTTGGTTCAAGCAAAATAAACGAAGACTTACCATAAGATTCTTCCATTATAAGTGACAAATGTTCATCCAAATATTTTACAACAGCAACATTGCCATCTGCAAGCACATTAAGCCCATTGAACTGTCCAGCTTCTTCAGTAAACTTCCCATCATCATCGACAGGAGAAAGTATTGGCAGTCCATACTTCAAGCCAGTCACGTAATCTTCCTGACCATGACCCGGAGCTGTATGGACCAGTCCAGTTCCTGACTCTGTTGTAATATAATCTCCTCCTACGACTACTGGACATTCCTTATTGCTGATTGGATGAATATACCTGAGACCGGAATCAGAAAGTACATTTTAGCCAATAGGTGGTTCATTGAAGTATATTTTCATCTTATGAAATTAAGCATGCAATAAAGAAATATAAGCATTACTCAGGTTTAGGTTTCTAGCATCTTCTGTCACCTGGAGTTTTCAATATCTGAACCTGACAGTGTTTTCCTGATATTAAGCTTCACACTCCATTTTGCCTCTAACGTTGGCACCAGATCTAGAGCTACAACAAGGCAAGGCTTCTTTTCTTCCTTCAAAAAATTGCCAAGCTGTCTTTTTTTGTTTCCAGCAGATAAAGATGAATCTTCTGAGAGTGTTTGCAATTCAACAATGGCATACTGAAGTTTGGCATTCACAGCAACAGCTGTAAATAAGATAAGAGCAGAATAATTGTAAAATTATCAAGAAGAATGCTCAGATCGGAAATGGCAATATTTCAGAAACACTTAACCAGTGGCATAGAAAAGATAAGGAAAAGCACATAAACTATCTATGAATTGGAGGAACTCAGGCATCCTTTAAACAAATAGAAAGCATTATTAATAAAAAAAAGGAAGAAGAAGAAGAATTAAAAAGGCACAGTTTCGAAGTGCTATAGCTCACAAATGCGTGTATTTATATACAACATATAGGTTTCTTCAATTTAAGTTTCTCGATTCACCTTTCTCAACGGAAGAAAGAGAATTAGATCAACTGAATTGATATGGAGAATTTTCAGGCTTTGACAATCACTCAAAAGATTGTTCAAGTACAAAAGCAATACCCACCAGCATTGGCTGGAATAGTCCAGGGAGTTGTTGTCCAAATAGCCAAACACAGATTTGGGAGATACTCATGTAAAGCTGGAGGTGCACTGACCAATCTGAAACCGACATATATGCTCCTTGAAACATGCCCCTCCGGATACTGCATAAAGCAACTTCAGTTAAGTACAAAAACCTAACTAACATTAGGCGAGACTTGAGTAAAAGCCTCAAAGCTTCCGGAAGTAAAATGGCTTACAACGCAATTCTTTGTTACTAAGGAAGGAAGATGTGTGCATGTATATTTACAAGAGTATTCTTCTAATTTGTCTTTTATGTTTTAGCAATAAACTCGACAGTGGAAAGCTTAAAGTAGATCCCAATTGTGTTTTTACTTGGATAATTCAGCTTTTGGAATATCACCAAGTACCTCACAGGAAAGACTGTTGTTGGGGAAAAAAACCTGGCAGCATTAGTATGACTGTATGATTTGCTAGAGTGTGGTCTGGCTAGATCTTATCTACTCAAAAGCTTGTTTAAAAATTCAGTTGCAAACTCTTTTATGTTAGGCTAAGCAGAAAAATGATAAGAGAATTCATGTACCTCCAACTCGGCCTCTGCAAGAGCAGTTCGTGATGAAGGACTCCAGTGAACCGGTTTTCTACCTCTGTAGATATAGCCTTTAATAGCCATCTGGCCAAACACTTCAATCTACATGATTTTACAACACACGTGAAACAAAATTGTGAGACAATTAATATAAAGATCAAGAAATTTAAACAAGTACGTGGGTTGAATCTGAAGCAACTGCTTAAGTGAATGCTAATCGTATAGCAAAATTCAATAAGAATTGCTGCATTAATGTTACCATAAGTATCCCCTATAGTTTATCCAAGAAAAAATTGTACAAAGGCAAATTTCGATCCAAAGTACTAAAGTTCTGGTGCAGCTAGTCCATACAGTAACACGAATGGAACAGTTACAGCTACCTGGGCAGCTTCATATTCTGGATCAAGAGTTAGGTAGGGGTTATCCCAGTCTGCCCACACTCCATAGCGCTGAAACATCAGATAATTTATCTTAAGTCCTCAACATAAACAGTTGGTAATGAGGACTTAGGAAGGAATTCCAACATAATGTACATTCTACATAGAGGGGGGGGGGGGGGGGGGGGGCGGGGGGAAGGAATCTAGTGAAATCCCAAGAATGCACCAATTGAGATGTCAAACTGTGAAAGAACTAACTGAGAGATGTTACCTTAAACGATTCCATTTGAGTTTTGACAGTTCCTTTGGCAAATTTCGCTGCCTTTGCTCTCAATTTTATTGGCGTGAGATCCTTTCTAGTAGCTTCATCCAGTGACTGCAGAACTAATAATTAAAATGTTGACCAAAGCATTTATTAGCATCTTTTCCTTTAATTTCCACAACACTTGCAGCAGGAAGTTTGCTACTTATATCCAAAATCACAATTTAAAAAAATTGCTACTCAGGTTCTGGATATATAAATATATATTATTGCCTTATGGAACTATGTTCCCTGCCTCATACCAGTAGCATGACATTTCTAACCCAAGATTCCTCTCTAAAATTGGAGCCTTGGCGGTTGGAGGTAAGGTTATGATACATGGCCATCTATATCTTCACAATGAGCACAGATTTTAAATTTATACTCATATTGATAACTTATGCTTTAGCAATCTCTGCAGCAACTTTCTAGTGATTCAAAGTTCACCGAAGGTAGCATCACGAGAAGTAGAATGCAATGTCATGCCAATGTGAAGATAATAGCAAAATGAATAACGAAATGTAAGTCATCAGGCCAACACTAGGAAAAGCGAACTGCAAAAAAGATTCTTGCCTTTCAACTCAATTGGTAAGCCATGACAATCCCAACCAGGAATATAATGAACTTTATAATTCTGGAGAAGCTGTCATAAGAAAAAAAAAAGAAATATGTTATGTTATATTTCCAGTTTTCCAGTACTATGTTGCTTTCTTTTTCTTTTTGGCTGAGAAAAACAAATAATGATCAATGTGTTCATATTTTAGTTGAATTGGAGAGCAGAACGAAAGCTCATAAAAGTTAAAGCTCCAAAGCAACATAGTGAACAACGTAATTAGGAAAATGATATACCTTATAACGATTAATCATATCCTTTAGAATCTTGTTTAGAGCATGCCCCATGTGAAGGTCACCATTGGCATATGGAGGACCATCATGAAGAATGAAATTTCCCTGGAAAAAAGAAAATAAAAAGTAAGAAACAAAGTCCATATTTAAAATTGAGAACTAAGGTGAACTTATGGACTCACCCCTGAATTTTTTTCAACAACTCTCTTGAACACCTGATTGTCGTCCCATATTTTCTGAAGTTCAGGCTCTCGTACCAAAGAGTTTGCCCTCATGCCAAATGTTGTTTTCGGCAGATCAACCGTGTGTTTGTATTTTCCATCTTCTTGCTTTGCCCCTAAACAATCACAGGAAAGCCAAATCATCAGAAAAACCAGTTCACGTTTATCTTTCATGAGAAGACTTAATACAGGTTAAAAATAATCCCATGTCTACAGAACAGATAAACATCCCAAGCAACATCTTCCAAAGAATGCTTTCAGAGTAGAACTATATTTAAGAAAAGCAACACGGGCACATACTAGTGACCCACCTTCAGCTGCTTTCTTTGCAGCCATAAATGGTCCTCTTGATCTTCTTTTTGATGAATGAAACTCGTCACTGGAATAAATGGAATAATGTTTCATATTAAAGATGGCAAACGAAGAGCTTCCTTTGGGATGAAAGGAGCTAACAGAAGTTTTCCTAAAAGATGAGGAGGTTCTTTTTGACCAAACCTGCACACATATATCATTATCCATCAGTTTTGAGTCTCAAGAAACTAATCAGTCAAAATCAGAAAACTACAATCAGAGGAAAACAACAGAGTATGTAAAAGAGCAAAATTAAGAAGCCTGTAAAACAGGACATCTGAGTTCAGAATCTGAAACAGAGCACACTAAGAACAAGGCCTACAAGATACTTGCAACTCATTTCTGAAGAGAGTACAATTCTGATAATAAAACAGCCTCTGATAAACTCCTAAGCATCTTGATTCTTGACACATATTAAAAATAATAATTAAAAAAAAAAAAGAAAAGAAACGCGGTTTTATTTTCTATTACTTCACACTTTAACCATTCTTTGACATTCCATCAAGGGATTGATGCAGCAAAAGCTAATCTCAACTTATGATATGAATTTTTAATCATCACAATAACCTCGCATCTAAACATAAACCATTTTCTTACGTCTTAAAACATAATATACAGCATCTAAAAATTTTAACGCACCAAATGCTGCAGAAAAGTGGACTATTTCAACTAAATGCACTGTTTACTAGCTGAGAAACTGATAGAAATTAAAGTGACAACTAAGTTCAGAATCTTACCAATACCAAACTCATGAACTCATAGCTCAAAGAATTTATCAAACACCTTACAAATTCATAAACTGATTAGAAAGATCACTTAGAAAATAATCTCAGGTGTTTTACAACGAATTTAAACATATCCAAACCTACAAGCTCTAGCTTGCCTCGTCAAAATCCTCAAACATTACAGAACAACCATGCATGAAAACCTAAATCACAGCATCCGAATAAAAGAACACACTGAACACTCTAAGCAACAGACGAGTTCAACTGAGTGCTCCGTTTGCTAGCCGAGAAACTGAAGGAAACTAAAATGCCAGAAAATCTAAGAATGTTATCGATAGATTATAACCGAGGAAAAAAAAAAATCTAACAAGAACCTCAAAAATTGAAGAACCGAAACAAAGCTCAACTGTTCAACAATTACTCTAAGTAAGTTCAAAACTACGAATCAGCTTGCTTCATCATCATCACAAGCTAATTCAATTCATAGAATCCAAGAAACAGAAGACACGAAGCGCTCTAGAAAACAGAGGAGCACATCAACTGAATGCTCCGTTTGGCAACCGAGAAACCGAAGGAAAGTAAAATGCCAGAAAATTTTTACTAATAAACTCATTACTGAAAAAAAAAAAAAAAAAAACTAATCTAATAGAATAACTCCAGATAAAATTAAACCTACGAGCTCTAGCTCGCTTCAACATCGAAATCCTCAACCATTTCACACACAGAAACCTAATTCATTTACACTAAACGCTCAAAAAAACAGAGGAGCACTTAGCACAAGCACAACAAGTGAATGCTCCGTTTGGCAACCGAGAAACCAAGGGAAACACACACAAAAACCTAATGACTAAACGCTAAAAAGAACAGATGAGGTCTGAGCACAAGTACAACAAGTGAATGCTCCGTTTGGCAACGAAGCAACCGGGGGAAAGTATAGGTGGAAAAAGGAAGCTGAGAATCGCAGCTTCATTTTCCTCAGAGTTTCTCGGGATACAAACGGAGGTGGAAGCGCGAAGAGAGAATAATAAAAGAGAGAGTGGAGAGAGGAGAGGAGACATATATATATGGAGAGAGAAATACATATTTATATATATATACCCGATAGGGAGAGGTGGAGAGGACGGCCATGGTGGCGTCTGTGGGTTTGAAAGGGGGAGAGTGAGAAGCAAAGGATTTGAAAAACGACGACATTTTTTTTTTTTTTTTTGTCAGTTCAGTGGAGGAGGAGCTTCTTCATTGGACTCTCTCTCTCCGATAGCCACTGCGAGGGAAAAAATTCCCCTCCTCCGGATAATTTATACGTCAACCAAAGGCTCAGGGCTGAACCCGCCAGCTGGCTCAGCGGGCCTTTGCTCTTTGAGAAATTCAAGCCATAAGAAAGAGGGCCATTTTGACATCATTTTTTGTTTTGAGTTCATTTAAAAACAACACATTTATTTGAGGAAAAAAAACCTTTAAAAAATCCTTTATTTTCGTGGCAGAATCAGAAATGTTTTCTTAATGATCCTAAAAAATCATAATTTTGAAGTTATGGTAACGTGAAATTTTTTCGTTAGTTTTTTTGACTAATTATTGATGGATGGATTATTTGTATAACAACTTAAAAATTCATAAAAAAAATTTGATGTATAGAACTAAAAATTAAGGTTCAATTTGAGATTGAGTACATAATTTAATGGTGAATTATTTAATATATATATTGGGAGTCATTTGTTGAAAAAAGATCATAAAAATTAGCAAAACAGAAAAAAAATCTAACACATATGTGAAGGTGTAAAACAGATTAATGTTTCGATAAAAATATGTATATATATTAATGTTGATAGAACCTAGTAACCTACCGTTGAATTCTTGCATGTTATTTTTCTTAAAAAACAGAATTAGCAAAATCTCTGGAATTAGAGACATCGTAACATAATTTTACGAGCAAAATTTCATTAGCTTTATTATTAGTGTTTGTAAAGTTATAATGTACATTCACAAAAATGTGTTACCGTCAATGCGAGGTTTTTAGTTTTACTAAGCATGCGCAAATGTATATTTCGTAAATACAAGTGTTGAATAAGCAACACTTTTACCACTTGTGGTGGTTGTATATCCTAGGTTAAATTCTTACCTAAAATCTAAGAACGCATAATTATATAATTAAAAAAAAAAAAAAAAAAAGAGAGAGAAGAGAGGATTATAAGCTTTTTGAAGCACTGGTCTCAACACCCATTAGCATCTAGCACTTGCAATGCAAGTTTTGTCTCAGATACTGCTTTAGCCAACCATGAGTTTCAGAAATCCCAAGACAACAGGCTTTTTATTTTATTTTATTTTATTTTGAATTACAGGCTTTTTCTCTGATGATGCTTAGAGAAGAATTTCCGATTTTATGTAGAGAATGCAATAATTTATGTACATTATGTTGGAGTTTATGATTTTTTTTTTTTTTTTTGAAGGAAAAGAGTTTATGAATTTTGATTGTTGATATATTTGAGAATTTAGAATGTTAATTTTGTAAAAGTTACAATTACAATAGATTTGTGTACCGCAAGCGAGTTGTGACTTGTGAGCTTTAGCAGATCCAGTCCTCCGGAGACTATAATAGCTTCATCTTTTATTTGTTTTTCTTAAAAAAAAAAAATCATAATTTAAAAACTCATAATTTATTTTTTTATAATCAGCAGATGTTTTTAACGGATTATACAACAAAAATAATGAACCAACTGCTCAACAAACTTCATTAAAAGTTCACAGCTCAGAAACTTTACAACTAGGATGGCTAGTAGCTACAACATGAAGTAAGTATATACAAACCTGAGGACCAACATGGAAATGAGCAGAATAGTGACCTGCTTATACTAAAACATGTACTCAATAAAAGTGTGTGTACTAAAAATTGAAAAACCAAGTCTTCTATTCTATGTCTATTTTGGGCTGCAAATCCAGAGAAGATGCTTCCTATTATTGAAACCAGAATTGGAAGAATACCAGCCAATGCTATCGGTAGCTGATCTGAGCTGCTTGTTTTGACACTAATCTTCCCTCTCCGCTCATTGTTCAATCCGAAATGAACTGCCATTTTGAGCTCTGTCCGATTGAGAATCGAGACCGTACACTGGCTGTTGGAGCCAAGTCACCTCTGCACTTCATCAGAGACAGCCCCAAGCTGTACTGATCCTCCTGCCCTACAGGGAAATCCTTCTCCTTGAGGTGCACCTCCAAGTTGGCTCCATACGCTGTGTCGCCATTAGAGTGTACGCCTCCAGCACCTGCTGCCAAAACCAGATGCTTTCTGACCTCAATCTGGTCCTCGATTTTGAGTCCAGCCGCCAAATTTTTGCCTACCAAAGTGACAGTTAGCCCTGCAGTTGTTTTATTTATTTTGAAGTTCCTCACTTCGGTTTCACCTCTTAGGATGAAACCGAGCTGAATCCCGAAAGTATCAATGTCCAGCCTTGCCAAGGTTGAGCCTCTCTCTCCGTGCTTCGATGACAGCGAGGAATCCAAGTGGAAATTGAGCTCATTCTTATCCTTTGTGATTATGACATGAAATGAAGCCGGAATCCGATGAGCAATGGTGAAATCCCTCTCCAGGCTGACACCATCCCAGCCACAGTCATGGTCCCAACCGTGAGTTTTGGAAACTGGCCCCACAAGAAGCCGAGATGCTGGTGCCAAAGACCAGTATCTGTAGGTGTGATCATCTCCGTCAAAGGAAGGTGGCAATGATCAGATGCTGGATTAAATTTTTGTGCTTTCTCATCAACATCTTCACTAATATCATCACCAAAATTTGCACTATCTATTCCTTTGTTCTTGATCTCCCTCAGCCTTTTAACAGCCTCTCTCCATTGTTTCCTTTCTAAGAGCTTCACACGATAATCGTACTCCTCAAATAAGCTTTCCTTTGCTCCTTGTTGAGCTTAGCAACCTGAGACTTCCTCAGAGGCCTGAAAGGAGGAAGCTTGTCATACTCGTGCTCGTCTTCTTCGCTTTTGGAATCACACAAGTCCCCAAACTCGATGTAAGAGTCAGCACCGTCGCCAAGGTTCGGATGAGGACAGGACTGGAATAGAGATGACAGTCGATATGACAGTGGAAGCTGAAGAACTCTTCTCCAATCAGAGGAATGTTTGGGCGGTGAGAAACAACTCGCTTCCGATAAGACCTTTATAGAGTAGCACAAGAGCAACAACTGGGATCTCTTGCGAGAATCTTGAGGGAACAACGGAGAGTTCTCAACAAGAGACACCGGACACATGAAACTTGGATTCAACAAATGCTTATTACCAGCAGCCTTGCTGATAGACTGCAGAACAACACGGGATTTTTGTGCAACAAAGATGTCATGGCTAAGGGGTAAGCCTAAGGGTCCATCTGGAGGAGAAGAAGCTGAATGTGTGAGAGTCACAATAGTCTTTCGCCAAACTGATGAGCCAAGAGCTCTTGTGATCGATTTCAACATAGGCAGATCGTTATCTCCGGTCTCAGTGTCCAGACGATCAACATAAAGAATAACATCTGGAGGCGACTTCTTCATGAATTTACTTACAGCTGCCAATATCTTTTGGTTCGCAGTTTGTTCAATTGCAGGAACTTTCAGACCTGGTGTGTCGAGAATTTTGATCTTGATTCCGTCCACTGTTCCAACAATCTCTTTCAAAGAAGTAGTGGCAGGTTCAAAGGCGTGGATTGCAGCTTTCTTCTCACCGAAAATGAAGTTGATCGTCGCGCTTTTTCCCACTCCTGATTTCCCGAGAACCAGAATGTTCAAACAGAAGTCCAAGTCTGTTCCCTTCTCAGCTTCAAGATCCAAGGCCATCCTTTTTGCTGATTCAAGGGCACCAAAATGACCATTGTGTTCCCCATAAGCAAGGGCCAACCCGTCTAAGACTTCCATAGCCATGGAATCTTCAAGAGAAATGCCAAGTCTGTGAACAAGCCTCAAGTAGCTTACTCTCAAGAGTCGCATCTTCTCGATCCTCTTCTTTTCTTCATCACTTAACTTCTCGGGTTCATCTTCAACTCCAAGTTCTGAAGGAGTAAAAGTCTGTTGAGGCACGAGTTTTCCAATTGAATCATCAACAGGAAGAACTCTTGAGCCGTTAACACTAGTGATTACATCTAAGATAGCCATTAGTGCTGCAGAATCAAACAACTCTTCTCCTTCACCCTCACTGTCAGCGTCCAACTCAGCAGCTAACCTTTGCTTGATTTCGTTCATGATCTGTTCAGCTATTTCATCATCAGCAGCATCTTCATCAGAAACAGAACTACGTTTATCTTCTTCTTCTTCAATTTCTCTCTCATCACATCCCTCGTCAACATCTGCTACTAGTTTTACACTATGGTCTAAACTGGAATCACTATACAGCACATTTTCATATCCCTCCACATCAATTATTTCCGAAAAATCACATTTACCCGTCCTTTTAGTCTCCTGAGCCTGATAAAATCTACTCAAATCTAGTTCATTTCCATTCCCCTCAAACTCCTTACCACCGAATTCAGCCGTGTCAGCGACGGAATCATCCTTGGCATGATCAAAATCAATGTCTAAGCTCACTTCTCTCTCTAGCATCTCATCAACGTCAAGACTCTTGTCATTTCTACTTTGACAAACCCCAGGCTCTTCCACTGCACACTGTTTCACTTCTTCGCCCTCTACAAACCCCTTTTCGTCGTTTTGCAACTCCGAATCATTAGAATCTTCAGCAATAACATCAAACTCCTCAACCTTTAACTTCTCACTGGCCACCAAGGACACTCCAAGATCATTTTCTTCAATACCCCTTTCGTCGTTTCGCAACTCCGAATCATTAGAATCTCCAGCAACGACATCAAATTTCTCAACTTTTAATTTCTCACTGGCCACCAAAGACACTCCAAGACCATTTTCTTCAACACCCTTTTCGCCGTTTCGCAACTCCGAACCATGAGAATCTCCAGCAACAACATCAAACTCCTCAACCTTTAACTTCTCATTGGCCTCCAAAAACACTTCAAGACCATTTTCTTCAACACCCTTCTCTTCTATTTCATCCCCAAACACCTTAATTCTTGGTGCAATCCTAATTTTCTCCACAACCCCAAAAGAATCTCCAAATTCCACTTCACTACCCACCAAGTCACTACTCTCACCATCATCATCATCACAAGATAGCTTGGCAATGGGCCTGACCCACTTAGGATTTCCACCATCTTCTTCCTCTTCGTCTTCTTGTTCTACAGTGGCCTCCACCAACTCACTCCCACTGTCGTATTCGCTACTTGTGGCACTAGTGTTGGCAAATTTGTTGTCGTTTGGTTCGAAATCAGAACCGTCAGTGTCGTCGTCTAGAGTGAGAGGGGCTCTAATGCGGAAGGAAAAGAGGAGGGAAGAGAAGGCTTACGTGGGTTGGAGACATGAGGAGGCTTTGACGAGTCTATGATGGATTCCATGGATTCCTCGGCTTCAGTTACCAACACACAGAAAAACCCAAAAACCCCCAAAAGGCAAATGTCTATTGGGTTTTGAGTCTGATGACTTTTGTAAGGATGTTTTTTCCTTTTTTTCCGAAGGAAAACTTTTGTTTTTCTAGGTTTGTTTGGTCCGATGGTTTTAATGTTGCTTGGTGGTGGTGCTCAGCTAGCCACTCATGGGAGGGAAAGAGCGAGACACGGGCCACGTCTCTCGTATCAATGTTTAGACGGTCTTTTATCTCTCTCTTTTTTTTTTAAATTTATTTTCTTGCGGTGTAGATTTGGAAATGTTTATTCTTTTACTAAAAAAATGTTTATTCTGGTCGAGTTTTGTGTTTGTCTAAACGACAATTACGGTGATTTTGAGGGTTTTTTTTTTTTTTTTTGGATTATTTGATATTCTCCATATTTATTTTACATAATTCCTGGTAAGAAATTCAAATTCTAAAATTTATAGTGAAGTCGTGTGTGTGTGAAAATCTCGTTAACATAAAAATGTACCGCAAAATACAAAAGAGCTTACAAGTGGACAGTTATTAAGTGAAAAAAAAAATCATAAAACTGATTTGAAATATATTCAATAACTAATAAAACTTCTACCAGCAAGGTTAACCAAAAAAAAATCCTTATGATTGGAGGTATAGTATGGTGATAATTACACATTTTATTTTACTTTAAGGTATAAAGTTCGAATCCTCGCACTCTCAAATTCAAAAAAATTCCTTAAAAAAAAAAAACTTAAACGTAGTAGTAATTTTTTAAATAATAAAATCCTATCCTATTTTAATAAGAACTGGGGCCAATGAGCCAAGGCGTGAATAATATGAACCACATTTAGAATATACATCTCAATAGCTCAATTTAAAAAACCGCAAGGAATTTGACTTAACCATTAATTTTCTGGTTTTGCTATTGAAATTATTTTTTAAGGAGAGTTGCTCCCTAGTTTTTGGTAGCCACCCAAACGAAGAATTTGTTGATAAGGGATCTCACCGTGCCCTTGTGCCAATGCAAACAATGAGATGAGATAAGCCATCTTGAAAATCCACAAATTCCTAGTTTGAAATTGATGTTTTAGTCAATAAAACCCATAAAAGTGGAGCGAAAACAGGAACCACAAAGATGTGTTTTGGACATTTGCAAGAGTTTTTGGTTGGACATTTTGGCGTTTGAACCAAACGAGTTTGTGGAGCACTGGAATCGCTTTAGACACGGATTTACAACCCGATTTTATAATTTTTGGGTGGATAGAAATTTTAGTGCCCCATTGCAATGGTGCAAAAATATCAAAAACAGTGATGTTAACTGATTTTTTTTTTTTTTTCCAAACTTGATACAAGATATTCAAACTGCACATCTTATATGTAATCAGACATAAAATTATCATCACGATGACATTTGAGTGCTCATATTTCTCTCTCTTTTCCCTCTCAATTGACAACTTCGAGAAAGTAAGTAGTCTCCATAAAAACATTGCAGCCATCGTCCACTTAAGAAAACATAGAATATTTCAACCTGTCATATGTCATATGTCCCCAATTCAAAAAAACTATATAAGATAAAAGCAATAGCTCAGCAGTGAGAAGTGAGAGATAGAGAAAGGAACTTCCAAATTCAAAATCAATATATATATATAGATTTTCCTCTTTAACAAGTGGAAAACATACACCCATATCGTAAAAAAAACATAGATAACACTTGTACGTTTATATAAGCCAAAAATACAAAAACTTGTTACAAGAGTTTACACATGACTTTACTTTTTGTATCAACTACACGTTGTAGAAAAGTCAAGGTAATCCAACATCGTAGACTGCCACCTAACAAAATAGGAGCAATGGACACTACTCGTTTGCATGAAGTTTTCTTACCGTTCATACCTTCCATATTTCGTTGTGAAAGAAACAAAAATCGTTCAATTTTCAATTTTTTGAACAAGCTCGTCAGCAAAATTTCTTTTAGAACCCAAATTTACTTTTCAACCTTTTTTTTTTTCTTTAGCTGATGGAAAAGTTGTCCACTAAGGAGAGAGAACAAGAACAAGAAACGCAGTAGGGAGAAGAGAAGCTGCAGAAACAAAGCAGCAATAATTCAACAAGGACAAAGCAATAGTCCATCGGATTTCAATCCTGTCGTCACCTGTGCAAACACGGAAGATATAGCCCGGCGAGCCAAATTATATAAGACTGCATTTTCAGTGCTCCTAGTTCAAACAAACAAACGGGACTAAAATCAAGGACCCTCTCCCGGCGAGCCAAATTATATAAGACTGCATTTTCAGTGCTCCTAGTTCAACCAAACAAACGGGACTAAAATCAAGGACCCTCTCCGCTGCTTCAATGCACACATTGTCAATGTTCAGTCACAGTCGGGCACGACCCAAACAGAAAGACTTGATCACCTCTTAGTTGTCCTCAACTAACCGAACATTGGGGAAGCTTAACTCTGCAGCAATTTGGATCGCCCAAAAGGCTGGCAGTGGCTTCCCTGTCACCACAATCTCCTCACCTATCCGACTTAAATTGTTGTGAACATTACTTTCGATCACAATTACTTTCCAACTTAAATAATTGTGAACAATGTCTCGCTCCTGACTGTCAAAGTCTCAACATTGTCAAATCAAGTATGCTACATTATATTCTACTCGCGGAAAAGGTGGAAGTGAAACTTTCCACCACATTTCTACAGCTTCCAGAAAGCAAACAAAACGGATAAACTAAAAACTAAGTTCTCAATTCTGCTCCATAGATTAGCACAGACAGATCTTTTGATATGATTCTAACTAGTAGTGACAAAATAAGCATCATACAGGTGGAAAGCATACCTTCAATTTCTGGGTTTTCTTTATAATTCTGAATAAACGTATCTATTAGACCAAAGAGTGGCCTAAGGTGAAAGCATGGCTACCACAGCAGGGGGTACCTCCCCTAGACCAAGAGAGCCACTAATGCAAGAAGTAAGAGACCTTCAATTTCTGGGTTAGTAAACTCGTACCAAGTAACACAGGTTTTAATAGCTAGTAACACGAGGAAACATGAAGGAAGTTCAACACTATGGTTAATCTACAGGTAAATGGTCTGTTTTGCACAAGATTTACTAAGATAAACCATAATCAACAATGACAAACTAAAATAGTCTTATTTAGCTGACCCAAAATAGAACTTCAAACATACTATTTGGAACACCTTAAGTACATACTCTGTCTTAGCACACACATACATATATTTTACGGTATGGAAGCCTATCCCACTTGTTGAAGAGGAATAAAAACACTCTCAGTTTCCGAACATGAGTGCTCCTACCCAAACTACTCATCAACTGAGCGGGAGCCTATCCCACTTGTTGAAGAGGAATGAAAACTCTCTTAGTTTCCGAACATAAGTGCTCCTACCCAAACTCCTCATCCGCTGAGCTAGCCCCAACGGGGTGGCATATCCAAACATGCTAGAATTAACATACATACTAGAATTTCTAAACAGCCTAATCAAGCAAGATTTTCTTCACTTCAACTCTAAACAAATAAAAGAATAAGTTCAATGTAAAGGATACGCAGAAAAATGTATAGAATCACGAGAATAATTATTCCCCAATCTTCAACAAAGTTGGATAGGAAAAAGAAAAAAAATTGTCATGGTCAATAAATTGGAGTCAAAGGTTTCTCCAGCAATCCAGCGAATATCAACAAGTGCTTTAAATTTAATAGCAAAATGTAAGGTCAAAACTTGTGCAGGTTACTACGCCAACTCCTCATATAAAAGAAGTAAAAATTGATATTTATTTGTTTTCTTTTCACAGATTTTCTCACTAACCAAACGGGAAAAAGGAAAAACACAAAGCTATAGGGACTCTTCAATCTGATTCTTCTTGTCTCTCTTCTTCAACTCAGCCTCGTACTTTCTCAATCTCTCATTCATTTTCTCCTGTACCCATTAAAATAAAATATAATACTTTGATCGATTAATTCATCGAAAACACAATATATAATCGGAAGTGCTGAGTGAGTAACTGACCTTGTAGTTCTTCTCAACACGGTCCATGACGTAGAAGCCGAGAACGCCACCGAGAATGGTTCCAGCGATGATTCGGACATAGCCCCATTTCTGAGAGCGAACAGGAACCATTTTGCGGCGTTTAACGTTGGACAGATCACAGATGTTATACATGTGCCGCTCCTTTTGACGGCGGACGGTGTGTATTATGCGGTGCACGTGAGTGACCGACTGCTCACGTGTTCTAAAAAGCCAACAAATCGACTATTTGATTACTTTTTTTTTTTTTTTTTAAATGTCCGATTATTTTTTACGTCTTCTGAAATTATGAGGGAAAAAAAAAAAGGTTTGCCTTTAGTTTGTTATCTCTTATTCAAATTTTTATATTATTTTTATCTTTTTTAAGAAATTAATAAAAATAATTGTTAATTTTTAAAAAGTCAACTAATTCTATCATAAAAATTTTATGTCCAATCAACAAATCAAACAGAGGTAAAATTTTCTATGTTCAATTTTATCTTCTAAAAATCAACGGTGTTCAATTTTCTATGTTCAATATTGTCTTCTAAAAATCAACAATGTTCAATCAAAAATCAAATGATGAAAATAATGATTAATAACTAATGTATACCTGATCATATTATAATGAAATTTTATTTATTTATTATTACTAAAACTTAAAATGAAATATTTATTTCTTTTGAGAACAGAAATCTAAAGGTAATACATGCTTAAACCTCATCCGACACAAGTCCTAGTTGTTTCACTGTGGTCTGTTTCCAGCTTTGCTTCTGCTATCCGGCTCTTTTGATTGATTTCATCAAGCTCAACCCTAATGAATTGAGTATGAAGGGTTTTCGGTCTCCGCTTTTGGGAGTAGGAGTGCTTGGTCACTGGGGCTTCCTTTTGCTTAACCAATTCGGTTATGTCAGCTCAATATAATATCTTTTTGTAAACTATTTGGACAAAAATAGATTAGAGGTAAGATAGATTTGAGTTCACGTCATATAGGATCTTTGATCGACCATAGACCATAATTTGTACTGACCGAATTCATTCTATTGAAGTGTAAAAAGTCAAGGAAGGGTGATTGCAATCTTGATACACACCTCGACGTTGAAGTTTTGAGTTTAAGTTCTCCTCACTAAAGAAAGGAGGCATGCTATGTTGAGGCATTGTTCGTAGGGACTGAGCCACCAAGATCCGTGGGGTTGCAGCCTGAGCCTGATAGGTCTCTTATAGGTTTTTTTTTTTTTTTTTTTTTTTTTTTTTTTTTGGCTTGAAATTATTTGTTTTATGAGTATATTAAAATTTCAATTCTTTTTTGAGAATAAAATTTTATTAATGGAATAGATGAAAAAATGTTGATGCAAGTGTTTGTTATGATTTTTTGAACTTTTTGAATGGCTAAGATTATTTTCAATTTGTCAAATTACCCTCACTCATCACATCCATTATCTATTAAAAGAAATTTCATAAGAACCATTTTCATTATTAGAAAAACAAATAATCATTTTAACGAAAATAATAAAAGACAAAAACAAAAACTAAGGGCTTGTTTGGAATTTTAACTTAAATTTTATTTTTTATCTCAGTTTTTTCTTTTGTAAAAAATTTTTGTCTTTTTCTGAAAAAATTTTGTCTTTTTTTGAAAAATCAACAAAAATTTTCAACTCAAACTGACTCATTCACCAAACTGAACTTAAATTAAAAATGCAGATGAGTGCCCACGAAAACTTTGAACATGCTTATCCTTAAAAAAATAAAAAAAAAAAAAAAGAAGCCCAACGATTATGAAATCCTAGGGGATCTGGAATGGTAATGGTAGAGCTCGACGACGACACTCACGAAGATGTGTGGCAGTAGGTCGTCGGCAGAGGGACGACGACGGTGTTTTGCCGGTTGCCGTCGTAGTGGGTCATCAGAGGAGTAGCTATGGTAGCGGAGATAGTGCTGTTAGAAAACAAATGAAAAAGAAGAAGAAGAGGACGAAGAAGATAGAGGGTAAATATGTAAAAAGAAATAAAATAGCTCGGAATTGCCTTTCCTCCCCTCTGTGGATGGAATGACAATTCCACCAAATCGGTGGAAAAGTCATTCTTTTGGAATGACTATTCTTTGTGTTGAAGCCAACCAAACATCAGAATTCAATTCCTTTCCATTCCTTTCCCCCCAACCAAACGGGTTAAAGAAACAAAAATTCACTGCATTAATTATCCCGTAACAAAAATTTCTGGTTCCATCACTAACCGTGTAAGTGCACGTTTTATCCTTCTGTAGGCTTTGGCTTTGGCTTTAGTAGTAAACCTACCAGTTGGCTTTGATGGAAACCATGTTGGATCTTTGTGGATAGCAAATTTTATGTTTTACTATTTTTACATTTTGGCCATACTTTGACTTGTTGATCTTTATTTAAAATTGTATGCCGGCCATTGCAAAGAATATATGGGAGTACTTGTTTTTGTTTTTATGATATTTGAGTTTCTCCGCAATGGATTTTGGATCCTATATTTTTTTTCCCCTCCCTTCTTTGTTTGATCTCCTTAAATTCAATGCATTTGATGAGAGATTTAGGTCATATGTCTTTTTTATTCTGTTTTTTCATGCCCTCTAATAATATCATTATTATGAAATTTAATAAATTGATAAAAACATAACTGATTTGATATGATTTTTTTAATTGATATATTATTCAAATTGACATATTATAATATAAATAGGACATGAAAAGAGATGAAAATAAAAGAACACATGAGTCGAATCTCTTGATAAGATATTCAAAAAATAAACAAGTTAGAGCAATGTATCAATGGTTTCAAACTCAATATGGGAGTTGATGGTTCTCCGTCTCCTTTGATCCCGCCCAAGATAGGACCCATGTCCACCCCAACGATTCCTCATAAGATCGGCGTAAGATTGTTGACAGCACATTTCTGTTGGTTTAAATTTTCTAGCGAGCCCCATGACTCTTAAGAGTCTTTTTTTCTCTTTATGTGGATCTGGAATGAAAACTCAGTACAGAAATATCAACTCTCGTGATTTGCATAGACAAGCAATCTGTAGTTTCATCGTCCTATCAATTTCAGCTGGAAGATTGAGATGTTTTTCTTCTTTTTTCATTATGGGATAGAAATCTTTTGGTCTTTTGTGGGACATAAAGAATTTTATCTTCAGTGACTAGCCAACTACCGGTAGATACGTTACCCAAATCTTTCAAAATGTCGATTATACAATTAGACAAACCAGCCTCCAACAACCAATTAAGTGCTTTTAGAGAGGATTTATGTCGAAGTAATTTCCATGTATCAACAATATTGCTACGTTATTGTGTGGAGGCTTTTTTTTTTTTTTTTTTTTTTAATATTGTGCTGGTATTGTTATTCAGTAAATCACTAAGCCACATGAATCTCACTAAACCATTTAGTAATATACTAATTTGAAATTTTATATATGTTAGATTGATTCAGTTCATGCCCATGAAATCTCCTGCCGCCTGGTTATGTTCTTACACTTAGTTAAGCTTCTTATTTCTCACAATATATATAATATGCTTTATGTGACACTTCTAAATTTAAATTACTATCACGTGATGATTGAGAAAGTTATATTTAAAGCCTTTATTTTTAATCATTTTAGGTTTAAACATATCTACATGCCAGTGTCTGATAGTCTTAGACAGGATTCTTGTCTATCATATTATTGCTCTTAATGGACTTATCTTATAATCACTAGATCATGACACGTGAGGACGTTATAATTTTTTTTAATTTTTTTATAAAACAGAATAAATTCTACCAACAATTTAAAATTAGACTCCCTTGAGAATAGTATCGAATTTAAAATTATTTAACAAAATTTAGTTAGTTTTACCGACAATTTTTTTTTACATAATATATTATTATAATTATGATTATTATTATTATTTTGGGTAACAAAAAGAATGAGGACGGCCCTCCAAATGGAGGGTGGTCAAGAAGTCGTGATGTGCAAGTTATGTTTAGTGGAGAAAGCCAATGCGACAAAGACATATGAGTTGTGATTAGATTTGTCCCTCAAAGAAACAAAGAACGAAAGAGAAAGCTGTGACTAGATTTGAAGATGCCATGATGATGAGATATTTCGAGTGCTTTTAGGCGTCTATCTTGCATAACTGCCTTCCATGTGCGCGCTCTGCTTTAATTTCGGACAGGTAATCAAATTCCTCAAAATACTTTCCTTGACATACAATATGCAATATATATGTGTATGTTTATATACTAGGATCTCTTATTTTGTGTTGAGTAAAAAATATTTTTAAATTATTTGATTAATTATTTAACGGTCTAATTTATAAATATTTAGCAAAACTGCTTCGATATAATATCACAAGATAGTTAATATCAATTATATAATATGAGGAATTACCACTAATACAGAATATGGATACTACGACGGTTTTTAACTGTCGTGGTAACATTTTCACGACGGTTTTCTAACCGTCGTGGAATCCAGGATCGTTGAATCTTTTCAAATTTCACGACGATTTTTTACCCGTTGTGAAATGGACAAAAATAGGGTCTAAAAGTGGATATTTAAGAACATATCACGACGGTTCTGCGTTAAAAACCATCGTGGTAGGTGGACCTACCACGATGGTTTTCCTCTAAAACTGTCCTGGTAGGTGGACCATACCACAACAATTTTTTAAAAACCAAATCAATACTTTTTCTGAAAAATGTCCAAATCCGTGCCTTACCCAAACAATTTTAAAGCAATCTAAATTACAACCACAATCAACAATCACCGAAAATGTAAGGAGCGGATTTTGGACAAAAAATTCCCAAATCAACAATCAACAAATTCAACATTTTGGACGGAACATTTTGGATTTTGGACATTTTGGATGGAAAATTCACAATTAACAACCACAATCAACAAAATTAATATTTTGGACGGAAAATTTTCAAATCCGTGCCTTACCCAAGCACGATACATTTCAACTTACCAAATTGTCGAGTGTGGGTAGGGTGGAGTGGAAGAGAATGTAAGGGATGGAGGAATTGCGGCAAGAGAGAGAGGGAAAAAGGCTCGAAGTCAGAGAGAGAGGGAGGAATGGTGGCTAAAGAGAGAGGGAAAAATACTCGGATTTAAAGAGAGAGAGAGGAATGGCGGCGAGAATGTAGAGAGGGAGCGGAGAGAGATAAACGGAGGGAAAATATGGGCGGTTTTGGATTTGGAGTTAGAGTTTGTATAAGAGAGTGAAAAAGGCTTGGAATGTAATAGGGTGGGAAATAGGGTTTTTTTTTTTTTTTTTTTTTTAACATACACTCTAAAAAGTTAAACAATTTCAAAAATTTTTAAAATTCCCACCTTTATACCTAACACGACAGTTTTTGGAAAAAACCATTATGGTAGACGCTTACCACGACGGTTTTTGGGAAAAACCGTTATGATAGGGTGAAAATTTCAAAAAAAAATTTTTTTTGACCTACCAGAAAAACCGTTGTGATAGGGTGAGAAATTTAAAAAAAAAAAATGGAAAAAATTTCCTTCATCATACTTAACATGACGGTTTCTAAAAAACCGTCGTGAAAGTCTCGGTTTCGACGATGATTTTCAGAAATCGTGTTCTATCCCGTGTTTTTGCCTAACTTTCCACGACCGTTTTTTAAAAACAGTTATGAAAGCTCTGTCATAAAATCCACATTCTGTAGTAATGTACCTTAGAAATTCCTTATATTTATATATAGGTGTTTTTTTTTGTCCCATCAAAATTCCTTTTATATTAAAGTATTGCCCATAGAAATGCGCTGGATCTTGGTGTTGGCACTAGCCGTTTGTCCACCTAGATTTGTTTAAAGTTTCATTAAATATGTTCGGGTGGAATTTGGCTCCTTCCATTAAAAAACAGACTATTATTTTCGGTTGTGTATTTATAATGAAGTAAAACAAAAAATATATAAGTCCAATTGACAGAAAAAAGAGTAAAAATGAATCCAATATAAAGATGAATACATGAGAAATGGACAATGAACTATATACGAGGCATGAGGTCCCCTAATTTGTCGTTATTATTCTGAGTAGCCAAAAGAAAAAGAAGGGACAGTTGTTAATTTGAAAGGACAGATAGTTGGATTCCTCTAAATCTCACAGCCACAATTTCAAAAAGCCACGAAAAAGTGAAGAAAAGAATCCAGGAAAAAAAAAAAAAAAAAAAAGAAGAAAGGACAACGACAATGACAAAGACAAAGACAAAGACAAAGAAAATAAAAGCTTTTATCACCAAAAAAAAAAAAAAAAAAAAGTTTCTGGAATATAGAAAAAGCTGGAAGATCAATCTGAAGACTAATGTTGAATGAATTCTATTCAATGTTCCAGCCCCAACAAAAAAAAAAAAAAAGGAAAATAATAAAGAGAAAAACATATTAGTAATTGCGTAAATTTAATAGCAATAATGCATACCACAAAATTTCCCAAAAAAAAAAAAGGAATCAAATTACAAAATTGCAAGAATACTCCTTATAGTGAAATAATTTACAGAAAATGATAAGAAATTGTGAACAACCATCACAAAATTTTCTAACAACAAATATCACATATTTTCCAATAAAAAGACCAATTAAAGTCAAAATTACTTTAACAAAAAAAAATCAAAATCACAAAATTGAGAGAAATGATGAACAAAATTTCCCAAATGCCAATACAAAGGGGAAAAGAGAGAGAGAGAGAGAGTAAAAATAACAAAACTAAAGAAATTATATAAAATTAGAACCAAAATTCACAAAGGAATAAATGGGTTTGTAATCAAATTCTCTTTTCACCACTTATTCAAATCTCTGTCATCTTAATGTATACAACACACAATCATAATCAGATTTATTATAGATATATAATCAGATTTGTTCATAGATATATGATAACAATAATACAAAAAAAAATGAAAAATAAAAACAAACACTTTATCTTCTGCAGCGAGTAATGGCACTACAGCCGTGAGAGTACGGATTGGCTTGGGCACCAGGACGGCAATTGTAGTACGACGCGCCGCGTCGCGAGCAGGGGACAGTATTCCTCCTCAGCGCACCGTAGCTGATGTACCGTTTCTGCGCTAAGATGCGCCGGTTGCTCTCCGAGTCCATCTGCAGCTCTAGCTCATCGTCCATGTCGCCGAGAAGGCATTCTCCGATGGAGGCACGACAACCGTCCGATCTGGCACCAATCCAGCTCAACTGGTGGTCGCCGATGAATCCGACGGCCGAGGATGAAGCCAGCGTTAGATGGACGGCCAAGATCGCGCAAACCGCTAGTATGCGAAAGATGCCTGTTGAACTTACCATGTTTGTTTGGGTCTGAAGGAGATTGGAATGAATGGAGGTGCTGTGGCTATTATAGCCGAGAAATTGTTAATATCAAAAGCCACTATTTTTTGAGTTATTTACGCAAACTGCCACTTGGCCTTAAGTAAAAGCAGGTTTGTTTTGTCAAAAGGCTGCAAAAGGTAACAAATTACTGGCCTGACGCTCCGACGCTCTCAACTTCACAGCCCATGTGGGACAAAGTTCTCTACAATTTTTTTTTTATTTTGAATTTTTTTTTCAATTCTATAATTACAAGAGACCAAGAGGTTAATATAACAAAATATTTTCATTTATCAAAAAAAAAACAAAAAAAACAAAAAACAAAAAACAAAATGTTTATAGACGGCACAGGTTATAAATGACTGCGACTTACTTATGGTTTGCATTTCAAACAAAATTCTTGTTAAGGACTTTGAAATGAAATATTATTACGTTCATTAAAAAACCCTTTATACAGAGTTGCATACGAAATTACTTTTATGCTCTAATAACGATGAATCACACCCTTCGTTCATATACATGCATATACACATATACTAAATTATGTTATATTGTTTCTTTTAGGACTTTTGATTGTATTATTGAAGTCTTGCTAAAGGAACTGGAAACACTACTCTCTTCATTCACTTTAAAGATGAAGGAGTATACTTCTTCATCAAGGGAGTATACTCGATAAAGATAGTCGACGTCAACCCGGAAGGAGGACTGTCTCTCCTTCACAAGATATCATGGCTTTAATATGTAACTTTGAAGTAGTTGTCAATCCTAGTGGTGTTTTTCTCTTCTTCTTTCTGGTTTGATAATTGGCTTTTAGGCTAAACATATATGTCAATGTGCCGCCATAAGCTCATCAAACAATTATTTTGTTGTTTGATTTCCCAATTATTTAACCCAGTAGTTAATTATTAAAAAAATTTATATTGTAAAGTCCAATATATGTTTCTCATACAGAATTGTGCGGTTTAAACACTTTTCGTGTTTCTGAGAAATGCATAATGCAAAATATAAACCTATGGATTTCAAAAGCACAACGCCATGCGGTAACGAGACTTCTTCGTATCTAGCCTTTCAACATTCATGCTCGTAAAAACATTTGTGGAAAGATCTATGGACTCCATGAACAAACGTTACTAATAGAGTATTTTTAGAACTCTACCCTAAAATTTAGGGGTGATAATTTATATTATGTATGGTGTTTGTGTCATGTTTTAATCATATATATTTTAATTTCGACTTATCCGAATATCACACATTATTTTTTAACTTAGCATGCATTTGGATGCATAATTTAAACTTTAGAATTATAATTCAATTTTTGTCCCCTTTTTTTTTTTTTTTCTCAACTTCACTATTTAAATAGTTTTATAGCTCAAATTTTAAAAGTCCGTAACTTTACATGGATAAACCCAAATATATATATTTTTTAAATTGTATAAAATTTCGAGACGAACGAAATAAACTCCATATTTATATTTTTTTCCAAATATATTTCAAGTTTTTACACTTTTTAACTCAAATAATTAAACACCTTGATAAATATACAAACAATTTAAACACAAATTTTATAATCTAAATCTTAATACCAAATGCATGTCTAGTGTTTTACTCTCATCTTCATAAGAACTTTATAAAGCTATCAATTAAAGTACAACAAATATCTTATGGCAAGTAAGATATATAACATTTTATCAAATTTCATTATAACTACATAGTATTTTATTTTTTTTTTATTTTTAATTTTTTGGGAATCAACTACATAGTGCATACTCAGAAAAACAGAGGAAGGATCAAGTTATACACCAATTCTTTGGGCCTTGTCTTCATTAGTTACCCAATATAAATAATTACACAAAATATCAATTTTAAGGGACCCATTTTAAAATATATATGTTTTAAACTATGTTATATATCGTCTATTTTTTTATGAAATATTTGTTTGTAATACCTATTTTATTCTATTATCATAATTGATTTCATTTCATTTTTAGATAGATTCACATGTTTTTCTTTTTTGTTTTTTAACTTTAATGATGGATTTTTTTTTTTTTTTTTTTTTTGCTTACAAACAAGAATTACATTTAATAAACCCAAATTAGTTTTTCCCTCATTTTTCTGAATTTTGAATTGATTTTGAAAAACCTTATTATATTCTTTTTTCTATGGTATTCATTTATTCATCTTTCATTTTTTATGTTTCATTTTTTATGTTTGGTATTCTGGGTATGTCAAAAACAATCATTTCTTTATATTTACTATTTTTTATAATGTTTATATCTTTATCTTAGAGACTAATGGGTGTTTAGCACTCAAGTTTAACTCAAGTTAAACTGTATTTTTTTTTTTTTGTCTTTTTCTGAAAATTTTTTTTGTCTTTTCTCAAAATTTTTTTTGTCTTTTCTGAAAAATTAATAAAATTTATTATTAAACTTAAAAATCTTAAACTAAACTCATTCACGAAACACCAATTCTTTACTGTAATGATTGATTTACACTGAATATACAACTTATATCTAATATGAAATTTGATGATGATTCTATTTTCTTTTATCATTGTTGTATGTTTATCTTAATAATCAATTCTTTATTATAATGATTGCTTATTAGTATATTTTAGGTTTTTTATAAATATAATTCTTAAGTATGATGTTGGTTTCTTAAAATTTTATTTTCTAGTATGATTTAAGTTTTTTTATGATAATTATAACGTTATTATGATAAATTTGTTTATATTTTTATTGGTCTTGTTTAATAGTTAGTTTCTAAGGTTTTAATGTGGTTTGAAATTGCTTATTTATTTATGATGATTACTGTATCATTATGATTTTTTAAAAAATGTAATATGTTTTTTTTCCTTATGATAATTATTCAGTGTTATGTTGTCTTTTTTAAGTTTTAAAGTGCTTTTTCTTTTTTTAACAGTTTTACTCTTTTTATATATTCGTTGTGAACTTTCTCATGATGATCAATTATTTATTATAAAGATTAATTTTTACATACTCTATCATATAATATATATCTTATATCTGACGTGCTTATTTTTCTTTATATTAAATTAAATAAAATGATCTTATTTTCCTTTTATAAAGATTTGCTCAGTCAAATATTTTTTTTAGAGATTTTTCTTTCTTTTTATATAATTCTTTTTATTTAGGAGACGTTTGGTTCGTTAACTTATTTCAAACCAAAATATATTTTTTCATCTCAATTTTTGTCTTTTTCTGAAAATTTTTTTGTCTTTTCTAACAAATTTTCAACTTAAACTTAAAATTTTCAACTCAAACTTAAAATTTTCAAACTCAACTAACTCAACAGACGAAACTTTCGGTTTGGTGAATGAGTTTAAGTTGGAGATTTTAAGTTTCAATAGTAATTTTTATTGACTTTTCAGAAAAGACAGAAAATTTTTCAAAAAAGACAAAAGCTTTTTCAGAAAAATACAAAAACTTAGATGAAAATTTTAGTTTAAAATGATGTTCTAAACATAACCTTATTCATTTTTAATTCTTAATTAAAGAATAATATGGGATTATAAATATAAACTTAGACATTCGTGGAAATAAAAGGAAAAAGGAACATTTTTTAATTAATACGTCCAATTAAGACGCATATGTAATTAACCCGTACAAATATTCGTCTCTGTCGCTCTCACTCCTTTTTCTTTTTTCTTTTCTTTTCTTTTTTTTTTTTTTCCCTGGAGTACCCACGTGATGCACGTTTGCGGGAAGCAGTACCCCACATTTATTTATTGGGTTTTAACAACAGTTGCCTCCAAACCTTTTAATTTTTTTTAGTTTGCCCCTCTAATTTTAATTTTGACAATTTACGTCTCCAAACTTTCTAACTTTCTAAATAGTTACAAAGTACATCATTTTGATAATTTTTGTTAACTTGAGGACTTGAATTTATAATATTTGAATAGAAAAATTTTTTATTAGACTTGAGATTTTTTAACCGCCTATGAAGATGAGGCACACATGGGCTTTAGATTATTAATATAACTTAAAGTTAAATAAAAATTAAGTATTGTAACTGTTTAAAAAATTTAGGGGTATATAAAAAAAAAAAAAGGAAATAAACAATTTTAACAAAGCTTAATTGCAAAAGAATGTCAAAATGTCAATCTCACTTTAATTCTTTTCAAGACATTTCAAAGCTATATTCTCATCTATTGATTTACTGTAATGATAAACCATTTGCAAAGGAATGTTAAAATTTCGACGAAGTCAAGTATATTCCCATTTATTGAGTTGAACTCTACATTTAAAACAAAGTCAAATAAACTTATTACCGATATTTTGGGAAGTAAGAGTTTTAATTAATTAATTTATTTTAAGTTTGGGGTGAAGAATACTCCTTCTAAACAATATTGTAATATCTAAAAATGTTGTCAAAATTCATTCACCACCTAAGAACCCAACAACAAAACCTAAGCAACTTATATGATGTTTTTTTTGTCTGTTTTTAACATTAGTATTTTTTTTCTAGACATGAATTCAACGTTTATTTCAACCTTTTAATATTAATTTACATGTGAATTAGGTTATAGTTATTTTATTAATAGGTGTTATTTTTTTCCCATAAATATCACGTTAGTCAATACCAAATTAAAAGATATTAATTCACATTCGTATGATTTGGCATAAAAAAGTTAAGATCTCTAACAATACTCTTTTGTAATAATAAGGATATAGATTGAGATATGTTGTGAAGTATTTTAGATATTAGGGGCCAAAATAGGAATAATGCCAAAGTTTGAGAACTATATGCATAATTAACCCGTTCAAACGATACAATAAGCTTGGTCACCATTTTTAAGCTAAAAAAATTTGAAACAACAAAGGAGCTTCATAAACCAACCAACAATGGCGGGTGCTAATTCCGCCGCCTACTCCTCCCTCAGACTAGCCGTCACCGTCACGACCGCCATGACCACGCAAAGCAAACTTCTTCGATTCGCTCGCATGGCGACTCTATCAAAACCCACAAAGCTCACGAAACGAAGAAACACTCTGCGACCCAAAATCCTCAAAACCATAACCAAACCCTACTTCGACGACCTAAAAACTCCCGAAAATCCAATCCAAGAGCTTCTTCCCTTTCAAAACGAAGCCGTTTCGGAAGAAAACGACAAGACCGAGGAATTTCGATCCTCCGAGGTTCTTGATGCCGGCGTTGCCGAGTTTTCCGGGAGGTCTTTCGTGAGGTATGGCGTGTATTTGACTGGAGTTTTCGTGTTTCAGACTGTTCTTGCTGTTTGGGTATTGGGAACTGCGAATTCCGAGAAAGAAGATGGGAAACTGGGTAGTTTGGATGGTAAAGGGAAAGTCTTGTTGAATGGAAATGAGAAAATTTTGCGTTCGAATGTTGGATTGGAGGAGAAGATTGAAGAAATAAGAGCCATGGCGAGGGAAGCGCGGAAAGCTGAGAAAAATAAGCATGAAAGTTTGAATTCCAGAACTAAAATTGGGATTGAGAAAGAGATTGAAAATAGATTGTTGAAGGTGCAAAAAGGGTTGAATTCGACGAGGGGGAAGTTGCCGAGGTCGTATGTGAATTATTTGAGCAAGTATGGGAAGGTTGAAGACGGGGTGATGAAGAAGAAGAAGATTAGTTCGGATGTAGGAAATGGAAATGAGAGTCTTATGTTCAAGAAAAAGCTTAAATTTAGAGCCCCTTCGACCGAGGGAACGAGGGTCCCAAGGGGTTCGGAGATTCGCAAAAGTGCAAAGTGTCGAAGGGGAAAAAGAACGGTTTAGGTGGTAGGGGCAAAATGGTGGAAGTATCAGAAGAGGAGATTGAAGAAATTCAGAAAGAGGGGGATTTGGAGGGGGATGATGGGAGAAGATTGGTGGTCCAAACGCTGAGAGTGTCGCGGGAGGATTGGAAGAATTTGGACAACGGGATGAGAAGTGGACATGGCGGAAAGGAAGCGAGTCGGACTAGAAAATCAAGAAATGGTATTGTTGCTAAATTGTAATACGAGTCATGATTTGTAGTTAGTCTGCTTTTAGTGTTTCGTTATTTGCTCAAATACATTGTCTGCTTTTGATTTTAGGCTTTCTTTCATAGTTGTTTGTTGGTTATGGTTTGTCTGGCACTTGTAAGGGTCTCGCAATTATGATAATCGTCAAATAACAAATTAACTTTACCTTAAGATCGATAAAATGGACTTTGAGTTTTTTTTTTTTTTTTTGGTCCAAATCTAGTTTTAGATTGGTAAGCAGAGAGTAATCAAGTCAACAAATTTCTTGCTATATAATTGTGTTTTCCAATTGCGAATACAAGCACGAACTTATTTTCCTCCTTGAAGTTTCTTTATCAGTAAAGGCTGCTTTTTTTTTTTGGACTAGAAAGTACAATTATTAGTTATTCCTTAAATTTTTAGGTGTTATTCAGGGCAGTAGACCTGGAAGGCCTTCAGTTGAAGTTGCAAAATGGACAACAACAACAGAGTTGGGGATGGAAAATGATCAAAATTTCGAGAGAGAAAACTGGGAAAGTGTGGAAGAATCCAATGAGCTTCCTGTCTTTAGTAGAAACGGAAGATCAAGACTAAATGAAGCTAAAAATAAATCGGCATCCAATAAAGTCCTGGAGAAGCAATCAAATGTTCAGACCGATTTGTGGTGGTTGAACCTTCCTTATGTTCTAGTACGTGAAACGAAAATTTTCTGTCCTTTTTTTTTTTCTTATAGAAATTAGCATAACTGGTTTTGTGATATTAGATAGTATTTTTGCCACTGGTCTTAGTACTTTAGACGAAAAGATCTTGGCCAAACTTTTTGCATCTTTAACTCCATTAATGCTATCTTTTCACAGTTATATTGAATTGTTACATAATTCAAATTCTGTTATTCCTGTAATTTATAGTGCTTATTTAGCCCATTCGTAAATTTTTCTTCTGCTTTTCTTTTTCTTTCATTTAATTCTAACCTTCAGAACAATGTGTGCCTTGGATTAGGTTGTTCATATGCTGCGAGGGTCTGATCCTGAGGGACCGGAGGACTTTTTACCTTAAAGCTTGGTACGGAAGCTCATAACCAGAGTGAGTCGTCCTACACTGTTGCTTTTGAGGACCGTGGTGATGCCAATAACTTCTGTTATCTATTGGAATCTTTTTTCGAAGATCTGGGTGATGTCAGTGTGGATATCGTTCCTTTGTCAGTAAAAGTAAGAGCTCTTATCTAATCTCTACGACGTCAAGAACATTTTGATACTTAATGTTGCATATGGTAATGGAAGTCTATGATCATAGGTTCCACCGCGTCAAATTTTAGTCTCCTGATGGGAATTAGCTGTCTAAAAAATTTGCTTTTTGCAGGAACTCCATGCAGCTGTAAACTCAGAGAAATGGAAAGTAATTGTTGTTAAGAAGGGACAGCTTCAGCTGTACGCTGGGCAGCCATTTTCGGATGTCGAGATGGCTTTGTACGCTTTGATTGAAGAAACTCAAAGTGCTCGATAGGGTATGGAGGGAAAACTAGGTTTTCCATCTTGAAGAGTCCTTCAACCAATCATCAGCCCCTCGGTTTTGGAGCCTGACCGATGTTCATATTGAAATGGCTCTCTGATCTCCCTCCATTTCTACTGAAGGTTTTGGCCAGGAAGTCATCAATGTGCTATTTCCTGCTAGTGGCTGGAATCGGAAGACAAATGGAATCACAGTATCAGTGAGATTCTGAGCGGTAAACCTGCACAGGGGATATGCCCTAGGGATGCAATGGCCGAGAATGTATGTTCCTTCTTCATTTATCGATCTTCACAATTAGACAGAAATAACAAAATGAGATTAGTTCTTCACAATTCTTCATCTGTTTATTACATTTCGCAGCTGCAGTATGTTTAGATTCTGTCGGTTGTTGGTTCTTCCTGAAATTCCAAAGTGTTTTTTGTTTTTTTGTTTTAGTTCAGTTTTGGCTCAAAAGGGTAACCGTTCTTGATAGTTGTTCAATCACAAAGATTTAGTGATGAATATGCTCATCAGATGCATGGTTCGAGTTTTCGCCCAAAACTCGTAAGAGAACGGGCGGGGCTACTTATTTAGCTCCTACACCTGTGTTATTTATTTCGGAAATGGCGAATTTGATCAGAGACTGAACATGGATAGGTTATAATTTATCCTGGCAAAAGTCTTGCCGTGCCTCCTGCTTCTGCTCTTCATTCTCTGTAAAATGCATTGCAAACTGAATCCAGAACACTCTTTTGCTGCTTCTCTTGCCCCAGGCAGTCTATCATTCAACAAATCAGCAGCCATTTCCTTCCTTCAAGCCCCCGAAAATAGTCGAAAATTTTGGAGTAGATAAATATAGCAAAACACCATTTTTCTTTGCTTAGAAATAGTCACAAGAGTGTTTTTTTTTTTTTTTTTTTTTTTTTTTTTTTTTTGGATAAAGGGCCACTAGAGTTATTTATTAGTTTAGCTATGGAGTATTATTTATTTGTTTGACTCTTGAGAGGCTTTTAATAGGAACTGCAACAGCTGCAGAAACAATTTTCCTTGAGAAAAATGATATTTTGCATGAGGGTCAACATTTTGACCCTTATTTTCCCAATAATATTTGTAATTTTTATATACATAGTCATTTTTTAGTAATTTACTTGGGGAAAATCACCTATTTATTCATAACCACATTAAAATCATTCATTAAAGAGTGTAGGAAGAATCAAAGCAATATTTAGAAGATAAGAACAAACCACAGCTCATTTCTCCCCAAAAAAAAGGCAAAAAAAAAGAGGAGAAAGACAAGTAGAAAACATCTTGACACAAATTAAAAAGAAGACCCGAAGAAAGAGAGAGAGAGAGAGAGAGAGACCAGCAGAACACACTGCTGTAATAATTCTTTTATAGGTCATCAAGGAATTAATGCAGAAAAAGCAAAACTCATTGATATGAATTTTTCAGATGAAACCTCCTACGAAGAAGTCAAATTCAAAGTAAAACACATTTTATGAAAATAAAATGCCAAGTTCACATCTCTTAAGGGGTGTTTGGTGAGTTGGTTCATTCCAACTGAAACCGTACTGTTTTTTATTTTTTTTCCAAAAGTTTTTGTTTTTTTCTCAAAAAGTTTTTTGTCTATTATGAAATTCAAAAAAATTTACTATTACAACTAAAATATTTCAACTCAAACTAACCAACCAAACACCCCCTTAGTTTTCTGAGGAAATTTATTTCTCAAGCCAACAAATCCAAAATAGAAAGAAAACAGCGGAGGAGAATTGAATTTCAAACAGTTGAGAACACACAGCCTCTAGCTTACTTCATCATTAAAATCGTTGCCCATTAATCTTCCTTGAGAAGTTACGTGCACGTCGCTCTTATTTAAGTAGAAAACATTGGTTTTGGTTATTATAATAATAGATCATTTTTTTTTTTTGAATTTGACAATTTAGTTCATAATATATATACATATATATATTTTTGACAATCAACCTTTAAACTTTAGAATTATTGACACTTTTCGATCTTTTTGCTTACATTTGATAAATTTTGAACAATTTTTTAATACGTGACTTGCAAGATAACTCAAAAATAGCATTATTAGTCATTTATATTAAAATTTTAAACCTAATTCAATTATAACTCAGATTTGAATCTAAAAACTTTAAATAGGTATAAAATTTGATTAAAGTTACATTAAAAAATAAAAATAAGAAGCTTTTCATAGTACGATAATTATATCTTTGTTAAAAGTGCATGTTTCTAAATATTAGATTTGATTAAAGTTAGATTAAAAGTAAAAAAATGCATTAATAAAATCTATATTAAATATGATGGTTACAAAAAGAAACCGTTCAATTACCTATTTTATTCAAGAAAAATAATTGAAAGCACCACCATAAGAGTTGTATGACAATTTCTATTAGCATTATTCATAAATAGACTCTATAATCCATCTCAAGTACTATTCATTTATATCGTAATTTCAAGGAGTCTCTTCTAAATTTACAATCATACTCAACAAATGAGATCACGCACACTTTCAAAATTCAAATTACTTTTAAATTCAAATATGCTTATACATCATATTATCATTATTAAACAATAAAACACCACTATTAATGAATCTACATCTTCTTTAAATGAGCGGCGATGACTCTTAGCATATTCTTTAGTCAAATAACAAAACACATTTCCTTTATTACAAAAAAAAAAAAAAAAAAAAGAACAAAACAAAACACATTTCCTTGAAAAAAACAAGGAGAGAAAAAAAAAAAAAAAGAAAAAGAAAAGGGGCACGAGTCAACGTTAAAGATAGAGATTTCGGTGGGGTTTTTCTCGGGTTCAACTCAAAATGTCAAAACTGTTGACTGAGCAAATTCCAAAATACAACTGGATTTATTATTTTTCAGAAGTATCCGAGGAGTTTCCAAAAGAAATCAGCCTCATACGCGCTGAATTTCTGACGAATGATCGCTAAAACCATGGCCGTCACCAGCACCAAGTCAGAGTAGTAGAGAGTCCACCATCCTCAACAACCACTTCCTACAATGGGGATTCTCTCCCTCCTCCGCGGCGACGCCTCTACCACCAATTACTTCCCTTCCCCAACCACCTCCTCCTCTAAAACCCCAATAATGGCTTCTTCTTCTTCATCTTCTGCTGACAATTTTCTCAAGGATCCAGAAGATTCTTCTCTCGCCCAGCGCCGCCTCACGCGCCAGAGGAAGCTCCGCTACGTCAGCGACCGCGACCTCGGCCTCTGCCCCGGCGCCGGCGCTGGCCACAGCCACTTGAAGGAGCGGTCTTGGTCCTCTCCGGCGTCTCCTGATCTCGCTGCGCGGGGTTCGAGGTCTCCTCCGGCGAGGCCTCTGCCACACTACTGGTCCTTCTCCGGCGTACCACAACCTTTGCCGCTCCCTGAGTCTCCATTCATCCCCAAAACCGATGACCGGTGAGTGATTATTTGTTATTATTATTATTATTATTTTGAATGGAATTATTATTATTATTATTATTTTTAATTATAATTATGATAATTATTATCTTTTGTTAATATTATTGTTTTGTTTATTTATTTAATTTATTTTTGTTTTAATCATTTTTTACCTGAAAAAAACTCACTTTTTTTTTTGGCTCGAAATTTGGTTTTAATGCTTTTAGTCCTGAATTATGTGTAACTAAACTTTTTGTTCTTGGTAAACTATCCTCTGAACTTAAAAAAAAATTTTTTTTTTGACGGTTTTAATCTTGATGACGAAGGACTTTTAAAAATTTGACGGAGGTATTCGTATCCATGTCGCATAATAACTGAAAATTTTACCATGGAGTTACATCAAATGCAAAATATTTAGTTTTTTAAGAGTTGTTATCTACAGGAAAGACAATATTTTTGCATTTAATATAACTGTTTGTGAACGTATCATTTTGGCAAGGGATCAAAACTGTCAAAAGTCAAATTTCAGGGAGGAAACTGTAAAAAAGAAAAAAATTAAGGACAAAAATCTGAAATATTGTTAAACTGAAATAATGTGTGTTTTTAATATATATATATATATACATATATATATAGTTTGGTAAACTGAAATAATGTTAACTTGCATGACCTGGTGGTGTATCAGGAGAAGCACGGATGAAACAGCCACAAACTCAAGCAAATTATGTCAAAGAGGTTCTCTCAGGAATCAAATGTGGGAACTCTTCATGATTGCTTGGGGCCGAATCACAATGTTTCGGCCAAGAACGCTGGGACATCGAGTTCTCCCATAACCATTAGTCCGATAAGATCAAACGCCGGAGACATCATTTTGTCTTCTCATGTTGCCAATAATTATAATCACTCACACCATTTCCCTGCTCACAATTGCCATAAACAGGAGGAAGAGCCGAAACCAGTAAAAGATCTGAACTTGAGAACGAGTGTTCTTTCCAAGAGTGCTCCAACCAGTGTCTTCTCAAGCCCTGCGGTTAGCCCTCGAGGGGATGCATCTCCTCCTTTGTTCTTTGCTCCTCAGAGTTTCATGATCTCGTTGTCCATCGGCAATGTAAGGCAAAACTTCAGCACAGTGCGGAGAATTCTCCGGTGCATAGCCCTGGAACTAGAAATGTAGCTCGCAATCCTGTTAAAACTCCGAAGGGAAGCTTGTTTCACTTTCCTCATACATCGCTCTCGGAGACGAGTATTGCGGAGAGGCCCGAGAGTAATTCTCACGTCAATGCCCATCCATTGCCTCTTCCTCCAGGGGCTAATGTTATTCACAACCGATTACGGTTCCTCATAACGTGGAAGCTCCATATGTGTCGTCAATGAAAGGCCAATGGCAGAAAGGGAAACTCATCGGTCGCGGCACATTTGGGAGTGTTTTTCTTGGAACCAACAAGTATGATTATGAGCTTTGAATTAAGCTCTTTACCAAAATTAAATATCTTCATTATTTGTTTGTTTAAAAGTCATTTATCTTTATGATAGGGAGACTGGGGCCTTATGTGCTATGAAGGAAGTAGATCTTATTCCTGATGATCCTAAATCTGCTGAATGCATAAAGCAATTAGAGCAGGTTACTCCTGGAGTCTCTATGTATAATTACGAGAATTCATTGGTACAAGATGAAAAAAAATCCCCTACGGGTATGACACGGTTTTTTATTGTCATATCTTTATCTTGTCCTGGATGATAGGATTTTGGCAATAAGTATGACGGTCAAAAATTGTGTCATATTGATGAGGGCTTTTTTTTTTTTATTTTTTTTAAACCAATTCCTACCGTGGAATTCTCTATTTTATTAATACAAGGCTCATTGTCAGAACTTTTTGGTGGACTGACTTATGATTGGTTTCAGGAAATTAAAGTTCTTCGTCAACGAAAGCATCCAAACATTGTGCAATATTATGGGAGTGAAATAGTATGTCAATATCTGGTTCATCTTGGATTTTAATAAGATCAGTTAATTATTTGACCCTTCAGCAACTTTGACCAGTATTGTTCATGTCCAGGTTGATGACCACTTTTACATATATTTGGAGTATGTCTATCCTGGATCAATCAACAAGTATGTTCGTGAACATTGTGGAGCTATAACAGAATCCATGGTTCGGAATTTCACCCGTCATATCCTGTCTGGACTTGTTTATTTGCATAGCACAAAGACAATCCATAGGTGAGAATGATATTTGCAAAGGGAGAGTAGAGTTTTACTTTTATCTCTGCAATTTTTTGTAGAAATATAAACTCTAATCCCAATTTTTTAAACACCAACTTACATAGTATGTCATTTGTTTATTTGGTAGGCATGTAAAAAATTACTTTGTCAACTTAAGATTGCATTAATCTTTGAAAATATGGCAACTCACAATCACATGAGTTCGTATCAAAATGTTGGGATTAAAGTTTGGATCCCTACCACGACTATTAATTAATATATTATTTTGATAACAAGAGTTGGATATGCTCTGCAGGGATATCAAAGGTGCAAATTTGCTTGTCGATGCGTCAGGAGTTGTTAAGCTCGCTGATTTTGGAATGGCTAAACATGTGAGTTCTATATTTCCATACACTTTGGTTCATTTTTCCTTCGTGCAGTATTGGGATCCATGCCATAGTTTGACTATCAAAGATAACTTTTTTTGCATGATTTTTTTTATACACCAGACGAAAGATTTCTAATTATGTCTTGATTGTGTTATTAGGTTTCTATTTAAGAACTGCCTTAATTCTTTTTTGGGAACTTTTTAATCTGAATCATTGATTTTGTACTCAGCTTACAGGACAATCCTATGATCTTTCTTTGAAGGGAAGTCCATACTGGATGGCTCCAGAGGTATTTGAAATTGCAAATTACATACTGCTTGTACAGGTTTGTATCTCTGGTAATTCCTTAAATGACTCTTAACTTTGTCTTTTGCAGGTCATAAAAGCTGTGATGAAGAAAAGCACCGACCCTAATCTTGCCTTGGCCGTTGATATATGGAGCGTAGGTTGTACAGTCATCGAGATGTTGACTGGCAGACCCCCTTGGAGTGAGTTGACAGGGGTAAGTGAACAAACCCGTTATGCTTGTCTTGTTACGGATTAAAGCCATAATTCTTTACTAACCAAAGCATTAAATAAACAAAAACAGAAAGCACACACAAGATTTATAGTTCACCGAGATACTGCCACTTTCAGCCGTTGAATTTCATTATGATGGAGAATAAGATTAGAAGAGAACCAGACACCTTATGCCACTTGTATGTGTTAGTTCGATCTGATGTTTGACTATGCATCAAGACAATGAGCATGTTTCACTCACTCAACATGTCTGTGTTAGTTTTAAGCCTCTATTTATCCCCCACATGTCTCTCCTTTAAACTTTATGTTGGCTCTTTGAATGTGACACGGAAAATTTTGCTTTTCTTGTAGATCTTTGGTACTTTTGTATGGACAAACAAGGTGTTGACCAATTTTATTGCAGTCTAAAGAAAATTTTCGTTTGTGTTGTCAGCCTCAAGCTATGTTCAAGGTATTGAACAAAACACCACCTATACCAGAAATGTTGTCTCCAGAGGGAAAGGATTTCCTGAATTGTTGTTTCCGGCGAAACCCCGCGGACCGTCCATCAGCTGCAATGCTGCTTGAGCATGCTTTTGTTCGGAATTCGCATGATCAAAATGTAGCGGCCACAACACACAAATCCTGTCCAATGAACCTAATGGTAAGTGCACAAGTCCACGGAAAACTAATTAAATGGGGTTTAGAATTATGGATTTATGCTGACATGTTTTTTTGCAAATGTTATCCGTAGAATCAATTGCAAGCTGAAAGAGACCGGAGCAAACATAAAAATGATTTTTTGTCCATCTCTCCACACACAAGAACGGTACTACATACGAAAGTCTGCCTTATAGAGGAAATACCGTTTCTGCTTGGACATTCACATGATGAAGGTTGAAGAACTCATGATGTAAAATCCCACTCCTCCGTAAGAGGCAACAAAGCTCAGCATTCAGCCAATTAGATGGTACCTTTATGAAGAAAGGCCCTTTTGTGCTGTGAATTTACAAGAATTAGCGTTACCCTTGATACGGGAAGCAATTTCCATGTTGCCTCCAATGGAGTGAATGTAGAACGGAGACTCACCCTTTAAGGGGAAGCAGCTTGGCTAGGATTAAGAAGCTAGTCATTGTATGTTCTCATTGTATGTTCTACCTTATCCTTCCCTTGGAATAAAGTCGAACTTGACCTGTAGAAGAAGACTAATAGTATGAAAGAAAAATGTTGTACATACATCATTTTTTTGTAGATACTAAGGGCCTGTTTGGTTCCAATTAAAGTTATTCACTCTAATTAAGGCTTGCATTGGTTCCGATCAAAAACTTTATTGTTGACATTGTCATTTGCCTTTTTCTCGTCACTCTCCAGTTTTGTTGCAGTTTTCAGTTGTAGACTTGTAGTTGTCACTTCTTGGTTTTCAACGTGCTATGTTTTCCTGCTAGTGGCTGCATTCTGAAGAAGCTGGAAAACCAGGTCGTGAATTTGGGAAAAGCCAAACGGGGAATATGCAATGGAGGAGATTGTCTGTTCTTTCTTCCTTTGTTGATCTTGACAACTAGACAGAAAGAACATTAAAATAACTTCAATTTCGCATATCAACCTTCAATTTTAAGTCAGTTTGTGCCCCTTTGTTTCATCACAAAACTTCACCGGCAACTGGTGATGAAAGAGTTACCAAAAAATTATAACTCGGCTGCAACCACTATGCCTTAACTGTGCAATTTTGCAGTTTACCAGAATAAATCTTGATTCAGAATGTTAGAATCTTCTTGATTTGGAGAACGGAAGTAAATTATAATCGGAACATGATTCTATAATCTCTCAATCATTTCTTAGTAATAAACAGATTCTATATCAAACAAAGCCATCTCAAACACAGTAGTCAAATAAAAACAGCATTTACATGACACCACAAGTCTAAAATTTCATTGCATAGGGCTGCGGGCGGGCTACTTATTTCGCTGTCGCTGCTACTCCAGTATTCTTACTACTTAGGAAATGGTAAATTTGACCACAGACTGAACATGAATAGGTGACAAGTTAGACTGGCAAAAGTTTTGCCATGCCTCCTGCTTCTGCTCTTCGTTTTCGGTAAAAGCTTTGTGTACTGAAACCAGAACACTCCTTGCAGCTTCTCTTGCCTCAGGCAATCTATCGTTCAACAAATCCGCGGCCATTTGGACCAATCTAACCAACCCATAATCTTTCATTCCTTCTAGCCCCTGAAAATGGTTGAAAATCCCGAATTGACAAGATTAGTATAAGATTATTATAATTTTCATAGCATCTAGCCACGGGAGACACTAGCTACAGTGTAGTGTTTAGTGTTACCATCTTAGAGACACAATTGGAAATGGAGACAGCAGCCTTGGCTCGGACTCTAGGATTGGCATGCTTGACATAAGCCCGGAGCTTTTGTAGAAGAGGCAAAGGTGTAAAAGACCCCACCATTATGTTTAGTGCCCTGTCCGCTTCTTCACACACAAATCGCTTGTCTTGCGAGGCTTTCAGTAGTAACTGCAACAGCTGCATAAACAACTTTCCTTGAGAAAAAAGGGACACAATTACACAACTGATCATTGTTATAAATCCTTTTTTACTCAAATTGAAAAGAATGACCCCTTTTCGAAAAGAGCATTGCTGTTACCCGATGGGTTTCAACCGGAGTCTGACATGGCAACTTGAAAAGTGCGCCGGTTACTTTCTTTTAAGTGGCTTTCTTTTCAAGTTGCCATATAAGACCGGGTTAAAACCCCCATTGAGATTAATAACATTACTCTTTCGAGTATTTATCAATGGTAATTGGTGTCTTAATTGAATCAAATCACCAATGTGCTCTTAGCAAACCAACTAAACTATCAAATCCTAGAACTTATCCTTCAAAAAAGTGTATATAAATTGTAATTATTAGTTTTTAATTAAAAACTAAAGATAAATGTCTAGATAGCTTAACATAAATTTTGCTTTCAGAACTAACCAACTGATCAAACGCTTCAGAGGTAGGCAATTCGAGGAACTTGTCGCCAAAGGCGTTGAAGATGTCGGAGGAAGCCATGATCGAGGTCTTACAAAGAGCACTTCTAGGGTTCTTCATTGCCTTAACCAGCACCAGCATCACTCTCTCTCTGAAACATATCCAATACTCAATCATAAATTACAACAAAACCCTAATAAAATAGCCTTCAATTAACTCTTCACAATGAGAGAAAACTTACAGCAAAGGCATCAGAAGATCAGAGTGATAGAGCGCGAAACGCCTCGCATCATTCAGCGACTCGCACACTTTAGTCCAATCCTTTGAATCCAACCCTTCGATTAAGCTCTGCAATTTTAAAAAATCAAAGTAAAATCAAATCTAATTTCTCCAAAACACGAAAAAAAAAAAATGTGATCCAGAAAAAAAAAGGAACAAGCAAAAGCAGAAGGAACTAACTTGGATCTTCGAATCGGGGTCTGGTATCGGTTTGAGGCTCTCGGAAGCGACGTAATCAACGGTTTCCGCCGTTTTCGGAGCCTTGTTCTCGTCGTTCGCGCTAAACTCCGGCTGTTTCCGAACCGGAACCGCGACTTTCGCTTGCTTTTTGGGCCTCTCCGGCGTCGGCACCGGGAGCGCGTTGTCTATGGGTCTCAGAGCCATTGCCATTGAAAACACAGAGCGAGAAGAGAAGGTGTAGAGATTCTGATTCAACGGAGGTGAATAAGAAGAAAGCTAGGGTTTTGAAGTTCTGATAAGAAATGGTAGGAGGGAGACGATAAGAATATACTGAGAGAGAGAGTTATATCAGTTGGTCTGAATTTTTAAATTTGGAAAAGGCGGTGAAAAAGAGAGAGCCGTTGGGATTGTTTTTGCCTTTTTTAACGTCTACATTTTCTGACGCTGATTAAAGGCACATGTGGCACTGATCGCGACAATCCTGGTTTGATAATTATTTCTATATGTAGTTTTTTTTTTTTTTTTTTTTTTTTTTTTTAACAGAAAATTTCTGTATGTGGTTTGAATATGGGCATGTGTTATGAATTATGATCACAAATCACAACTAATAATAGTGTGAAATTCAACCAAAAAGAAATTCACAATAATGTGAAAAGGTTCTTCTTCTTCTTTTTTAAAATGAAATGAATAATGTAAAAAAGTTTGATTTATAAGTTTGAATAAAAAATTATGGTTCAAATTCAAATTTTTGAGAGAAAATAGTATATTGTAAAGAAATTTTGAAATTTGATTTAAATCCATTTGAAATACAAATTATAAAGGATCATATATACAAATATACTAAGGATATCAAATATAAAATCAACTTTTAAGTATCAATGATATGTGTCTAATCTCAATTTTTAAATACTAATTTGTGACATGTCAATTGTTTTTTTTTTATTGATAAATGTTTAAAATATTATCATATCAATTAATTATATTTATCGATTAAAAATAACAACTTACTGTCACGTAAATTGATATTCAAAAATTGAGATTAAAATTAGTGCTGCTAGTACTACTCTTAAAAAGAAAAGGCTATAAAAGATATTTGTAAATTTGAAGGAAAAAAAAATCCCAAATCCATTTTTTTTATTTGAGGGGAGAGGTGTGTATGTATTTTTAATTTGGGAATACGGGGGAGATAATTTTTTTTTTATAATATATTACTATTACTATATGTACATAATTTTTTTATAGGGAAAATCTGACGATATTTCTTTTCAACAAATTACTAAAAAAAAAAAAAAAGTCAAGAGAAACAATTACTTCTATGATCTCCCGAAGAGAGAGCCGAAATAAAAAACAAAAAAACAAAAAAAACAAAACAAAACCTCTATGATCCCACCTCATTCTCAAAGAAAATTTCCGTTTTCCACCCTCACAGGAATATTTCCCATCAATTGAAAGGAGGGTGAGGCGCACAGGTAAAACCATTGTCGTTTTTAATTCTAATGTATTTCCATTTCTCCTCGCTTTTTTATGTGTTATTGTTTTGTTTATTGTCGTTTTTTATTGTGTCGTCGTTTTTCCGCTCTTGTCTCTTTTCATTTTTTGTCGTTTATGGTTGCCGCAGTTTCCGGTTTCCACCTGTTAAAATCTTATTTTATAAAAGAAACGACATCAAATATGAACTTCATCTTGATCATACTTAAAAACGACGATGTCTGGTGGGGAAGTTTAAAAAAAAAAAAAAGAGAGAGAGAAAAAACAAAGTAAAACACCGGACACCGAAAACGACAACATTAGTTATTTGCTTTACGGTTACGACCAGCACGATAGTAGAATCGACATGTCGTTCTAATGTACACTTGTCGTGAATAAAAAATAAATAAAGATATTAAAATTTTTTTTTGAAGGAAAATGATATTAAAATTTTAAACGCACGTAAACATTTTTTTCAGGGGAAAAAAAATAGAAATCAATAAAAAATCACGAAAATAATTAAGAAAGAAGCCAAGATACCATGAAATAAAATGAAAAACAAAAATTGATGTCTTGTATTTCATGTCTATTGAAGCTAAAGCGTTTACAAAGCCTCTTTTAGATATGATCACTTAAAAAAAAAAAAAAAGAAGAAGAAAAAGAAAAATTAAGTTGCATGGCCTTTTTTAATTATCTAATCTAATATATTGCTCAACTTTTCTTAATTTAGGAAAATGATCATTTGATATTTTTCAGATTTAATTAATCAGTGATTGATTATGAAATTTTGTAATTTATATTATGGGGAACTAGTGATTGATCAATTACGACAATTGATTAATCATTTTAGAAAAAATGACATTTTTATACTAATTTTTAAAAACTTCCATTTAAAAAAAAAACTGCTTTTAAAAAATGCTATTAAGTTATAAATCCTTTTAAAAAAATAATAATTATTAAAAAAAAAAAAAAAAAAAAAAAACCCTTCGTTGCTGGTGCTGACTGCTGAGTCGTTCTCCCCCTTCTCCCCAAAATTTCCTATTCTCAAACGTTAAAACTAAAAACGAACAATATGATTAAATTATGCTTGGCATCATTTTAGATGAAAACACATGAAAAACGAAATAACACCCCAAAAATAAAAAAAGAGAATCTTTGCTTATGCAGTTCCAAAAGGGCAATAGCACAATGACTTGGCGTTAATCATATAAAGTAAATCTCTATTCAGGATTAAAAATGCTTCTTCAACCCTGTTATTAAACAAATTCTTAGGAAGAGCTGTGCTCTACAACCTTTTCAAAAGCTTCGGGAACAGTTGTTATTACCAATCAATGAGTAAGCAACATCAGTTCCTCCATGCACGACCAAAAATACAAACCGACAATATTAACATGTCCTTGAAGTCTGCTGAGACTTTGCCGTTTCCTTCAAGACGGTGCACCCAGCCTTGTGCAACGATCCAAGAGCAGAACCAAAGTCTTTTGAATCGAGTTTCCTCGAAAAGGGCGTACGCATCCATCGCCAAAATCGCATTGCTCAATCCGTCTATCATGGCATCGAACCTCCTGAATTGCCTATCTGCCTCCACAATGTTCCCGGCCTTTGCTAATCCATTGTATCTAATCTAGCAGAATTTTGATTTCTCCTTGTAGTCTGAGTCTCCGACTTACTTTTCCTGTATTATAATGACCAGTTTAAGAAATTAACAAAGAAAAAAAAAAAAAAAAGAGACATGAAAACACAGTCAACGTAAAAGGAGCTAGATATGAAAACACAGTCAACGTAGAAGGAGCAAAATCAACCAAAAAAAAAAAACTCTTCGAAGTGGGAGAGCTGGATATTGATTTTGCCAAATAGGAATGCTGAGATTTGACAGTTCATATTCACGACCAATCTGGGAGGCCGTCACAGCAAAGCTTATAGACTGAATGTGAAGTGTAACTGAATTAATCTTAAAAAGTAGCCTTGAATAGCCCATAAACCGAATGGAAAGACCTGTTTATGATGTGAATGGATAGACAAGTAGGCAAGTATCATCTACTTCAAAGACGAGGTTATAGACACAACCAAATTGATTTGCGAAGGAATTGCATATAAAAGCTCCAGCCTTGGACCTCAATTCAATAAGGTTCAACTAAGATCTCATTTACCAGTTGAAATTTTCCAGAGAAACAACTCGAGAAAAGCAAACTTAATGGCCACAGGATAGGCCGATTTTGACACTTGAGGACACGTAACAACAAGCCTTTTTGAGAAGACAGCAACCACAGCGCCCTTGGAATCACGAGCTACAGCTGCAGTGACCAAGAAGGAGATCTGACTGCTGCATCTAGATTATACTTGATTCAAAGAGAAGGTGGATGGAAACAACAAACGCCTCTGGCACACTCTTAGAGCTACTTGCTGAAGGAATAAGAGCCTGAGAGTAGGTTCCAACCACACAGTTTGAGTTCCCTCATGATTTGATCCAGTAGAGACTTCACCTTCTCATGAATAAGCTTATTGCGATCCCTCCAAATATATTCGATACACAGAGGCAAACAAAATCAGGTCATAACCACCTGCACACGTCTCAAACCAGAATTTTCAATTTAAAAAAAAAAAAAAAAAGTTGTAAAAAAGTCACAGAATTCTGGAAATTAAATAGATGTCTGAATCCCACAAGGACATGAAAACCAAAGGTGCTTAGAAAGAGCACAATCAGGTTAAAAAAAAAAAAAAAAGGCACCAGTCTCTTCCGCATCTTCACAAAATGAAGACCGAATACTCTCCTTTACACACAATTTTCCCAACTGAGATCTTGCTGGAAGAACACCCAGAAATATTACTCTCCATGACAACTAATGACGAGGGTGAATTTTCGCCTTCCAGTGTTTTGAAAAGTCTACAAACTTGATATGGAGATATGCTGCAATGCGCTCATGAAATGGACATGGAAAAAGTTGCTTTACCTCACCTTTTGAAATATATCTTACCAAGTCCTTACAAGGTGTCATTACTGTAAGATCCAATTTTCACTTGTACAACTTCAACAGCTCCAGAGCTCACTCGTGAGGCCCAACAAACCTTGAAAAACAAAACTTGAAAAACCAGACACTTCATAACTACTCTCTTCTTCAAGCTCCTCGTTAAAAAATCGACTGGCATATAGCCGTAATGCATTTTGGTCAATGAGAAAATCAACGTGGGAAAGTAAAGTTGGATGCATAAAAGAAGTGGGGTTGGTCTGAAGAAAAAATCCATACACAACCATGCGCCAGGAATTCCTTGCAAAGGCTTTCAAAGCATTCTTCAAACCAACTCCACTTCTTTTATGCATCAACCTTACTTTCCCGTGTTGACAAATATAGCAAAGTCCACCTTCAAAAGCATCAAACTCCATTTTCCTCCGCAACTTCCTAAAGTGATCAGTGCCGAACCCGAAAACTTGAAATTGGTAAATGACTAATCTAGCTATGTTGGGGTCTAGGCACATTATGTTCTTGCAAAATACCAATGTCAGGTGCTACATACTTTACAAGAATATCAACAAATTGTTAAGCTGCAATAACCTTCTCATCGAATTGAAACAAGCTCATAAAGAAATCATATGAGGCATAATCTGTTTAGCTTAGCTCGAACTCCAATTTGGGCAAAATGGTTTTCTCAGCGTCAAGCAAGAGTTATCTAGGATATCTTCTAACAACACTTGAGATTTGGATCCGAGTCAAATCATACTTTCTGAACAAGTTACGAGTTCTTCTGGTTTCTCATAAGTCTCAAGACTAAGAAAAATTGGCGATGGCTGATTCAAACCCAGATGAGTTTGTGAGGTGGGAAACCGCAAACGACTGCGGAAAGCAAAAGATTGGATCTACATGATATCCATTTGAAATGAAAAAAAATAAAAATAAAAAGATTTTGAGTAAAACTCAGAATACAGAGAAAAAAATTTATTAAAAAAAAAAAAAGAAAAAAAAAAAAGGAGAGACATGGGGTTTGAAGTAATAGGATTAAATGAACTTACAAAATGGTATGAGCCACAAAATTCTCAGATCCGCATAGGATTCGAAGTCAAACCCTTTTTTTTTTTTTTTTTGGTGCAAAATGGATCTACTTCTGGATTTAAAGTCAGGTCTTTCGAATAAGGAATCGGAGTATTGTTTCTGCCAAATTGAAACTCCGGAGTTCAACTCAACAGATTATGCCCTCATATGATTTTTTTTTCTTTAAGATCTTGTTTCAATTCAATCGGAAGTTGATTGAAGCTGTTAAATGATTTCCCGATATCCTCTCCCAACAAAATACTCAGAAATCTGTGGTCACCTAAGTTTGGATATTTTGCGAGAAGATCGAGTGATTCGGAAGTAGTTGAACTGATGAATGACAACAAAGGTTTATCGCTTTCCTTGTTAACGTGGCCTAACTAAAAACGACCTTTTTTTGGGGGGGACAAAGTACAGTTGTCGTTGCTAAGTCGATAAAAACGACACGTCCTTTCAGTCCTTGAACAATTTAAATTCATGTCGTCTTTTCTCTCCACAAAAAAGAAAGGAAAAAAAAAAAAAAAAAAAACCCACGTCGTCTTTTGCTTTCATTGAAGGTAAAACGACACATCATTTTTAAAGGCAAAATAAGGTTTTCTCTCTTATTTTTTTAAACTAAAGAAAACTATTATTTCTTGGACGATTTACTCTCTAAATTTCCTAACAAGTGAATTGTGAGATTTAATTTACACCTTAGGTCATTGAAAATGACTCCCATAAGTTGTCATTTTTTTTCGTGCTGTAGTCGTTATTTTTCCTACGTTGCAACTCTTTATAAATATCATCTTATTAATACCCACAAGTTGTTGTTTTTTTTCGTTGCAACTCTTTCTAAATATCATCTTATTAATACCCACAAGTTGTTGTTTTTTTTCCAGCCAAAGTCACCTTATTAATATTTCATCTTTTAAGTTCTATGCCGTTGGTTGGGGTTTTTTTTTTCTCCTTTCATCCTAGGTCATCGAAGCAGTGTCAATGAGTTTTATTAAATGCTCTATTATATATACCGTATCATATTTTATTATTACAACTTTTTACTAAAAGAAGATTATTTTATAAAATATTTTAATCATTCATAATTTATTTATCTTTCGATTACAATTGTCCAAGACAATCTATTTTATAAAGGTTTTAATCAAGTACAATATATTAATATTTTGGTTGCAACTATTTAAGATAAATTAAATGTTCTAATATATGTATCGTATCATATTTTATTATTGTAACTTTGCACTATAAGAAGTCTATTTTATGAAAGATTTTAATCATTCACAATCTATTTATCTTTTGGTTGTAACTGTTCAAGGCAATTCTAATTAATGAAAGCTTTTAATAATTTATAATCTATTTATCTTTCGGTTGCAACTGTTTAAGGTAACTATTTAATATTTAAATAACACTTATAAGTGTGTTCATGCGTTGTTCAGTTTTCTATTATTCAAAACAATTGTAGGATAATCATATTTTTTGCTTGTGAAATTCATATGTTTATAAGTAATTAGACTTCTTTGTGTGATCCATTGTGCAAATAATCGGTACGTATTAATCTCTCACACTCTCTATATATATAAGTATTTGTTTCTCTCTTCAAGAAAAAACACCGATATAAATATCTTTGCAGATATAATTCTCTCGTGCATGCAAGGACGGAGAAGATCTTAAAATATGTATATGTGGTGAATTAGAGGAAATTGATATTTTCTTACTATAAATGTTGTGGTTGTTGTTTCTCTTTTCTGCGACTAAATAATGTGATGTTTAAAATTGCTATTTAAAAAAAAAAAAAACTCACTACAAAATATATTAATTAATTAAATTTTTTTTAAAAACTTTGATCCGTATATATACTAAAACTAAAGATATTAATTATTTATATTAATTATAAAATCTACGATATTAATTACTACAATATGTATATAACATGCGCAACACATGCATTCAAACTAGTATCTTTAAAAATGTGTAGTAGAATACCTTTAATTAATGATGATGTTATTCTTTTGACGAAAATTTATACATGACTTAGACATAATTATTTATTAAGAGCTAAGCGGTTTTTTTGTCAATGTTAATTGAAATTTATATCTAAAATAAAAGTAATTCAACATATTTTGCTTTGATAAATTTAATTAATGAAGCTAAACTCAATGATTTCTCAATAATTAATGACTCATGTGTAAGTTATATATCAATTTTAAAATTAAAAAAAAAAACCATTAAACACAGCAACCAAATAATGGTTTTTTTTTTTTGGGTACATTTTCGTATATTTTGAAGTTTGAAAGAAAGTATCCAAATGATATAAATTTAGAAATCAAAATACTAACATAATATAAAAAATTAATATTAAATCAATATAATAAAAAATTAAATGAATGAGGAATTATGTCATATTGGGCAATCATGAATATCATCAATGATGAAAAAAAAAGTTTTTTTTTTTTCATTTCAGGAAAAAAAAAAAAAAAAACCTGATACTGGGCTATTTTAGTGTTTTGAGGCCCAATCCAACCCATTAAGCTTGAAAGGTCTGGTCCCACGACACGTCGTTGTGACTGAACTGAACAAGCATAAACCCTCACTAATCGTGTTTTACTGGATATCTCCTTGATCAAGTCCTCTTCCGAAACTTTTTCCAGTTACGTTGAGAATTGGCTCTTCCTCAACAGAATTCGTCTACGAATTCAAAACCCATGTCTAAATTTTGCCGCAAAACCATTTTCTTTGGAAGTTGTTATGTAAGAACTCTACCACCAACTAGTATTCCTGGTTTTCTTCAAAACCCAGATTTTTTTCCTCTAAGATTGTTCTCAAGTAACTCAAACCAACAATCTTTTGCAGTCTCCTACCTCATAAAGGAACTTGGGTTTTCTCCAGAATCTGCTTTATCAGCCTCCAGGTATGTTGATTTCCACATCCCTGAGAAACCAGACAATGTCATTGTTTTTCTCAAGAATTATGGCTTCTCTCAGACCCAAATCTCGAGTCTTGTTAGACGTTATCCTACGGTGCTTTTATCAGATGTAAATAAAACTATTTTGCCCAAGTTGGACTTTCTTGAAGCAAAAGGCGTTTCAAGACCTGAAATTGCCAAAATAATATCTTGTTTTCCGGGTATTTTGCAAGCTAGCTTAGCCAGACGGCTTATGCCCTCGTATGATTTCTTTAAGGACTTGCTTCGGTCTGATGAGAAAGTCGTTTTTTCGATTAAACGATCTGGGCATCTCCTCACGCGGAATATTGAGAAATATGTGGCACCTAAGATTGATATTTTGCGAGAACTTGGAGTGCCCTACACTAACATAGCTACATTGTTCAAATATGAAGCTAAGGCTTTTTCCATGATAAGTTTGGATCATTTTAGGAAGCTTGTGAATGAAGTGGAGGAAATGGGGTTTGACGTTACGAAGGTAAACTTTGTTGTAGCGATGCGTGTGCTTAGGTCAATGAGCAAATCAAAGTGGGAGAGTAAGGTTAATGCCTATAAGAAGTGGGGTTGGAGTGATGAAGAGATTTCCAAAGCCTTTCAAAGGAGTCCCTGGTGCATGGGTTATCAGAGGATAAGATTACAGCAGCTTTAGATTTCTACTCCAGCAAAATGGGTTTGAGTCCTTCGGTTATAGCTAAATGCCCCGTGGTCCTAACACTGAGCCTGGAGAAGAGATTAGTCCCGAGGTTTTCAGTTTTTCAAGTTCTGTTGTCGAAAGGTTTGGTGCAGAAGAAGATTGGCTTATCTACATTATTTATCGTTTCAGAAATGAAGTTCCTGCAGAAGTTTGTTGCACCTTATGAGAAGGAAGTGCCGGAGCTGTTGAAGTTGTACAAGGAAAAATTGGATCTTTCAAGTGGGTCAGAGAGTGATGATAAGGTTTAAAAACCTGAGGAGCATGTTGCAAAAAGTGAGATGAGGCAACTTTTCACATTTTCATTTCTTGAGCTGTATTGCAGTTTATGTTCAAATAATGTTTTACTACTTGGTCTAACCGAAGACCTCTCGATTTTGAAATTTCTTGACGTGAGGTTCAAGCTGGATCTTTTAGTTGCAGTTAATGTACAAATCAATCTGACAGCGTCTATAACCTTTTAGTCTTTGAAATAGATGTTCCTTGTCTACATGTAAAATCTTAGCTGTTCTGTTGAGCAAATCTGTATGCAGCTCTCCACTCGAAGAGTGTATTGTGTTCATTGTGGTCCAGTCTCTTTTAAAATGATATATCAATTTTACGGTGTTTTACCGTTTACACTGGCTGCGTTTGTCTATTCTTTTTATTTTTCTACTTTTTGAAATTGTCATTTGTGAAGAAGGAGAAATGGCTCTGAGACTCAGATTACAAACGAGGCATGAGAACTCTAATAATACATGTGCGTATGCTGTTCAACTGGGATGCTTGAACCTGGTTATATATATAGTTATATAAGTATAAACGTATGTATATGCAGAAATATTATTTGACTATGGAATGGTTGTTATCCTCCTTTGTTCCCCCACTTATCAATGGAATTGATCTCTATTATTCCTTTTTGTTTGCTTTACTGATACCAAAAAGCAGCTAGACAGCCTAAACTTTAAAGTATGAAAGAAAATGATGGATTTGATTCTTGTATAAAAGGGAGGGGAAATTTCGAATGAGGTGTAAATCGGGATTTGCGAGGTTCATTCAATTAGCCTGTGCTAGGCTTTATGTAGAGAGGAAAAATTCTTGAAAGAGATTGAGTTGTTGGGAGCATTTTCATGGTGATTGATGGGAGGAAGAAGCTGCTTGTCTGTGGATGTCTACAAATTTTGTCAAACCACATAAATCTGTCTCTGTCTTGATATTCTCTGTTTTTCATGTGGATTTTCTTTTTCTTTTTCTTTTCTTTTTTTAATTATTGTTTTTGTGGTCTTTGATTAAACTTAGTGTGCCAAAACTCGAATCGATTGCATCACACACACACACATACATAGTTGACATAAACAGGCAAGACTATCTATCAGGCTTGAAGTCTCTCAACTCAAAGAATTTACACAATGCCTTTTGCAATCAAGTTTAGCAATTGGAATTACTTCTTTATCGTTTTACATGACATGACAACAAATCTAACCCAGCCTAAGCTAGAGAGGTTTGATCCAACGACATGTCGTTTGCAATTAGCACTAAAAGATAACATTAGAATGTTAGCGTCTATTTCTCTGTTAGATGAGCCTTGCACAATTATCTATTCATTCAGTTGATATATATATATATATATATATATAGTGGTTTTCCCATTCGTTCTATAAACTTTTCATTAGGCTTACTTGGTTACATTTTGCTCTTTAATTAATAAAATAGATAAAAGATCTAATGACACCATCAAACATAAGAATTGTAACATCTTTTTTGCTCGCGGCAATCCCAAAGCAACTACTGCATTCTTAAATCTTTTCAGAATATGTGCGTTTAAAGCATCCAGTGAACATTGAGTGCCTATGTGTGGATGGATGTGTGTATATGTATGTATGCAATGATCGAAACATGTGCTGCAGATAGCCTCCAATTTGTGATCAAACCAATGGGGACCAAAATGAACGTTGTCATCTTTTCTACTAAACTACCTATCTTCGTCTGTATGCAAAATGCATTCAAACTAAATCGACTCAAGTACTTCTTTCAAAAGAAAGAAAAAAAAAAAAGAAAAAGAAAAAAACACACACTCAAGTGACAACTTAATAAGTTGTCAAATCAGTGTTAAAAAAGAAAAAAGTAGAGTAAAATTAGATGAGGAGTCGTTTTTTAGCTACAGCCCCTTTCAAAAATAGCCAAAATTTTTGTTTTTGGGAAGGAAAGCTTTTATTTTCAAAATGTTCCATTTTTTTTAAATTTTTTTTGAGTTTTGCAAGGTTTCATTAGAGCAACACCAACCCATGCCAATTTAGAGTCAAAGAGTGGGAATGGCGTGAGCTTGGAGCTCCAACCGGACATCAAATTTTATGCATTTCCACTGTTCATTCCACGCATTATGGTTCAAATCTTAAAATTACAACATAATTTTTATCTTTTTCTCGTAATTTCACTATTCACATAATTTTATAACTCAAATTTTAAAAGCTCATAACTTTGTATAAATAAATCCAAATGAGATGATTTTTTTAATAAATTGTATAGAATTTCAAAACGAACGAAATAAGCTCTTTATTGATTTTTTTTTCCGAATACATTTAAAATTTTTACACTTATAATTCCAGCAATTCAAATATCTCGATAAATGCACAATCAATTTAAACACAAATTCTACAGTCCAAACCTTAGCACAGGACACATGCTTAGTGTTAGTTCTTTTTTTTTTTTTTTTTTTTTTTTTTTTTTTAACTTTCAAACAGTATGAAATTAGTAAAAAGGAATATAAAGAGAGAGATAAAAAGGAATATACATGGAATATTATTTTTGATATCAAAAATGGTATAACGAATTGGAGATGAATTTATTATTTGATGTAAAAGTTACACTATTTTAGTGTGAAAATTACACCATAATGTTTTGGGTTGGAGATGCTGGGGATAATGATATACCAATTATCTAGGACAAATATAATATCACTAACAGATCAATAAATTATTTATTTATATTAATTAATCATTGATCAATTAGAATTATAGGCCTATTTTCTTAAATAAAAAAAAGTTACACATTTATTAAAACTTTGAACATACGTGAGATAATTTTTTTAAAATTATATAAAATCTTAAGAAGAACGAAACTTTCTAAACACATTTTTAGGTTTTTCACCTTTTAAATTCAGCAATTTAGACGTCTCACCAAACCAAATGCATCGTTAATTAAAAAAAAAAAAAGTCATTTTCTTGCCAATGCCTTTGTACATTGTTATTATTTATTTATTTATTTATTTTGATAAATAATCCCTTTCGTACATTATCCCAGCTTTCACTTTTACTAAGCCCCCTTCTTCCTCCTCCTCCTCCTCCTTCTATGTCGTTAGTTCTTGTCTTAGCTTCATTCTGTCCTTCCTGTCCAATTATTATCTGTCCTCTTATTTGCTGCAAAAATGTCTTCTACGAGAACCACTCTCTCAAGGTCTCACTTCTGGGTTTTGCTTCGAATACCTCCCACCTCCTCTGCCAATCCCAGAATTCGGTCAGTCACAGAAGGAATTAGCCCTCACCAATTTGTAAGTTCATTTCATACTTCTATTAGTTCAAAACCCATATCTCGTTTTCTCTGCAAATCAATTCCATTTGGAAGTTGTATCGTGAGAATTTTACCAGAAATCACTATACTGGGTTTTCTTCGAAACCCAATTTTTTTTACCCACAGATTGATCTCAAGTAGTTCGAATCAGCAATCTTTTACTGTCTCGTACCTGATAAACTCAATTGGGTTGTCTCCAAAAGCTGCTTTATCAGCTTCCAAGTATGTGAATTTCAAATCTCCGGAGAAACCAGACAAAGTTGTTGATTTGTTTAGGAGTTATGGTTTCACGCGGACCCAAATCTCTTCCCTCGTTAGAGTATTTCCCGCAGTATTGGTATCGGATACTGAGAAAACTATTTTTCCCAAGTTGGAGTTTTTGAAAGCCAAAGGCATTTCAGGCCCGGACATGGCCAAAAAACTATGTTTATTCCCTACCCTTTTGAAATCTAGCTTAGTTAAACAGATTATGCCGTCGTATGATTTCTATAGGAACCTGTTTCAATCTGATGGGAAGGTCGTTGCAGTTGTTAAACGATATCCAGATGTCCTCACATTCAGTCTGAAGAAATATGTGTCACCTAACATTGATATTTTGCGACGGCATGGAGTGCCCGACGCCAAAATATGTATATTGATGCTAAACTGGCCTATTTGTGTCATGGCGACTCATGATCGTTTCCAAAAGGTTTTGAAGAAAGTTGAGGACATGGGTTTTCATGCTTCGAAACTAAACTTTGTTCTAGCGGTAGTTGCACTTCGGACAAGGGACGAATCGAAGTGGCAAAGTAAGGTGGATGCATATAAGAAGTGGGGTTGTTCTGAAGAAGATGTTTTGAAAGCCTTTCACAGGTTTCCTTGGTGCATGATGATATCTGAAAATAAGCTTATGGCGGGTATGGATTTCTTCATCAACCAAATGGGTTTGAGGCCTTGCTTTATTGTCAAGCACTCGAGACTCCTTTCGCAAAGCTTGAAGAAGAGAATAATCCCAAGGTTTTCCGTTTTCAAAGTTTTACTCTCAAAAGGGTTGGTGAAGAAGGATGTTAGCTTAAGGCAGCTATTTCAAGTTTCAGATAAGAAGTTCCTGCAGAACTTCATCACGCCTTATGAGGAGGACGCTCCAGAGCTCTTGAAGCTCTACAAGGAAAAGATGAATCTTTCTAATGGACCACTTGTTGATAAAGTATGAGAGTTATGTCGCAAAGAGTTAAGAGGCAAAGAAACTTTTCACATCTCCATATTATGCGCCGCAATACAGTTTATCTTCAAATCAAGAGAGAGGAATATTTCTTTGGAGCAATGGAACCGTTGATGGACAATTGTACAGAATGGTTAATGTGACTACAGATTGTTATGATTGTTACGGTTCGGTATTCATTCGAATTTCGATTGTTGAATGGATTGGTTGATTTTGATTGTGGATGCAAGTTGACCTATTAGTGTTCTGCATGAATCATATACTTGCAAGGAGTAGGAGTTTTGCTCTCTAAAAAAACTTTATATATCCTGTTAGTTTCCTCAACTCTCTCTCTCTCTCTTGTTGAATTTTGACGTTCAAGGCTTGACCTTCAGTTTGAAATTTATGTTCAAGTTTTTAGATTACAAAATTATCCCACATCGCTAAGTTACTGCAATGTTACCCAGCCGTTTAACACAATCGAATGAACGACCGTCTCGAATGTAGTCTACATCCTCTAAAGAGAGATTGAACTCTCGAGTGAAATGTAACACATACTTGTTTCAAATACTGTTAGCTAACAAAACTAACCGTTATAACTAACTACTAGTTAACTGTCCAAAGATGTCGGCTTAGTTGCAGTATGCTCTGATTCTTTTCAGACTAGGTTCCCTGATAACTGTAAACTAGAGTGTCTAATGGAGTCTCAAATACTCGGGAATGAAAAGAACACATACACACGCACACTCACACTCACACACAGAGACACATGTGGATGTAAGAAACTTTATTGTTTGGTACTTTTGTTTACCCTCTAATGGGGCCTAGACTAAATACCAGTATTTTCCGATCTAAATGCGCGAGAATAAGTTGCAATAAAAGTTTGAGAATTTAACATTTATTACCTTGTCATTGTCAAAATTTTTAAAAAGACTATGCTCTCGTATGATTTCTTTAGGTTCTTGTTTCAATCTGATGAGACGGCCATTTTGCGGCTGTTAAACCATTTCTCGATATCCTGTCCACAATATTGAGAAACTTTGTGGCACCAAACTTTGACATAGATAGTGGCCTATCTGACTGCAAAGGCATGTCGTTTTTCTCCCCCACCAAAACAAACTACCTGTCGTTGCTGATGCTCGATAGAAACGACACGTCCTTCAGTCTTTGAATGTGCAAAACGTCAAGTCGTCTCTTGCTTTAGTTAAAATGAAACAACATGTCGTTTTTTGCTCCAAACTAAAACGACACGTCATGCCGTCGTTTGCTTTTAGTTAAAAGGAAACAACGCGTCGGTTTTGCCTCCAAACTAAAACGACGCGTGTTTATAGACTAAGTCGAGATGTCGTTGAAGGGTTTTTTTTCTTGTTTTTTTGTTTTTTGTGACAAGGGTGTGTTCATCTTTTACAACGAAAAACCTTCATTGAAGTGGGTTAGCGATTGGACCCTCGTTCCTCTTCCTCTTCTCTCTTTTGTGTCCTCTTTTAGCTTTTAACCTCGTATGTACAGGGGGAAAAAAAATGCCTGGTACGAGAGCCACTCCCTTAAAGTCTCACTTCTGGGTTTTGCTTCGAATCCCTCCAACTTCCTCTGCAAATGGGAAGATCAGAATTTGGTCAATCACAGAAGGAATTAGCTCTCGCCATTTCGTAAGTTCATTTCATAATTGTTCAATTTCAAATCCCATGTCTCAGTTTCTCTGCAAATCCATTCTGTTTCAAAGTTGTACTGCGAGCACTTTACCACCAACCACTGAAAACTCGAACGCATTTCCTCTGAGATGTCTCTCGAGTAGTTCGAATCAGCAATCTTTTACTGTCTCTTACCTCGTTAGATCACTTGGGTTGTCTTCACAATCAGCTTTTTCAGTTTCCAAGAATGTTAATTTGAAGTCTCCTGAGAGGCCAGACAAAGTCATAAACTTGTTCAAAAAGTATGGTTTCACTCAAACCCAAATCTCAAGCCTTGTTAGTAGAAGTCCTTGCTTACTCTTATTTGATGCGGAGAAAATAATTTTTCCCAAATTCGCGTTTTTTGAAGACAAAGGAATTTCTGGCCCCGAAATGGCGAAATTGCTAACCACATTCCCCCGAATTTTGAGTGCGAGCTTAGCGAAACAGATTATTCCATCATATGGTTTCTTTAGTAAATTGTTTCATTCCGGTGAGAAGGTCATTTCTGTTATTCAACGATTTCCCGATATCCTTACTCATAATATAGAGAAATTTGTGTCACCTAAGATTGATATTTTGCGAGAACATAGAGTATCTGACTCCAATATAACTAGATTAGTTATTTTAAATCCTAGAGTTTTCACTGTTAGTTTGGATAAGTTTAAGAAGACAGTGGAGAAAGTTGGGGAAATGGGGTTTGATAGTTCGAAGGGAACATTTGTTGTGGCGGTGCATGCATTCATATCGATGAGCGAATCGACATGGAAAAGTAAGGTTGATGCATATAAAAAGTGCGGTTGGTCTGAAGAAGAGGTTTTGAAAGCATATCGACGGTGTCCTTGGTGCATGACTGTATCTGAAGATAAGATTGTGGCGGCCATGGATTTCTTCGTCAACAAAATGGGTTTGACACCTTGCCTTGTTGCCAAGTGCCCAAGATTCCTAACATATAGCTTGAAGAAGAGATTAATCCCGAGATCTTTTGTTTTTCAAGTTTTACTCTCAAAAGGTTTGGTGAAGAAGGAGGTTAACTTATCTGCTTTATTTGATTCTCCAGAAAAGAAGTTACTGCAGAAGTTTGTTGTGCCCTATAAGAAGGAAGCTCCAGAGCTCTTGGAGCTGTATAAGGAAAAATTGAATCTTTCTAACAGACTGTTTATTGATAAGGTATGAAAATTATGTTGCAAAGATTGAGATGTAAAGAAATGTTTGACGTCTCCACATCGCGAGTGGCAATGTAGTTTATGTGGGAAATAAGTTTTTTATTTGGTCAAATTGAAATCTTTTCGGCTTCGTACTTACCTGCATTGGGGTCCGATCGTCTAAGGCTAGAGCTCTACTTTGCAGTTTATGTGCAAAGCAAAGTTGTAGTTTGAAGAAAACAATTATATTGAATGAGTGATGTGACTTCATATTGTTATGATTCTCTAAGCCAATAGAAGATATCCTTAATGACAAAGTATGCATGAGAATTTTGATCGTTGAATGGATTGATCGAATTTTGATTGTGGATACAAGGTTCACTCTCTGTTAAAAATAAAAAAATAATAAATCCTGTTTGTTTCATTAGTTTTATTTCATTTATCATTACAAACAAATTATACACATAATCAAGAAGAATATTCAAATAGGAATAATGAAATGGTACAGGTAATTAACTGCAGGATCACTAAACTCCCCATGGAAAGGTCTCTTCTTCCTCTACATCTTCAATCAAATATGGTATATCTTGCCCCTCTTCTTTGTCCTATCCCAAAGCCAGCCTCCGGAAACAGGCCAAACCTCATGTTTGTCTATGTTTTCGTCAAATTCGACACTCTTTTCCATCTTGTAAAAGATCCATTAGAGCACCTTCCGGTTGCATTGTGGTATGATGCCTTCATTTTTCTCTCTACCGTTCCAATTCTCTGCTGATCATTATTTTTTCAATCCACCATCTTTTGCCTCAGCTTTTGACCGATCATTACTTTTTCAATCCACCATCTTTTGCCTCGGCTTTTGATACATTGTCCGCTTAGCCATACTCCAGAGCTTCTATCCCAAGATCCTTGTTCACTGGGAGTTGAACCTGATCAGCATCGTCTAGCACATTGAGTGCGCCTCCTTGTTTATTTATTTATTTTTTCCTCGCTACGATTTGGATTAGTAACAACATAGTACTAAGCCCTGTTTAGCAATTCTTTCTATTAAGCTTCTATTTCAAGAAACCAGTGCCTATATAAAGAGGAGAATGGTTAATGAAAAGAGGGAATTGCTGCTTTAAAGGAGTCCAATATAGAATGGACAATTTATGGATCTTCTCTCTAAACAAGTTTTGTCAAATGGGATACTGCAAAAGAACTTGAAATGAATAGATACAAAAGAAAGAATTGGCGAGACCAAGGGAAATTTCTTATACAACTTTTTACACTGAGGTAGATAAACATTAATAAAATATCATCTCATTTTTAGACCTTGTTTGGTAGGAGGGAAAAGTAAGAGGAAAAATTAGGGTGGGAACTTACAAATTTTCCATCTGCTTACAACGGTAACATGTTGTTGAAGGAAAATTACTCCATTCTGATTGATCATCGCCCTCGTGTTTTGCCGCATCAGCATTCCTACTAATTCATGAGTAGACAAATATTCGACAAAAAAGATAATAATTAAAGTCACTACTATTCCTTCTTGCTCCTGAACAAGAGTAGAGCAAAAATAAATCGGTGGACCGATTTTCATCCAAACAATGAAGCAGCTCGTTACAAGGTCTCGGTGAAGATTTTCATGGATCATCTCCTACAAACAAAACAGTCAAATACACGACTTTGTTTATTTCCTTCCATAGGTCTAGCTGATTTTTGGTATCTTTAAAGCAAATAAACAGGAAATAACAGAGATCGATCCCATTGATAAACGGGGAACAAGCATTCCACAGTCAAATAGTGCTTCTGCATTTTTTTTCACACACACACACACACACATATATAGGATTATCAATAACCAGGTACAAGCATTTCAGTTGCCCCATAACATTATGTATATAATCACATATATTGTAACCAGGTACAAGCATTTCAGTTGCCCCGTAACATTATGTATATAATCACATTTATTGTAAAAATTTTATGCCTCTTTGTAGTCTGAGTTACTTCTCCTGTTGTACAAACAAATGAGCATTTCATGAATTATTAGAAAATTTTGGAAGGATAGACGTGAACAAACAGTCCGTGTCGAAGAAAAGCACAATGAACACAACAAACTCTTCAAGTGGAGAGCTAGATAAACCGACTTTTTCTTGGTTACTCACGACCAACTGTGAGGCTATATATGTGGCTATAAAGCTTTATAAACTGCATGCAAAATTCGACTAAATTACTCCAAATAAGGAGTCTTGAATAGTTCATAAACCGAATCAAAAGACGTGAATATTATGCTCCATAACCTCATCTTCCAATGGCAACATGCACCAAGGATTCCTCTCATAAGCTTTCAAAACTCTTCTCTGGATCAACCCCACTTCTTACACTCATCACCGTACTTTCCCACGTTGATTTGCTCATGGACGGAAATGCATTCACTGCTATAACAAAGTTCACCTTTCCTCTGGTTTCTCCACAACTTTCTTAAACTGATCAGAACTAACCGTGAAAACTTTAGGCTGGTAAAGAACCAGTCTGGCTTTATCAGAGTTTAGACACATTATGGTTACTCAAATGGCAAGAAAATAAAACTGACTACAGATTGACAGAATCCTCGGCAAACATGTACAAGGCTACTTCTATTATTCATATTAAACAGAGTACACAAACATCAGAGTGATCTCATCAATCGGTTACAAGAAATATGAAACTCAAAATACAAATAAGTGGAGAGAACAAAATCTGTTTCAAGAAGATTCTCCTTATATTTCCTGATGTTTGAAACCTGAACCTGGTGGAGGCTCCGTGGAGGATTTAGTAGAATTTGACTCATCCAAAAGCTTATAACTAGTACTTGCAAAGAATCAACGTAATTAGGTGCTACATATGAGGATCTCAAGAAATGGTTTAACAGAAGCAATTACCATCTCGTCAGATTGAAACAAGTTCCCAAAGGAATCATATGACGGCATAATCCGTATAGCTAAAGCTCGTACTCACAATACAAGGGAATACATAAAAGAATTTTTTGCTAATTTCTGAGCCTGAAACACCTTTGGCTCCAAAAAGACTCCAAATTGGTCAAGATGGTTTTCTCAGTACCAAGTAAAACTGTAAGAGCAGTCTAGTATACCTTCTAACAACGTTTGAGGTTTGAATCTGAGCGAAACCAAAACCAGTTTGTCTGGTTTCTCTTAAGTCTCAAAATTAACATACTTGGAAACTGATAAAGGAGATTGTGGAGAGAAAAGGCACAGAAAGCACCTTCCCAGACTCACAAGCAGGAGCCCAATTTAGATCCATCTCCGAGGAGAAATAAAAATTGGGTTTCAAAGAAAACTCAGAAATACTGGATGTTGGCAAAGTTCTCACACAAAAACTTCAGAATAAAAGGGTTTTTCAGAGAAAACAAGACTTACAAATTGGTAAAGCATCTGATGAATCAACTTCTGGATTCATAACAGATCTTTAATTCACTCGGAATCCATATTTGCTGTATTATGAGCACGAGCTTAGCTAAACAGATTATGCTCTCATATGAGTGCTTTAGGATCTTGTTTCAATCCGATGAGAAGGTCATTGCGGCTGTTAAACCATATCTTTGATATCCTGTCCGCAATACTCTGAAAATATGTGGCACCAAACTTTGACATAGATAGTGGCTTATCTGCTGCAAAGGCATGTCGTTTTTCTTCCCCACCAAAATTAATTACATGTCGTTGCCGGTGCTCAATAGAAACGACACGTCCTTCGGTCTTGGAATATGAAAACGTCATGTCGTCGTTTGCTTTCATTTAAAATGAAACAACATGTCGTTTTTGCCTCCAAACTAAAACGACATGTGTTTCTAGAGTAAGTCCAGATGTCGTTGAAATTTACTGCTTCCTCTCCTTCATCTTTTACAAACAACAAACATCCATTAAGTGGGTTAGGGATTAGACTTCTTCTTCTTCTCTACGTTGTGTCATCTTTTAGCTTTCAAATCTGACCGTATTTACAGAAAAAATAAAAAAATGTCTGGTACGAGAGCCAACTCTCACTTCTGGGTTTTGCTTCGAATCCTTCCAATTTCCTCTGCAAATTGGAAGCTCGGAATTTGGTCAATCACAGAGGGAATTAGCTCTCACCAAATCGTAAGTTCATTCCATACTTGTTCAATTTCAAAACCCATGTCTCATTTTCTCTGCAAATCCATTCTGTTTGGAAACTGTACTGTTAGAAATATACCCAATGTTTTTACTCATAGATGGAGCTCAAGTAGTTCGAATCAGCAATCATTTATTGTCTATTATCTCATAAATTCAATTGGGTTATCTCCGCAATCTGCTTTATCAGTTTCCAAGAATGTTAATTTGAAGTCTCCTGAGAAGCCAGACAAAGTCATAAACTTGTTCAAAAAGTGTGGTTTCACTCAAACCCAAATCTCAAGCCTTATTAGTAGAAGTCCTAGCTTACTCTTACTTGATGCGGAGAAAATCCTTTTGCCCAAATTGGAGTTTTTTGAAGCCAAAGGCATTTCAGGCCCCGAAATGGCGAAAACAGTAACCTCATTCCCCCGAATTCTGGCTGCCAGCTTAGCTAAGCAGATTATTCCCTCATACGATTTCTTTAGTAACTTGTTTCATTCCGGTGAGAAGGTCAGTTCAGTTACTCAACGATTTCCTGACATCCTTACGCATAATATTGAGAAACTTGTGTCACCTAAGATTGATATTTTGCGTGAACATAGAGTGCCCAACTCCAACATAGCTAAATTAGTTACTTTAAATCCTAGAGTTTTCACTCTTAGTTTGGATCGGCTCAGAGAGATTGTGGAGAAAGTGGTGGAAATGGGGTTTGACAGTTCTAAGGTAACTTTTGTTTTGGCAGTGTACGCATTCATGACCATGAGTGAATCAACGTGGGAAAGTAAGGTCGACGCATATAAAAAGTGTGGTTGGTCGGAAGAAGAGGTTTTGAAAGCCTTTCAAAGGAATCCTTGGTGCATGATGCATTCTAAAGAGAAGGTTATGGCATGTATGGATTTCTTAATCAACCAAATGGGTTGGAGGCCCTGCGTGTTGGCTAAATACCCAGCAATCTTTGGACTGAGCTTGAAGAAGAGAGTAGTCCCGAGATGCTTGGTTTTTCAGGTTTTAATATCAAAACGTCTGGTTGAGAAGAAGGTTAGCTTTAATGCATTGTTGTTATCTTCGGAAGAGAAGTTCTTGCAGAAGTTCATTGCACCTTATGAGAAGGAAGGTCCAGAGCTGTTGAAGTTGTACAAGGAAAAGTTAGATCTTTCAAACGGACCACATAGCAATGAAGAGATACGTTGAGAAGTGTTTTACCGACTGTGGGGTAAGGTGATTTTTGACATGTCCATCCATATCATGTGGAGCTCAAGTTTTCCTTGATCGAACTCAAAATCTTTTAGTTTTTAACTTCCTTGAGTTGAGGAACATGAGTAGAGCTTTTTGATTGCAACTTATGTGCAACTCAATCTCACTTTTATTTATCCTCGAATGTGCACATTGACATCGATTTTTGTACTATTCTTGTTTATTTTTCCCGACTCCGCAGAAGCTATTCAAATGATCTTCTTCTAGTCTACCTTAATCATATTTTACTTCGGTCCAAAGAGAAAAAGAAAAGTTAATAGTTTTGTTAGTTTTCCTCTTCACATTTTTGGCCTTCTTTTATGTTTTACGGTTTCTAAACCATGTCCTATCTTGAGATGTTTGTTAGTTGAAGCTTAAAACGGGTAAAGATCAAAGGATATTTGGTTCTTTCACACATGTTGAGTGACCCTTATAGCATTCCCTCTTGCCAAGGTTTAGGGACCATTTGGGGACGTCTCCAAAACACATTTTCATGTATTTTTTAATCTTTTTTTTTTTAAATAAAACTACTTTTCACTATTTATGTATCCGAATCTCTCTTAAAAATTCAAACTTTAAAAATTCTTAATTTTGTTATCTCGAGTCAAAATGAGGTGATTTTTTCTTTTTAGAAAAAGCTGCATAGAATTTTGAGAGGAAATTAAAAAAAAATTAATTAAGAAAAACAGTGGAGGAGAAACAACCGAAAAGAAGAAAAGAAAAAGAAAAAAGTAATTATAGAAATATAAATTGAACGCTGACGGAAAAAAGAAAAATGAAAAAAAAAAAAAAAACATATTCACATAATATATTAGAAAATGTACTGCATGAAGTTTGTCACGTTTCATTTGTTTCTAAGCGCATGTACATATATATATATATATATATATATATGGATCTATATGTTTCCTTAAAGTTGTATAAAGCGTACATAGAACAATAAGGGTAATAATAAGAAAGAAAAAATCAAGAAAAAAGAGACAAAATCGTTAACTCCATGCCATTTTCCTTAATTCTTCATGACAGCCTATAGCTAGCTAAACACTTCAAATTAAGCATAGTTATGCACGATCCACACAACATCGTTTTATATCGAGAACATCGATATTACTATGTTAGGATTGTTAGCTTATTGTTATTATCTACAAAACATATATTTATATATTACACCGAAAGTGTGTATATAAATGTACTATTATCACTTCATCTGATGTTCACCTAAGGTAGATAACAAAAAATCATGGCTAATTTTCATGGTTCAGTTGGGTTTCTTGCTTTTATAAGTTGTCTGGTGATACTACAAAATTGTTGCCTAGTAGTAAATTCGTCCAGATTACAATCACCATTATTTGCTAAGTTGTTGACTGGCAATCATAAAGTCACAGACACTTTGACAACTGGTGGGACCAGATGGGCCGTTTTAGTTGCCGGGTCAACTGGTTGGGGGAACTACAGGCATCAGGTATTATATATTTATACATATACACGCCTTTATATAGACGTGTACTTTTTAGATTTTGAATTTCTAACACATCATTAAATTACTAAGTTATTATAATGTTTATATGTGTTTTGAATACCTTTTTCTTAGCTATCTTTCAGGATTGCATTACACTGTCGGTCGAAAATGAGTGTTAAAACTATTGTGTTGTGGTGTTTATCTTTAATTATATTTAGTGGAGATTAAAAATATATATTATGAATCATGCAAAGAAATTTGCATAAATTGCATTGGTTGCTATATCTGACAGTTGAGAAGCATTTACTATTTATGTGCAGCCTTTCTTTTTATTGTTCTACTGCACGTAGAATTCACTATACATAAATACACACACACACACAACACAAAAAGATATGTACGTTCTTTTCTTTTCCTTTCCTTTCCTTTCCTTTTTTTTTTTTTTTGTAATTAATTAATGATCGGTAAATAAGAATGATTACTAATATAATGAATAATAATAATGGTTGCAGGCTGATGTATGTCATGCATATCAAATACTAAAGAAAGCTGGATTGAAAGACGAAAATATTATAGTGTTCATGTACGACGACATCGAATAACACGGAAAATCCTATGCCCGGTGTCATAATCAACAAACCCAATGGTCCTGACGTTTACCAAGGAGTGCCCAAGGTCCAAATTTATCTCTAACTTTTATATATATACTATAGTTGTACGTGCGAATAATGTTTTCTTTTTTTTTTTTTTTTTTTTTTGCTGGAATTGCACGCATAGATTTAATTTGTTATATATACATATATATTGATTTTTAAGTTTTTTTTTATTATTTAGAAAGAATGAGATATAAAATTTTTAAATGAAATGAGTAAATCAAAAGTATTTTTCAAAAAATTTGGAGCAAAAGATGCAAAAAAATAAATAAATAAATAAAAGTTAAAAAATAAAAATAAAACAAGCAAAAGTTTTTTAGCCCAAAAGAGATGGAATAATAGTAAAGAATGATAGCATTAAAGAGCAAAAAAGCATATAACTGTTTCATCCAGGAAGAAGAAAAAAAAAAAGTCCACAAAAAGACAAAATAAAAAGACTAAAGTTTTGAAAGGTTAAACACTTCGGCTTTAATAGTAATAGATATATGTTACTTTCTATTTTATTTTTGCATTTTCTTCTCAAAATGGTACCCTAAAATAAAGATAACATAAACATAAATTGTACCATATGCCATTTACATCATATAATAATAATAATAGTAGTAATAATACTAATAATAACAACGATAGGGGGAAAATAAATTGTTATAGTTTCAATGTTGAGGAAATGGATGTTACTTTTTGAAGGTCAGGGCATACAATGTGTATAATTCGAGGGAAATTTTTATAATTAATCATTTACCTAATTTTTTCAATTGGAAAAAGGAAACCCAATAATGGAAGGATAAAAATATTAAGACTAAAGTAGTACTCTAATATATTTGTTTGATATATAAGCGTGTCTAGGTGGCAGCGATTAACGATGAGTGTAAATGATGCGGTGGAATAAAATAAGATTCTCTCTTTTTCAAATCTAAGATCTTTTTATTTTTATTTTAGAATTTAATGTTTTTTGATCCCTTGCTTAAAATGATAAGTTTGTTGACATTCATTTATTTTAGAAAAAGAAATCAGATTCTAATAAGATAATTTTAAGACTATCAGAATCTCATGATAGCTCCTTTTAATAGCAAAAAGGGCATGGTACTAACAAAATAATCACTCGTTAACCATTGATGCTATGTATTTTAACAAAATAATTATTCGTTGGCTCTGTATTCATTATATGCATGCAAATAATATCATGTTACTATATATATATATATATATATATATATATACAGGACTATACTGGAAAGGACGCAACAAGGCATAACCTTTTTGCAGTGCTTCTTGGAAACAAAACTGCTCTCACTGGAGGAAGTGGCAAGGTCCTCGATAGCGGTCCTGATGATTCTGTTTTCATCTACTATACCGACCATGGAGGTCCCGGAGTTGTTGGTAAATTTATATATATATATATATATATATTAAAAATTACTACTGTAAGAAAAGAAAATTCCAGAATTTGAAACCTATATCATGTAATCTATAGTTGGTAAATATATTGGAATAGTAGTCAGAATTTTTTAAATTTACTTTTTTTTCCCTCCAGAGGAATACTTACTTTGATTATATTAACTTTTAGAGATGCCTGACGAACTTCTTTATGCCGACGATCTCAACAAAGTTTTAAAGTGGAAGCATGAAGTTAAGGCTTACTCAAACATGGTAATTCATAAAATCTATAATTACCTATATATCATATTCATTTCCAATCTAATTTCGATAATGTTCAAAACACCACCAGAAGCGACTTGTACGTTTTCTGCTCCCTTAGTGCTCTACTCTTGCTTTAAAAGGGACATGTTAGACATGTTGCTAATTAAGGAAGCATGACTTGTAACTACCTCTTACTATTTCTATGTTTTGCTTTTGGGTATTTGCCTATTTCTATTTGTTTTGTCTCTCATCTTTGTTGCCCTAGTTTCATTTTTTATTTATATTATTTTCTTTTTATTGCGGGAAATTTGTGAAAGGAAACAATATTTGAAAAATAATCCATGAGAACATATATATATATATATATATATGTATGTACAGGTGTTCTACCTTGAAGCATGCGAATCTGGGAGTATGTTTGAGGGGCTTCTTCCAAGTAACATAAATATATATGTTACCACAGCATCGAATGCAACTGAGAATAGTTGGGCTGAATACTGTCCTGGCTATGGCGCTCCTTCAGCCTTTGATACTTGTCTGGGAGACTTGTATAGTATTTCTTGGCTGGAGGACTGGTATATACTCATCTACTTTATCCCTTTCTCATTATATACATCTACATGTTTCGAAATATATAGATAAATGACCTTTTTAAAACAAAGTTTTTTTTTAAATAAATATCACAAGTGTTGTTAAATTAAAAAAAAAAATCAATCAGACCACTTAGTAGTTAATTAATCACTGATTGACTGGATGGGTCAATTAATATTTTAATAACTACCGGTCATTTTCTTAAATTAAAAAAAATTTTAATTTGGTCTTTTTTTTTTCCCCTTAAATGATAAGTGTCTAGAAACTGTTTATCAACCTAATTTCTCCATTTTCTAACTATCTATGAATCCCTTGTCTATGTGGTGTTTTTGGGTTTACACAGTGATATAAAAGATTTGCGTAAGGAAACTTTGCAGCAGCAGTACGAAACAGTAAGTGAAAAATGAAATTAGCTAGATTATGAATTCGTTTTAAAAATTTATAAAGTGTTCATAAACAAAATTTCATAAAACAGTTTTGATGAGACAGAATATATGGACGGTTGTAGGTTCGCGCTAGAACTCTAAAGGGAACCAAGTTTAATGGCAGTTCTCATGTCACGCAATTCGGAGACATGAGTCTCAGTACGGGCGTCCTCTCCTCTTACATGGGCAGTAACCCTCCAAGTAGCAGCCATTATTCTTCATCACAAGGAGATGCCTTATCACCGTTCGTATCAATTCCACAACGCGATGCAAATCTACTTCATTTTCAGCGCAAGGTCTTCTCAAAATTACCCAATGTTTAATAAATTCTCGGAATCGATGTCTAATTTTTAACCTACCAGCTAGCTTGTCCTTAATTCTTAATCACTTTGGTCCTACAGGTCCAGAAATCAGTAGTCGGCACTCAGGAGTATCTTGAAGCTCAAGAGAAACTGCGTACCGAAATCGCTCATAGGCAGCATGTTGACTATAGTATAAATAATGTCGGGAACCTCTTGTTCGGATTCAAAAATAGCGCCAAAGTGTTGACTAGTGTTCGCCCTGCTGGCCAACCTCTTGTTGATGATTGGGACTGTCTCAAGACCCTTGTAAACCTTCTCTACTCTCCGTGCCATGTTACTTTAAGAAACAAAACATAACAAATGTTAGAACTTACAGAATTCTATTTTCCTACGCCAATTTTGTACCTAATTTGAAGTTGGTTGGTTTTCCCTTTGGATGCAGGTGAGGACCTACGAGAAATACTGCGGATCTTTATCGACCTATGGACTTAAATATATGCGACACATTGCGAATATGTGCAATGCTGGGATCACGGCTGATCAACTGGTTGCTGCATCAATTAAAACTTGCTCATGAAGAACATAACTTGTCCTTAAATAAATTAAACGGGTTTTTATCTTTCCAAACTTATAGTATTATCGATGAATAAGCAGGCATGACTAATCTATACAGTCAATGTTCTGATGGACTACAGTGTAATAAAAGAACTAGACATATATTCTGTACTAAAGACTTAATTTTCTATTGGAAAAGTTCAAATGCCATCCAAAAGATAGCACATTTCAAAGTTTGAGGGAATAAATCTAGAGTTATGGTTCAACTCCTTTAACGCGATTCTACAATAAACCATATGCGATGTTTCAAGTAGAAAAAAGATAAGACCAAATTGTGATAAAAGTGAACTATTTACTTACATTTGATCATCACCCAAGTCACCTCCGCTTGAAAATTTTTGCTTCTCTTCCGAAGTTTTTCACTTTCCTTGGTTGAAGCTGTCTCGAGCTTCTTAGTCGATTAGACAATCTGCCCTCCGCGGCATGTGCTGACTCTCGTCTAGTCTTCAACTTCACATGGCGGCTACGTCAAGAGAGATCAAACCAACTTGAAGTGCCAAAAGAGTTCGACCGCTCTTTTCTTCTTTTAAGAAAGTAGTTCTTTCTGGTGACATTAACCAAATCATAATGATCATCTACCGAAAAATCAGTTTCATCACTTGAAGTCGAACCACACCCTTGTTCGATGCCTCGAAAATGGTGTCGACGACGATGGTGGTTTATCCTCTTGGTGTTGATTAACTTGTGCCACAAGAAACAGGAACTATCTTCTAGTGCCAACCAATATACCTCGCAGGCAGCCCAACACATCGTACAAAGGCTTGTACCAATGCATTGGCAAATCCCAACTTTGAATAATATGTAGAGGAATAATAAAGCTGGAATCAGATAATAAAATGATTTTAAAAAAGGGGGAAAAAATTCAAAGACATTACTGTTTATAAACAATACAGAAACATGAAAGTCATTGGTGTTTCGTAATGTTTCCAAGTAAATTTACAAATGTTTTTGCACGTCTTTTAAGTCATGAAAATGAAAACGTTTTCTAAATAGTGTATAGCAAATGCTTTAAAAACAAAATGAAAACAAAAAATTGTGAGGATGGTTCTTACGAAGGGAAAAAAAAAATGATTGAAAGTTGTTTTCTCATTTTCATTTTCATTTTTACGGTTTTTTTAAACTTAATACAGGATTTCAAATACATACCTAGGCACAATTTATCTTTATCTTATACCTCAATCAATCTATCTAAAAACACAACCAACATAATTTCATAAACAATCTCAGGATTATTTCGAAGGTATTCTAATTTTTTATTTCATATAAAAACAAAATCCTTTTAAAAACAAATGAAAATAACACCAAACACCATCTAGTTGTACAAAATTTTAGGGGCAGTAAGTTTATTAAAACAAAGTTGACAAAAGAAGCTTACTTAGGTAGCACAAGACCAATATCATTAATAATCTCAACAGAATGGAGACACAAAAGTGCTCAAGGAAACAAATTATATCCCATCGTCCAGAGTAGATCCCCCTGACATTTGAGCAGATTAAATTGTATTATTACAATTGAAAAAGAAATTTTAAAAAATATATATATATTCTTGTATTCAGAAAGTACTCTTGAAATCAATGACTTAAGCACAACACCGTTGGCCTATGTTTGGTAAGAAGAAAAGGAACAATAAGGAAAGGAAAAAAAGGAAGAGAAGAAAATAAGAGAGAAAATTTTTTGTTTCTCTTTTATGTTATTTGGTATCATAGAATTATTGTTGTTTGGTATTACAAATGAAAGTAGAGGCGAAAAATAAGTATTATTCAATTACAATTTTGGGTTAATTTCAATAATAGCATTTTAAATTTCAATTTTAATTTAGAAAATTTTCAGAACTCTTAATATTTTACATTTGTTTTCTTTTGTTTTCAAGGATTTTTATTAGTACATGAGGTCAGTTTAGTACTTTTACTAGTTTTAATTTTTGGAAAAGTTTTCTGCCCATTTTTCTCTTCAAAATCAAAGAGATTAAAAAATGTGGGTTCCATAAATTTTTAATCCCTGCTATTTTTCCCCTCCAACCAAACATCATAATTTTTAATTTCTATTATAAAATTCCTCTACCTCCTTCCTTCACTTCACTCTTCATCCCTATCAAACATGTCATTAATCTAGTGGCACAGGACGTGTTTGGGTGGAGCGGGCCATTTAGGTCTCGTTTGACGTTTAAACTCCAACTGTACTTTTTCATCTCAGTTTTTATTTTTTTCTGAAAAAACTTTTGTCTTTTCTAAGAAGTAAACAAAAATTTTCAACTTAAACTTAAAATTTTCAACTCAAACTCATTTACTAAACGGACCCTTATACTCTAAGAGGTATGTGATGTTTCACTTCTTGTTATTATTTCAACTCATATTTCCCAAAAAGGGTACTATGCTCTAATGACTCCAAATAAATTAAATACATGTGTTAATAGACAATTCACAGCAACAGACGCACCTTTTCACTTTCACTTGGAAAAGAAGATGTTCCATTTGATCCGCTTTGCATTTAGAAATTAAAAAAAAAAAAATGACAGAGAAAAACTTACTTGCAAGATTGACCAAAAACAGACTTAAAGGGAGCCAGAAACGCGTTCCTTAAAAGACCTCCAACGCCGTCCGCTGCTTTGCTGATCACAGTCCCCATTTGCAAAAACTATCCCTGAATCCCTCAATCACACTTCACTGATGAAGAAAAATATACACAGTAAAAAAATTGAATTATGTTTAAACTTACAGTAACTTAACATTTGACTATACAACAGCACGTGTTTAAGTGTGGATCAATCACCTCCCTAAATTCAACATAAAATAAAATAAAGATTTAACTGTTAAACCGTTGATAATATATTTTTTTTCTTGAGGAAATATACGGGAAGACGAAAAGAGATTAATACCACACCAAAAGTAAAATTAAACAAAAATAATGAAATCGAAAATAAGAGAAAGATTGGTATCGGTAACTTTGGATTATATATATATATATATATCGTATATATAGGAATGATGATAGGGTCAAGAACCCAACAAGGAAACTCAGGAAAATGCCATTTTCCATGTCGTCGTCATCAATCAAAATTGAGAAAAATATTGGACGAGAAGAGTGAGAATAATTTCAACTGTCAGTTACCAAATGATGAATTATGGGTCTGGAGCTTTGGTAGTCTTGGGCTTTTGACGTTGGGCCACACTCCACTGCAGGGAAAGGTTCGGTTTCTTGGTACTAACCAAAAAAAAAAAAACGAGAAAATTATCTAAAAAATCTTTTTTTCATTTCTTAACCAATATGAAACGAATTCCCCCTTCTTCACTAGTATGACATAAATATTAGTTTTCTTAGATAGTCTCCAATGCATATGCTAATGCCAATGCCATATTTAATACAAAAATTAGTCAAAATATTATATTTGGCATTGACATTCGTTTCTTACTCCAATGCATTTATGTTATTTTAAATGCTATAATATTATTTTATTGTTTTCTATTACAAAGTCCAATAAAAAATAAATGAAAGTAATTAATGCTGACAACTGGAGTCTAAAAACACTCTAATTTTTTTAACGTTCATTCTCATTCTTCATCTATTTCAATAAACAGAGATTTTTGCCTTGTATTTTTTTTTTTTTTTCATTCTTTTGGATTGGTACAGATAACGAGCAAAGTGTTGAATGAAATTTGACCCTTTTTTTTTCCAGCACAATTCAAGATTTTATACTTTTTTCACTTGAAACAATTTATTTCAATCAAACACGCATTTCTAAAACTCAAGTTAACTCCAATCAAAACATGTCCAAAACTCTGTCTTTAATTGTCCCCCCAAACATTCCATTAGTTTTGTTCACTTTTAACCTTAAAGCCAGGTTCTTGTTAGAACACATGCACACAAATACTGCGATGTCTTTAAGAAGATGCCGAGTAAATTAGGGTTTGTAAAGAAAATTGTTTTCATGTTTCTTGGCTTGACTTCTAAGTAACAGCACTTCTACTTAACACGAGCATGTAAAGTGTCATCTAAGTTGTATTATGTAATGAGGTCTTTCATTTGTTGTCATTCTGATTTAGTGATAAAAATAAAATAAAACTAAATCTAATCACCAAAGTTAATACGGTTTGAAGCTTTATAGCTCATACAAATGCAAGTGGTTATGTATGTGGTGGTACCCCAAATATCATATGGTTGGATTATCAAAAATTATGATCTAATCATATCAATAACGTGGACTATGTTGTTTACCACAAATTGTCAGGCTCTCAAACAGAAAACCTTTAATTTTTCAAAGGCAGGAGAAAATCCAAACAACAAATTGGGAAAAGATCACGATAGACAAAGATTTATGTAGTTCGAACAATTTTGTTTACGCTCACGGATGGACGGAAAATTTCTTGTCATTAATCAGCTCCGCTGCTAATATGGTTTTTAGGAAAAATACTCTACAGAGTACAATCAGGGGCAGGCTAGATCCTTCTACTCTCTGTTCTGATTGGTCGTCGCCTTTTGCACTTTGCCACCTCAGCATTTCTACTAATTAATGACTCCGACAAATATTCGAAAAAAATGAATATAAATAAAGTCATCACCATTGCATCTTGCTCTTGAGCAAGAGTGGAGTACATTAATTTTTTTTGTAAATCTGTAGACCAATATTCATCCAAACAATAAATAGATGAAAAAACATGGGAATTATTCTCAGAGACGTTGAGTAGATGAAAATTTAAAAGTATTCTCATGTATTAAATATATTTTTATGCTAAATAGTTAACAAAAGTCTCTAATTCAGGGATAAGAATCAAAAAAAGAGGGGGTTTTTTTTTTTTTTTTTTTTTTTTTCTGTTTTTTTTTTTGCTAGTTTTAAGTCTCATTCTTCCTTCTTGGCTCGAACAAAATTTCCTGTTCTATAATTTTCTTTCTTTCTTTTTTTCCCCCCCAAATGGCATCTCATGCAAATACATGAAGATGAAATAACACAAAAAGAAACTTATTTGTCCTAGCAGTACAACAATTTGGCTTCAATATGATTTAACAAAAGTCTATCCAGGATTAAAATTGCTTTATCAACCCTGCCATTTAATAAATTCTTACAAAGAAATGTGCTATATTTAATACCACCGGGTAAACATCCGTTCCTCTCAGACAGAAAACGACAATGTTTACCATGACCTAGATGCGTGTTGAGACTTCGCCGTTTCCTTCAAGACAGTGCCTACAATTGCTGCCTGCTCAAGGCATTCAGCCTTGTGCAACGCATCCAAGAGGACAACACAAGTCTTGCTAGAAATCTTAAACCCTTTGAATCGAGTTTCCTCGAAAAGCGCATAAGCATCCATCGCCCTATTCGTGCAGCTCAACCCTTCTATCATGGCATTGTAGCTAGCGGAATCAGGAATCCCACCACTCGCCTTGAACCTGTCGAAAAGCCTATCCGCCTCCACTATGTTCCCTGCCTTTGCCAGTCCTGATATCATGGTGGTGTAGGTGATTGCATTAGGCTTCATCCCGAGCTTCTGCATCTCTTGCCAGAACACAAAAGCCTTGTTGAATTTTCTAACCCTACAAAAGCCATTTATGAGGATGCTATAAGTTACATGGTTTGGAGCACAGTTCATGTCCTTCATGGACTGAAAGCACACGAGGGCTTCGTCGATCTCTTCTGCTTTCACGAGGGCGTCGAGCAAGCAATTCCACGTGTAGACATTGGGTGTCAAACCTTTTTGCATCAACTCTTCCATTATTAGGTAGGCTTCATCAACTCTACCCACCTTCCCAAACCCGTCAATGAGACTACTATAGATGACTAAATTCAACTCTATACCCTTTGACTTTGCTTCTTCAAAAAGCATGTAAGCTTCATCAAGCCTATCAATCTTAGCAAGCCCATCGATAACAGAACCATAGGTAACAACAGTCGGTTGGTGACCATTTGTCTTCATTCCCTCAAGAAGCTGGTACGCTTTGTTCACCTTGCCTGATTTGCAGAATCCATCGATAACAGTGTTGTAAGCACGGGTGTCCAAAACACATCCTTGCTCCTTCATTGCATAGAACAACTCGTAGGTTTCATGTGCAAAACCAGCTTTCACAAGGCCATGGATTAGAATCGAAAAGCTTCTCACATCGGGGTTAAATCCTTGAGCCTTAATTTCCTTGAACAAAGCTCTTCCCTTCTCAGTTTCACCGGCTTTGAAAACACAATCCATATAGGTATTAAGAAGCATCAAATCAGCAGGACAACCCCGGAGAACCATTTCTTTGTATATTTTGTGACCATCCTCCTTCCTGCCGCACTTGAAAAAGTTCCTAAGGAGGGATGTATATACAATAGCAGTTGGAATCCGATCAGTGTCTAACATCTTCTCGTAAAGCCTGTAGGCATCATCCACTCTTCCTTGTTTTCCGAGGCCATCAATAAGAGAACAAAATGTGACCTCATCAGGGGTGCAAACTTTGTGATCCATCCCGTCGAATATCGAACAAGCTGCATCAATTTTCTGAGCTTTAGAAAGTCGATCAATCATTATATTTGTGGTCATAACATTAGGATAAAGGCCAGCTTCTTTCATGGTATCCCGAACCTGCAAAGCATCCTCAAGTTTTCCTTCTCTGCAAAGCATGTCTATTAGAATGTTGTAAGTAGGAAGATTGGGCACTGCATCTTTCTTCATTTCGTCAAAAATCCTTAATGCTTCATCTACTCTTCCCTTTCTCCCAAGACTGGTGAGAATGCAATTATATGCAATCACGCTTGGAATGCAGCCCTTTCTCTTTTGCCTCTCGAGTAAGCTGTATGCTTCATCAAATTTTCCAGCTGAGCTATAGCCCATGATCATGGTGTTATAGGCATAGGCACATGGTACCGTCCTGTTAAGATCCATCTGTTCAAATAACTCCACAGCTTCATTCAATTTTCCAGCTTTGCAAAGAACTCCTATCATGCTAGTTAACGTAACATCATCAGGCCTGAAGCCACGTGCTTGCATCTCATGAAAAAATTTCCATGCCATATCCACTTTACTAACCTTCCCAAAACAATCTATACACACATTATAAAGAACAATGTCCGCATCAAGCGAGTTACTCTTCATCTCATCCAGCAAGGACAGGCAGCATCAACTCTTCCCTCCCTAGCAAACACTCGAATGACAGTCGTAAATAAGTGCACGCTTACTTCATAACCTAGCTCCTGCATCTGATGAAAGAGAATGAGCATGAGATCAGCTTCATGAACTGCAGATAGGGCACCAATCAAAGTCGTGTAAGCAGAAAATGCCGGACGGAATTTGAACCTCCTCATGGTTTGTATCAAGTCCAAAGCTTCTCTCAGTTTCTGTGACTTGACACAGTTTACAACTAACTCAACACTAGTAGAATTAGAAGGGCCAATTCCCGCCACACTCATTTCTTCCAAAATCTGCTCCAACCAAATGAAATTTCTACTCCTAGCCATGACCATGAGAAGCGAATTGTATGTTTCTGGACAATGTGCTTCGTTGATTTGTCTCTCGGACCAACGAAAATAGTTCACCGCCAGATTTACATCCTTCAGCCTCCTCAAGACTCGAATAACCGACTCAGGTTCAGGCTTCCTGCAATTCAACAAGAGAGAATTCTCAAGAGAAGGTCCCCAAGGACCACTCTCCAATATATGGCATATCTCGTCAACTCCCTGTCTTGTAACTTCATCTTTCAATGACTTTTCGGGGACACCACCATCCACACGGGGAACAACTTTCCCCTCCGATTCTGAAAACGACCCATTTGACGAGAATGCTTTATAAAAATTGTGGATTTTACAAAACTTACAATCAAAACGATGTAAAATTCCTGCAGTCCAAATAAAATTATGCACATGGTAATTGGAATCTTCACGTATAAAGCTAGGAAACCCAAAAAAATAAAAAAAAAAAATAAAATAAAATAAAATTTACCATGATATCTTAAGAGCATCTTCATGTATGCACTTCCAAGCTGATACCATCAAGATCTAAGTTAAAGTTACTGAAAGGAAAGAGAAAAGGCATTTCATCTTTAGACCTTTAAACAAACACATAGAGGGCAATAACGAAGGAGCTTCCTTCAAATATTTATCCTAACCACAAAACTTCCCTAGTACTTAATATCTGAAAAGCTAATCCATTAAACCTTCCATCAGCTCATTTGTGTCTATATACACACACACAACTATACATATACACAACTCTACATATATATTTAATGTATATATGTTTATGTATGTATATGTAATAAAAAGAGTGGAAATTTTGAAACTTGCGAACCACTTTGCTCAGACCAGATGGCTAAAGTTTTAAACTTTACAATTGAAATTCGCGTAAAATATAACAAATGCACCATAAACAAAATAAAAAATCATCATTTTCTTCAAAATTTCAATCTTTTCGACCCAAATCTTCAGATTACAATTAGAAAAAAGATACAAACTTTGAGTTCTTCAATGGCGTAATTCCCATACCTTTAATGAATATCAATCTTTCACAGAGAGAAGGGGACGTGCAAGCAAACACAACAGTTCATTCACTTCCCGGTTTTCACAACCTAACAGAAGAAGATGAAAATGGAAAACATGAAACGACATGTCGTCTTTCCTTTCTTTTTCTCTCCAAAAAGGCCCCAAATCATAAACTTTATTTCCGATTTGCCACAGTGCTAAAACACTGCCGTTCAAATGAATGGTGAAAACATTGGATTTCATTAGAGTTAGTCGAGATTGTGATTTATAGATAATATTAAAAATATTGATATAGATATCTAAAAAATAAATACTTTAAAAAAAGTTTGTAATTTTGTTAAAATTTTATAAAATATAAAAACAATTAACATTACTTGATTTGAACTAATTTAAAACAAAAATAATACATTTTTTAATGTTAAAGTTATATCCTATAACATAATAGGAAATCACAATAATTAATTTTAGTAATTAATCAATACAAACAAAATAAAATAATATAAGACAATAAATAAAATTTTAACATTAAAGCCGAATGCTTGCATAGAAATCCAAATACCAAATACCAGTATTTGATTGATCTAAGTTCATCTAAGTTATTAGTTATTAAATTTTTTGGTCAATCGGTGAATTGAATGAAATCAACTGAAATGAGAATCATTCTTTATACCATCTTTTTATACCCTTTTTTAATCACACGTCATAAACAGATACCATAAGAAGGGCTTTAGTTTTTTCATAAAATTCCCGCGGTCGTATTCATATTTGAAGGGAGAATAAAAATATTATTAATATTTTTATTACTTAATAAATAAGTAAGAAACCTTATTAATTTATATATATATTAATTAGAATTAATTATACTATACTAAATAGTATAGTAATTAGAGTTATAAGATTGATGTCTTACTTTTGAGTGCGGTTTGAACTATTGATTTGCGTAATTGGAAGTAACCAATTAGGTTTACGACGAAACTTAAAATCGATCACTGATCCAATTTGAGTACCTCTACAGGATACACCTCAACAGAAAACTGAAGAGTAACGACAGTAAGTGATTGAGTTCACATAAGAAAATACGTGTAAATTTTGAGTGTCTTTGACAACAATAAGAATTTCTAGTATGATAAAAAAATATTAAGTACTAAAAGTAATTGATAATATTTTGCATGTATGTTTTTTAGTCTTAACTTCTAAAAGTTCACCCATACATTAAATATTGTTAATTTATCCAACTTGGTGAGTATTCTTGATGAATATATAAGATATCTTAATATCAATTTGTGATAAAGATATATCAATATATCTAAGAAGTTATCTCAATTTTGTATTTTTAAACCAGACCATATTTGAGAACCAAAACAAAAAATTATAAATGTATCAACTTTACTCGATTCCTAATCATTATAATTAAAACTCAAGACGATAAAATCCTTATCAATTTGACTTATTTCAATCATATTGCATCTTCTTAAATGTTGTTTTGGTATGGTTGAAAAATATTTTCACATTTTAAAAAGTGAAATGGACCATAAAATTTAATTTTCTTGAGTTTTTAGATATTTTGTAGAAATATTAACAAATATATTGGATATTCATAAATATTACAGATATTTTTAAATATTTAGATATTTGAGAAAAAATATTTTTTTTTAGGGGTGTTTAGTTTAAAGTTCATTTTAAATTAAATTATATTTTTTTATCATGATTTTTATCTTTTTTTGAAAATTTTTTTTTTTTTCTGAAAAAGTTTTTTATCTTTTCTGAAAAATTACTATTAAAATTTAAAAATCTTACACTAAACTCATTCACCAAACACCCCTTTATTATTTATATCAAAATTTTAAAACATAAATAATCTCGTGAAAATGTTCGAATTGTAATTCTTGTTCCCAAGACCTTTTTTTCTTTTTTTTCTTTTGTCATGACCAGTTTCAGACAAGAAAAGCAAGTTCTGCTGCTTCTTTTCGCTGCATTAATGTCAATGTCTGTGATTTCGCTCATTTTCTCGCCTCCGATGATCTCCTAGGAAAATTTGAGGTATATATATTTTTGTGTATACAGATATAAATGGAAGGGCAATATACGAAGGGAAATCGATCCTACGGACCGGCGCAGATGAAAATGGCGATTCCGCCGTCGCAGCACTCCGACAACGACCGGAGCAGCGGCGAGCTCCGAGCCTTGGATTGTAATCTGACCTCACTCTGCGACCACATCCAAATCGAAGGCTTCAACTCCGGCGCCTTCTCAGACGTCGTCGTTCACGCCATGGGCTCCACCTACCACCTTCACCGCCTCATTCTCTCCCGCAGCCCATACTTCAGGTCTCAATTTCGCGTTCTCCATTCCCGAAATGGCACTACAATTCTCCCTTAGGGTTTTTCTTTTCTCGGATATTTTGATTTTGATTGCGTGACAAGTAGGTTTGGTTCGCTGAATTCTGTTCGTTACGGGAAGTTTTGGTGAGAATTTGGGATTTTGTTTGTTGATCACCGAGGTTATGCCTTTTCGTTTGCGTTAACTGTTCAATTGTGCGTTCGAAGATTCTTAATTTGGTTTGATTTTGTGTTTGATTTGAAGTTAGTGTTCGTTGGAATCTGAAACAGTGATTGCATAATTCGCCTTTTTTAGGTTCCGATGAAAAATGTATGCATATTTTTGCATTATTCATTATAATCTTATCCAATTATGAAAATTTGGCTGTTATTTTGATTTGAATTGTAATTTTACACGTCTTTGTAATAGCCCAGCTGTGAGGTTTGATTTGCTAAATTTCATCCATTTTTTGAATATTTGGCATTGATTTTTATGAGAGTTTAGTTTACCTGCTATGGATTCTGTTCATTCATCACAATGGTTACGAATATTTATTTTATTTTATTTTTTTTTTTTAACTTGGCACGAGGGAATTTGAACTCTACGCCTTTAAGTGTAGTCAAGTATGGTATTATCACTGCTAGGCTATGCCTGGAACCATATGGTTACAAATAATCGGTTGCGGTGTTTGTCAATTTTTCTTGATTAAATTTTGGTATCATTATTTTTTTTTTTTTGTTTGCGATGATTCATATTATCTTTTTCATGTTTGGTGGCTACCGTGTGTGGCAGGAACATGCTTCATGGTCCTTGGAAAGAGGCCAATGCTACGACTGTGAACTTGCATATAGATGATAACAATGTTAATGGAGAGGCAATAGCGATGGCTTTGGCATATCTGTATGGGCACCACCCTAAGCTTAATGACAATAACGCGTTTCGTGTTCTCGCTGCCGCTTCATTTCTTGACCTTCAGGTTACTGTTTTCCACTTGGGTGGAGATGATGTTTGATGTTCACTCTTGTCGTAATATAAGTAGTTGTGCTTTTGATGAATCTTTTTAGCCCTTTTTTTTTTTTTTTTTTTTTTTTTTTTTTTTTACGTTTGGTTATTCTTTTATGCAGGATTTATGTGCAATTTGTACTGATTTCATTATATCCGAGTTGTGGACCTCAAACTTCTTAGCCTACCAGGTTTGAAATGCTTGTGCAGCCTCTTTTTGTTGTTTCTACATAGTAACAGTTTCGGTACTGAGATTACGTATCTCTGTTTTCAGGTGTTTGCAGAGAGCCAAGACTACGGCATACATGGAGAACGTGTGAGAAATGCTTGCTGGGGGTACCTTTGTCAAAGTGGTGCCATGGAGTTGAAAGAGGTAAAATGTGGACCATTAGTGCATGGTTTAGCTTGCACGTGGTAGTTAATCATGCCATTTCCCTCCTGTTCCTTCTGTCTTTTGAGATGTGAAATAATAATATAAGCAAATTTGAGAATAGAGGAGTAAACAAGCATAATTGCTGAAGAATTGGTGAAATCTTAATACCAATTTTTCTCTCTTGTAGGTTTTATTTGAAAACATTTTCTTCCTTGAATTTTGTATTTGCTGTCTACACTTTATAATATCCTTGCCTCATGGACAGGTGCTTCCAAAACTTTCCTCTCAAACTCTTCATGCATTGCTGACATCAGATGAACTATGGGTAGGTAGTGAAGAAAAAAGGTAAGGGGCATGAGAACTTCCATCTCAGTTTTGTTGTGAACAACGTGGGTTCTTATGGATATGACCATGTTTTCTTTTTCAATCAAAAGGTTTGAGCTGGCATTGCACACATTCCTTGCAAAGTGTGCTCTCTGCAAACAAGAAAATTCAGAGCAGGAAAGTGACTCTGAGGCAGGGATGGATGCTCATTCTGATTCTTCTAGCACAAAGGGAAAGAATTCTATTGATAGTTTTATTGATAAGAGGTTGGAATCTGAACTAGGAAGCCTGACTCTAAAAGATGGTAGGGAGGGCCAAAATACAGCTCGCAGCCTTCTGGTTGAGCTTGCCGACTGTGTGGTTGACTTCCAAACGGGGGATTCTAATTCTAGACAACAGGTGCAGCAAGTTGCACATCCTCAGTCAAAGTTGGAGCCAGGATACCCCTGCAACGCCGGAGGGTCTTCATCAAATAACTCATTTTCAGCAAGAAATGCAGTACAAACCTCTTGTTCTTATTCTGAAATGCCAGTTAATGTAGGAGCAAGTGGATTGGCGTCCACTGGAGTGGCTATGGAAGGACCATCTGATGAGGGATCATGCTTCCATTTGAATAACAATGGTTGGCTTGCTAGAGAGGACTACTTAAGAAGTTGCTCGTCAATGAACTCTTCCAGTAATGAGCTAATTGCAAGTGATTGGGGAAGATGTGGCATGCCTCCTCTTTCATGGGGTGGTCGGACTGTAGGCAGAAGACAGCTCAAAGGCCACGCTAAAGGGAACGTTGGGGTACATGGGGAGGAATATGATGCATTTGTTAACATATTTGAAGGGGGATCTCTTTTGTATTGCAACATGTCTTTTGAGGCACTTTTGAATGTGAGAAAGCAGCTTGAGGAACTGGGATTCCCATGCAAAGCTGTAAATGATGGTTTGTGGCTGCAGGTCTGTTACTGAAATGTTTTTCTTTTAATTTTGTGTCTACTGATATTCAATTAATATGCAAAAAAGAAGGACATATGGCTTCTAAACTTTCCATGACCAATTTTAGGCTTGACACACAAACAAGGTTTTATAAATATCTGTAGTCAAAATCTGTACCAATCTGTTCTTGTTATCAAAATCTTCAATCTGGAATGATGTAGTATTAAACTGGTAACAAAATCTATCATTCAGCAGCTACATCAGTCTCCACATAGTGAACCTCTGTAACTGCTATATGCTTCATGCTATGAATATCTTTCCCGGCCTTAACACCCTATTATATTTTTGTTAAATGGTCATCTCTGTTTGTACCGTTGGTGATCTGTTTTTCTTTGTTTTTGTTTCATGGCTGTCATATAGATGCTATTGAGTCAGAGGGTGCAAGAAACCGGTGCTGATACATGCAAAAGCTGCTGTTTTGTAAGTATGGCATGTGTCTGTAGACAACCATTTGGATTCACTCATGGGGTCGCTACCTCTGGATACTACATGCAAGAGCACGATCAGAACAATTCTCCGAGCAACATGGGAAATGTATACGTCGCTGAATCTGCTCCTGGTGAAGGGAATGGCCTCTTCAGGCCTGTACGAGTGCATGTTAGGGGGCCTATTGATGGGCTTGCAGGTATTGGACGTGGAACTACTTTTGTGCCTGCAGCTGCATGGCCTCCAACACGTTTTGTCTTCTCTCGGGTGCCCTTTGGAATGGGAAACAGAAATTGCCAGCAATCTCTTGCAAATGATGACTCGGAGACCAGAATTGACCCCATAGGGGACATGTCTGGTGATGGCTTGACAGCTTTAGTGGGGCTAAGCCAAGGAGGGAGTAACTCGGCAAACAACAACGGAGAACAAACAGAGAGAGGGTATGAGATGGATCTGCAAAATAGAATGTCAGGGGCTTCCGTTTCAGGCCCACCAAGTACCAGTGGTATTCCCGTGCCGGTTATACATTCATCACCACATGCCATTGGAGTTGAATGGGAGAATGCCAATGGTTCTTCAATATCGTTGGATATGAAGACACCTTTAAGTCACTTCCCTCCTTTCCGTTTTGGGTATGTTGAATTGTTTTTAAAGTTAAAATTTACCTTTTTTCACACAAATGGTTGGTTGTATTGGTAATGAAACCTTCTTTTCTTTGTAAATCAAATACAAATATTTTTAGTCTACTATAATAAATGTCTTAGTTCCAAGGACTTCATGCACAACACTTGCTGAAGATTTTGAAGGTCTACGGACAGAAAAATCTTCTTAGCTTTTGTCTGGACAATTTCATTGCCAATCTAGCGCATTTGGTCATAGCGTCCAGCTCCCACGCCTATTACTTGTTTACCACTCATTTATGTTTTTTTCCGTTCATTTTCACTTTCACTTTGACTGCTAAGCTTGAAAAAATTGCTTCTCACAGGGTTCAATTTGAGGACGTTCATAGGCTTAGTGATGGCCAAGTCAAACACTCTCCTGAAGTTTTTTATGCTGGTTCTTTCTGGAAGGTATTAGTCCCGAACTCTCTGTGTCTCTCTCTCCGTGTTCCTTCATTTTATATAATTCACATAATATCGTCTTTTCTATTCCACTTTCCTCTGATGTAAATTATGTTCATCTGTCTCATATATAGGTTAGTGTTCAGGCTTTTAATGATGAAGATCCTCAAGGACGCCGGACACTGGGTAATGTTCTAGCCAGGGAAACAATCTAGCAGCCCTTCCTTTTTTTTTTTTTTTTTTTCCTATTTTAAATTAATTGGTTTTGTATTTCAGGATTATTTCTTCACCGACGGAAGGCAGAAATGACAGATTCCCTGAGAAAGGTCAGCGTATTTTTAGTTCTTAAAGCATGTGACCATTTAGAATTTCATTATCTGAATTTGTACGAGTTGGAATTTGGTTGTCATTGGGCAAACACTTGTCGCTGAATTTGTTACTACCTTAACACGCATCAACATATGGGTTTAATCTCCTGTTTTCAGGTTCATATGTACTTGGATTCTCGCGAAAAGGTTACTGCTCGTTATCAGGTAACATTCCAAGTAAACAGTCTCCAATCAATTAAATCACCGCACATGTCAAATAACTTACACCAGATCTTGTTTTTTCATACCATGTTCCGTCTTTTCCACGTGATGCAGTTGATTTGCCCGTCAAAGAGAGAAGTTATGGTGTTCGGAAGTTTCAAGCAAGCGGGCACCCTTTTACCGAAAGCCCCCAAGGGATGGGGCTGGAGAACAGCACTGCTGTTTGATGAGCTTCCCGATCTTCTCCAAAATGGGGCCTTGAGAGTGGCTGCTGTTGTGCAGCTTGTGTGAGACATTAACAACTTTGCGGGCCCTTTTCTTTTACATTTCTCATCTGAAAAATGTGCTCAAATCAATCCTCCTTGTGGAACCCTAAAGTCAATCTGCTAATATTTTACTGAACTTTTAGATGTAACCGGTTGACTTGAATTTCACAAGGATGATTCCTGGATGTCTTTTTTTATTTTCTTTTTTCTTGGTAATTTGTGCGTATCTTAGTGATGATTTTATTCTTTTGTAGTTTGAAATTACATTCAGTGAAAGAAATCCTTGGTATTAAATTGAACCCGCTTATTTATATGAGAAGGAAAAAAAAAAACGTTTTTTAATTTGAACAAACAAAACTGATTAGGAAAACAAATTTTAATTCAACAACTTAGGGCGTCTAGTATGAAGATTAAACTTATGAAATATGGATATCATTATAACAATAATAACATATTGTTCTAATAAATCTAGTGGTGAGAAACGACATCAATACTGGACAAGTTTCTTTTATTTTTCTTTTTATGCCAAGGGAAAACAAAAGGAAAACAAAATGAGTCGTTTTGTAATAATGTATATTTTTAAACGTTAGGTATAGTCGAAGTGTTAACATGGGTTTAGTACATGGGTTGGAATTGAGTTGTGTATTTGATGTGAAATTTGAATTATTAGAGTTAGAAAAATGTAAAAATTTGAAATCTAGAAAGAAAAAAATATATCAATATGAAATTTGTTTTATTCGTTTAGAAATTTTATGTAATATAAAAAAAATATCTCATTCAGGCATGTACATGCATGATTATAGATTTTTAAAGTTTAAATTTTAAAGTTATAATAGTAATTATGAATAATAAAAATTAATTAATTTTTCAGAAGAAAAAAAAAATTGTGATTGAAATAAGATTGAAAGCAATTCGTGAACACTAATGGAAGTTATGATAAGATACAACATAACACTTCAAAAATGAAAAGGTCGAAAAATTTTGAACGGTACTAGAAACGAAACGACAATGTCCATCATGTTTTCGCATGGGACAGCGTAAATACCATGATAAGGAGACATCCTAATTAAAATTATTAAATACCAATTATAATTCCTCAAATTTATTTATTTATTTTAAAAAAAATTGATTAAAAAAATAATAAAAATTTTTTTTGTTACTTCCACACTGAAACAGAACCGCGAAAAGCCAAGGAAGAAAGAAAGAAACACGCACACACATTCATTCAATTTCCTCTTCTTACCAACCTGAAAATCATCGAACTCGCCTTCTTTCCCCAGAAAAAATAAAATTTTAATTAAAAAAATCTCTGCCATTTTTCATTTTCTTGAAAATCTCTATGTTGGGTTTCTCTTTTCTAGTTAATTTCGAAAATTCGTCAACTTTCTCGTGCGTTTCCAGGCTATAATTTGGGGAAAACGAATAAGATTGATTTTGTTTCCTCAAAACCCTACAAATTTTGTGATCCAATTCCGTAACATTTGAATCTTCTCGTGTTTTGATTCGATTGCCAGTTTCTTCGGTCGGAAAAACCCCAGAATTTTGTCCTTTTTTTGGAATTCGCCGAGCTTTGAAACATGATTTTTCTGCTCCGACATGGTTACGCCGTTTCCTAGGGTTTTGGAGGTGCTCTGGTTCTATGATCAATGGGCGGCTTAACGAGCAGCCGTAAGCGCGGCGACGAGTTCTTGAGCTTGAACCACGGGAACTTCTCTCCGAATATCCAGAGCTCTTCGAAGAGACCTAGATTCTCATCTATGCAGAAGAGCGGAAACCCGGACCGAGCCGTTTTGTCGTCGAAAAGCGCCGTAGCTAGGGTTTCGAGGTACCCAGAGGCGAAACCCCCATTGCCGAGGGTTCATGCCCCTTGTAGACCGGTTAAATTCGGGTGCAATTCGGCGGTTTCGCATTTGCGCCGAGATCCGAGTCCGAAAAACCGCGATCAGGAGGAGTGCATTAACGCCGGTATGGGTAATTTCTTGACCACCAAGTATCACAAGGTGAAGAATATCGCGTTGGAGGCGTGCCGGTATTTGCAGAAGGATAAAGAGGTGATTGAATTGGATGAAGAGGTAGTTGATGTAGAAAATGCGAAGTCTGAAGATTCGAGCATAGAGGAAGTCGAGGTCATAGAGGATGATGAGCCTGAGGCTAATAGAGCAGTGCCCAATTTGAAAGAATTGGATTTGATAGTGTTGGACGGCAGTAATCAGCCGTCTTCGTCTTCTGTGGTTTCGGACTTGTCAAACGCCGCTCTGAAAGTGAAGAACTTGAGGCTTGGTTCCGAGAATGATATTTCCAGTGTTTCTGCGTACAAGGAGTTGCTCAGTCAGGTGGAGGGAAGAGATTCTAGATTGAGACGGTTGAGTTTCGACATAGAGTTGAATGAGAAGCGCCGGTCTGCTCTTCAAAGCTTGCGGCCTAAGAAGGAACCAGTCCAGGTTAGAATTTTGTATATGTGGATATGTATTATAGGAATCAATTTTTGAGCTTCTGATGTTAATTCCTTGGAATTTATTGTTTGGACTAGGTAGTTTAATGCCATTTTGTATGTGTAATTGTGTATATGGTAATTATCTAGGAGCGGTTATCGTGATGCTAAGTACCCGGAATTTATTGTTTTGACTAGTTAGTTTGTGACATTTTGTCTTTGTACAAATGTATTTATGTAGGAGCAGATTTTGTGCTTTATATGTTAAGTACTTGGAATTTCTTCTCATTTGACAAGTTTATTTTAACGCCATTTTAGGAAGTTCCACGCGAACCCTTTATCCCACTCACAGAGGAGGAAGAAGCTCAGGTTAAACAAGCATTTTCAGTTTCTAACCGGTATGATTTTGATGCTTATGTTATTTTCTCTGTTAAAAGAAGTTTCTTCATTGGTTAACAGCATTCGGATTTTTGTTCATATAGGAGGAGGGTCTTGGTTGCTCATGAGAACTCGAATATTGAGATTACTGGTCAACATTTGCAATGCCTTAGACCAGGCGCCTGGTTGAATGATGAGGTGAACTTCTCAGCAAAATTTGATCGTCTATCATTTGTTATAGTGATGGTTTAGATTATTGGCTTCACTATGCTGGGCTGTTAATTTGGTATCATTAACTTCTTGTTGAGGATGGACTTTCTACTTTTGCAGGTTATTAACGTCTACCTTGAGTTGCTGAAAGAGCGGGAGAAGAGAGATCCAAGCAAGTTTCTGAAATGCCATTTCTTCAACACATTTTTCTACAAGAAGGTCGGTTACTTGATACTTACATCCTTCATTCTTCGTTGTTATTGACATTACATATTAGGATTCTTAGTTTGTCTAGTTAATCTAAGGAGTCTTGCTGTGGGTGCAAGTTCTGTAGTGTCAACTTTTCTTTCTGTCCTCCCTACAGATTTTCACATTAAATTTTTTTTTTTCCAGTTAATAAGTGGAAATGGCTATGATTATAAATCTGTAAGAAGATGGACTACTCAGAGGAAGTTGGGATATGGCCTCATCGACTGTGACAAAGTATATAGAAGAACTTTCATAATACCATATTTTGGTTGCCGAGGGATAGTTATTTAAATCAATCTTCTTACTTTCTCAGATTTTTGTTCCTGTCCACAAAGAGATACACTGGTGCTTGGCAGTTATCAATAAGAAAGAGGAGAAATTTCAGTATCTGGACTCACTCAAAGGAAAGGATACACACGTGATGAAAGTATTGGTAGGTTTCCTAGTCTCGTCTCCTTTGAGTTGTAACATTATTTGTTACTTTAGACGTGAAGTACCGAAGGATTTTCTTGAATTAGTTCGTGTAACCTTCTACATTGGAGGTAGTAGTAGAATTGTTTTCTGGAAATTTTCTGTACTCAACGGATAAACCTCATTTTCTTCCCACTAATTCTTTTTCTTTTCTTTGCTCCATCACATATTCACCATAGGGTGTGTTTACTAATCACTAATTGAATTTGGGAAAAAGGAATTAAATTTCCGGTTTCTAATTCCAGTGTTTACTTTTTTATTTGAGAATTAAATGATGTGGGTCCCATTTAAAAATAGGGAATTAAGTTACTTGATAAGGGGGAACTTGTCCCTAACCTACTACCTATGGAATTAAATTCTCTCTCTTAAAAAATAGGAACTAACCTTTATACCAAATATATCGTTGTTTTTTTAAGTTATTTTTTTCAGTAAGGATAACTTTGTAACTACGGTAGTTCTATTCCCATTCCTTGTAATTTCTTAGAAAGTAAATACAATAATAGTAATTTAATTCCTCAAGTAACTTGATTACTTGATAGATTTGTAAACACTTTAATCGAATTCTGGAATTTAATTCAGTGTAATTTAATTCCTTTTTTCATGTAATTAATTTCTTATTCTTAGAATTCCTGATTAGTAAACACGCCTATAGAGAAGATAGTTGGTTTCAGGTGATTGAAGTTAAACCCATCGGTTACTCTCCTTGCTAAGAAATATATGCATGCATCGTAATATTATGTTCTAGCTTCTGTTTAAAATGTTCTATTAGGAAAACTTTTAATTTGAGTTTCAGGGTGTGCAGTGATCGATTACTGCTTCTGTGTATTGTTGCATTTTTATGACACACCTTTGTAATGATCGAGTATTAACAACCATAATTTGCTTCCTAATGTTTGTTGCTCTCATGTTCCAGGCGAGATACTATGCAGATGAAGTGAAGGATAAGAGTGGAAAAGTCATAAATGTAAGTTCTTGGAAACATGAATTTGTTGAAGACCTTCCTGAGCAAGAGAATGGGTAAACCAACCTTTTATCGACCAGTCCTACTATCTATTTAAAAATTTTCCACTTCAAGGGCTTATGTTGTTGTCTCTGGCATATGATTTATTTTAAGTGAAGGGACTTCATCGGTGTAATATTTTGTCTGAAGTAGTTTTTGAACTTTCCTTTCTATTAACAGGTTTGATTGTGGCGTATTCATGATCAAATATGCCGACTTCTATAGCAGAGGCATGGGGCTTTGTTTCAGACAGGTAATGCACATGAAAAGAGGAGGAATAAGAAAAAAAATCTTTCAACAACCATTCGTCCATGTAGTCCCTTGATTTGAAGTGCTTAAAGTAGCCTGTTGTAAGTTGGACCATTGATTTGTTGTTTCTCTTGTCCTTGTAGGAACACATGCCCTATTTCCGATTGAGGACGGCGAAGGAGATCCTAAAACTAGAAGCTGATTAGTTAAATTCATGCGGTGGTGCCTGTTAAGAATTAGCAAATATAGCTGGTAATTGTTTTTTGTACTATGGAGTATATAAATTGTGGACGTAATTTTCCTATAGCCCTGTTCAACAGAGGAAAGATTGCCCGCAACTTTCTTGAGAAAATTCGATGTCTGCCGTCGTGGATGCTTGACCGTGTAAAGATTCAATAGGGTGAATCCCCCCCCCCCCCAGGAATAGTAATTTTTTTGTATGCCATTTGCAAATCCTTGAGTTGTCCAACAGTTTTGGAGGATCCTTTTTTCAATTTTCCTTTTCCCAAATTGTTTTACCTGTTTTCCTTTTCATCTTTTGCCTATTGTGGGTCTCTTCCCTCTCTCTCTCTGTCTCTTAGAATTACAACCGAGTGTTGGAATCAAATTAGCAATTGTAGTGTAAAGAAACGAGTAACAGCTTTGTCCTGGAGACTGTTTCCATTCTTCTTCTTCCTTTTTTTTTTTTTTTTTTTTTTTTTTTTTTTTTTTTTCACATTTGCACGTGTGATGAAGTATACATGTCGGTAGGATCTTATGCTAAATTTTACTTTAATTTTTGCATAATTTTCCATGGAACCGTCGAACCATAATCCGTAGCTTATGCAATCTTTGCTCAGTCGCTCCAAATTATCAAATCATGAGGATCAATTTCGACGCTTGTATAACAGATGGAAAAAGGAAGCCGGGAATTATTGTGAAGGGGCCAATTACTAATTTAGATTTAAATTTAGTATTATTATTGTCTTGATGGTCGAAGTAGATAAACTAATACACATTATTCTTTTTAACGAGTTTTTTTTTTTTTTTTTTTTTTTTTGGAAAGTTTTAACAAGTTAATTTGGCTTTTGTCTTATCCAATCCTTTTTTTTTTTCTAATTTATTTACAATAGATTAATTTCTACCCTTTTTGAATCTCGATCTGGTCACCGGTATTCGACGTACTTCAGCTAGTGTGAAAATAACGTGTTTGAATCAGCTCTGGTGATGAGGTATATGTAAACGTATAAAAGAAAATATAAGGGCTAAAAATCAAAAAGAAAAAGTTCAGGGGCGCTTTATGCAATATATATATATATAAAACTAAAAAAAGGATTTAAAAAAAATAAAAACTTGAGGGGTCGCTTCCCCGATAACTTCATCCCTAGTAGGAAATACAAGGAACTATATTTTAACCTTCCATAGATTTTTTTTAGCCGTTAAAACGTCATTAAATCACAATTAAAATAACAATACCGAAGGCAATAAGTTCTTCCGATACAAGTAAGATTACTCGTTAAATCCTCCAGAAATCATGTGGAATTGTCTAAATGCTTGCTAGTTGCTAACACAATCAATAAAAATTGTAGATGAATAAACAGGATAATAATACGTGTCCATTTTCCTTGGACAAATTCATTTCAACTTTACATATGACCAACAACCTTCACGTTGCATACAAAGTATGTGAGAATAAAAAGGTTAGGACGACCATTTAAAAGTAAAACAAATCTATTGAATTTCTTTTCTTTTCCTAAAGAACATAAGAATTCAAATTCCCAGACAACATTCAACAACAGTACACAACCCATCAAACTTTGGCAAGAACACGTCATACTTGTCTTTACCAAAAATACAAACGAATTACAACAATCACTAACAAGAGACGTGAACACTCGTTGCCGTTTGTCTAAGCCAAAAAAGCCTGGATGTGAACAGCCGAGCCGAAGTCCGCGTTCTCTCCTCCCAACTGAGTCCAAGATGGCTCCTGCTTAAAACTGTGCAAAGGTGATAGGATGACAAAATGAGCGAGAAACAACAGATAATACGATTAAATCACCAGAAGAACACATTTTTTAGGAAGAAAACATAAATGCATGAGATGAGAGATTACAAGACAGGATATGTAGCCATCATCATGCAGATTACACAATTGCGGTCTCAGCGAGGTACTCTTTTCCGACTTAGGATCTCCTGTTCTTTCAGTCTATGCTGGAACCTTGCAAGCCGAGCTTGAAGACTGACCAGACCTGCAGCTTTACGGGATAGCACAAAACTCAACTGGGTCACGTAGTTGTCGATGAGGCTTCCTGGCCGATCCACTTCTGCTAACAGTTTCATTTCCTGATAACAGAAAATGAGCTCCATGTAACAACTTCACATTGTAAATGTGCCTAAGATAAAGATGTGTTCTTCTTGATAGAGATGTATTCAGATCAAATAAATACTCTAGAAAGAGATTACTCCAGATGGAGCTCAAAGTTGCCCAGAGTCGGCTGAGATTTGATAGACGATACAGTATAAAATAAATTTAAAAAAAAAAAAACATTATAGAAAGATCAAATATACTAAACAGGTAGAACAATATTTTGCTTCACAGACGAAAAATTCATTGTTCATAAACACTAGCTCCCAATCCATGAAGCACCTGAAAGAAACAGAAAACGAAAAACCATTAACTTACTTCCCGAACAATTTCCATTGTATCTTCAATCTCCTTTCTGTGAGCAGCAATTAAGGCCTCTTCTTCCTATAAGAATCCAAATAAATTAAGATGATAAACAAAAGGTGCAGCGAAACTTTAAAAAAGCAGACAAACAACAACAACAATGATTGTCAAGCCAGTGCCATCAAAAACCAACCTCGAGTATTGCATTTATATTCCCATCAGGACTTTCAGGCTCATATTGTCTGGATCCAGCATTAGTTGGGTTATAATTGCTGGTAGTATGCTGCCTACTACTTGTGGTAGAGGTATCTGATCCACCGGTATCTTTTTTAGCCAGTTACCAAACTTTTCTGATTTTTCTTCCTTGGATACTTTTCTACGAGGTGGCGACACCTTTTGCACTTTCTCTTCCGTATCAACTGAGTTTTGGGAATAAGAATAGATTTTTTGGCTATTTGAATCGGCACAAGAACTTTTCATTTCAAACCGCTCTTTATCCACAGCACTAGACGCCATTACTTTTTCCTCCCTCCCATTGAGAGGGTAGCTAGGTAACAAACTTCCAGCGTGCTTGTCAACATCGGCAGTAGAATTGTGCGGGGAGTTATCCTTTTCCACCACCCTTCTGCCTGTATCTGCTACTTTCATCTCTTGACGTTGCTCATAAACATCTTCCGCACCAGCAGAAACCAGCTGAGATGATGCTGATGAAACATCTTTATTAGTCGGTGGTAAATTAGCTGCTTGATCCTTTTTAGGATTTCCACTTTTGGAGAGACTTTTTACCCTGTTCAAGGAATCATGTTGGTGCTATTAAGTAATTTTTCTTTTTAAGGGGGTTAAAAAGAACTCCTCAGAAGCTAACAACATCAAACTGCATATGCGTGCATTACCTATCTGCGTATCTCAAAGTATTGAGCGTATGTTCACATGACCCTGCATTGGGTGAAATACAAGAGATCATTACTGTCCTTGAGTTTCCAACAAAGGAGTCACGAAGCACTTCTGTGAGTTTGCTTCCCCGAAAAGGAATATGTATCTGGTCATTGTCCAAAGCACGGATGCACTCTTTAAGAGCCAAAAGACTCTTGTTGATCTCTGCTCCCTCAATTCTGCAATGAATCAAATCAATTCAACCATGTAAGATAAATAACCATGAAATTCTTCATGCACATATTAGCCACAAAACAAAGGCATGAAATAAGACAGAGTGGATTGTATAGTGAGAGCGCCATTCAATCATTTGAGCAACTGCCCAAATGCTGAAGACACAAACAGAAAAAGTTTATATCTAAAAGAAAATTGATTGTCAAATCTAAAATGCCTCGTATTGGCAATGCAGAAAAGTAATGTTTTTTTTTTTAAGCAAATTACCTTGTTTGACGATCATTATCAGTAGTGTCGGCCCCTCTTTCACTTCCAGCGAGATCAATGAAAGAGATCTTCCCCACAACTCTTCCATTTCTAGAATCATTTTCATCAATTTTCCTCCTGGAATCCTTGACTTCAACATGCTTTTTAACAGCAAGTTGTAAAATAGCATGTGACCTTGAAGACTCCTCATTGGCACCTGTGGACCCGGTACTTCTAGCAGCATTGCCTCTCTCAATATATTCTTTAACTATATGTACATCTGAAACTTCAAATTCTTGCAAGCCAACAATGCAAACTTGTTGTCTTCCATCTTCTCTCATACAAAGTTTCCTATTAGAAAGCAATTAACTCAAGTTATTGTACACTTAACAGAACCATATGTCCATTACAAACAAATATGTGTGCATATGGGTGTGTCCGCCTTTACCTCAAAATTTCTCCTAATAAATAGCTGTGTTCTTGTAAAACCAAACATAATACACAACCAGCAGAATGTCAAATGCTCAAAGATGACAAAAGGGACAGACAATATACTAAAAATAAGATCAAAATGCTTCTGATAAAATAATCAAAATAATTGAGGCCATTCTAAAAAAACCATGAATTCGACACCACCAACTGTTTGCTAGAAAAACAACCAAAAGATACAAAAAGGAGCATACTTGACAGATGAAAAACACAAAAATCTTTTTCCTGGACAACTATGACATAAATTCAGACCCAAACTTCCAATAACAACCCCATCCAATCATTCACCATGGTTCTCAGGGGAAAGGAATCAACTTTTAGAACATATTAAAGTCATACTGGTTACTAAACAGTTAAAACATTAACTGGATAATGAAAGAGGTATACTAACTTTCTATCGCTGAGAAGATCAAATAGCTTTCCACCATATATCTCAAAGTAGCTAAGCCACAATTTGAATCTCTGATTACGATAGACTGGCTGGTGCAAGAATCTAACAAGGTCTTCAGAAGCTCTAAGAGGTAATGGTTGCATTGTGTATGTCTTGCCACTGCCTGTAGTCAAAATGTTATTAGCAATTCAACATTTCAATTTTTCACGCCACATACTGAAAAAGTCTAGCTTTGGGGGGGCAGGCAGTAAGACAGTAAGAACTTGAGAACAGAAGAGACTGGTAAAGGCATAAGACGAACTAAGACATGGTAACAGCTCCAAACTAATTTTTGATGATACAAGTCTCGTGTTAGAAACAGAGAAAAAAGGGGGAAAGAAACATTACCTGTCTGACCATAAGCAAAACATGTAGCTTTTGTACGTTCAAAAATGGTGGGTATAATTGGTTGAACAGTAGCCCGGTATACCTGGTCCAATAAGCATGCAAAGTAGTCGTGCATCAATTTATCTGATTATGTCTAAAAAGTAATCAAAGTCCACAGACGACTTTGTGACAAGAAAATACTGGAAGACACAACAAGCCCAACATGAAATAAACAAATATATTTCAGAATATTTATAAGTTCACATCAAAATAATGCCAAGAAGCATCTTAAATATGTAATACATAGCAGCTACCTCATCGTTGGTGACATGCTCATTGAGAACGGCATCAAAACAAAACTCATGCTTCTCCACATAAGCAGTCAAGTCCACCTACGATATCATGGCAGGAGGTTGTATTATACAACAGGACATCAGAGAAAAATTAAGATGTAGACACGAAGCCAACAACACTTCAATGTGCAACCTAAAATTCTGCTAAAAAATAGGATAACAACAGTTTATCCACTACCTTTAGTTTGGGTTCATGAACAGTCAAATAAGCATTGTCATATACAGTTACAATATCTTCCTCTTTCCGAGAAAGCTCCTTTTTGTTCAAAGGTCTTTTGCGTACCTACAACATGCAAATAGTTGTGGTATTGGTACTGCATAATTCCCATTCAAAAATAAACAAAAAGTACAAATGGCTCTGCATTCAACTGCACTAAATTTTTGAGTGTTCGAACTATAAAGCCAACATACCACAACTTTAATCTTAGCCACATTGTTTTCCCTTGTAATCTCTTTGTCATTTGCAGGATATGAAACATCCGAATCTGGCTGTCCCCTTTGCTGACCGCCAGTTGCAACATTCAAATCATTGTCAAAACCTCTAGTGCCACTAGGCATGAATGGCGATGGCTCAAAAGGTTCTGACATAACATGCTGGCCATGTACAAAAAACCATTACTCCATTTGCAGGAAGATTAAAATATCCACGAAAAAAATATAAAACCAACTCCCTCCATTTAATTAAATCAAAATTTACAGTCACAAGGAAAATAAACTTGTCTGAGTCTTATAAACACAAAAGACTTCTTCCATTCATTTCCAATTATCCTCAAATGTACATAAACCAGTACCTCACACAACACAACTGAACTATTTTATCTCAGGCACGAAAGAGTAGCAATTAGCATACTTTCAATCCAAATCAATGTCAAAACTTTTCCTGAGAAGATGGCTGAGGAACCATATAAGAAAATCATACCTCAGATAGAAGTTCTGTATCATCCATAGCGTGAAGGTCCAACAGCCCAGCTCCGAAATCCCCTCTAAAATCCGGAGAATAAAACCCATCTGACACAGCCACTCCACTTGAACTTTGGGCAGTAGGTGTATATGGCTCAGACCCAGATTCTCCATTAAAATTGAGGTTTCTCATTAACTTGAAAAGCCTCTGTTTCTCTTCAGCAGACTGTGCTCCATAACCCTTTAACATAATCAAACACTTAATTATTGCGGATTTTGAGCTTTGATTCTATTCTCACTTTACATGTTAGGAGGGAGAAAAGAGAGAGAGGGAAGTCAAAACTCAACAAGCCAAAGGACCTACACAATGTTCAAACTTTCCAATTTCCATATACAAAAATTAACAACACAAAATGGAAAAAGAAGGGAAGCTTTTATACCTGCATGAGAAGGTTCGGAAGGAGTCGATTGTCGATGCCGTTGGAAGCCAATGGAGAGGCCAGATGCTGCAGCCCGGCGGACTGGAGCCAGCGCGCCATGACCGCGTCGCCGGCATCGCCGGCGGAACCTGCATTGTGCAGAGAGCCGCCGCCGCCGGCACCGTGATCATACAGAGCAGTCGCCGCGGCGGCATTGCTCTGCTGCATCTGGCCGCCCATGTGGCGCTGCGAACGTCTTTGGGGAGCCAATTTTCAAGATCTATATACCAACAACAACTTCACAACACACAACAACAACAACAACAACAAACGAATTTCCACAAATCAAAAACAAAAAAACAAAACAAATCGCATTTTCATTTCCAGAATTCCTCGGAGCAACGAAAATCAACGATCTAAATGAACTGTACTCACAATGTGGAGAAAAATTGAATTCGAAACAGGACATGAAAATGGAAAACTCGGAAATCGATTCAACGGCGTCAGAATCTGCATCAAAACCACCAAAAAAACAAAAATCAAATCTGGTTTCAGGAATTTCAACTACAAACTCAATCGATCGGTCAAAAAATCCACAAAAAAAAAAAAAGCATTCGCGATCCGACATACCGGAATGTCCGGAATCAAAATACAGAGAAAAGAAGGGACAGAGATCTACGGAAAATCGGAAACGCGATCAGATCGGAAACCAGAAGAGAAGGCAAAACCCTAGAAATGATGATATTGCGAGAGACGAAAATGGCTTCGAATTTGTTGGCGATGATGGTTTGGGCTCCACGGGAGGAGAGTGTATGCCCCCTCTCATATAAAAATACAAATACAAATAAAAACTTTTGTTTTTATTGTCACAAAATCCATTTATTAAATTTCTCCCAAAAAAAAATTCATTTAATAAAATTTTAAAAAATATTCATTAATGTTAAAGATGTACATGAATGAAATATACATGTCGCTCCCTCGGAAAAGAAATATACATGTTGCAGTGTTCTTTTTAATTTTCTAAAAAAAAAAATCAGACTTCTTAAAAAAAAATTTAAAAGTAATGGAATTACTGAATTGCCCTCGTCTTTGCTGCGAATTTTCATTACAAGTACGTGAATGGAAAGGCACTTTGAGCTTGAGGCGATTGGTGAACGGAAACGCGTGTTTGGTTGCTTGGGGAAAAAAAATAAAAAAGAACCTTTTTTTTTTTTTTTGAGGTCATTGGATTTTCTTAATTTATTTTATCTCTCCTTTTTTGGCAGAGATATTTACGAGGCTGTTATTTTTATTTTTATTTTTTTTAGAAAACGAGGCTGAAATTTCATTGCCAGTATTTTTTTAAAATTTATGTTTATCACATAAAAAATACTTTTTTTCTTAAAAAAAAAAAACCTTTCTTAAATGGGTACCTTAAACTCCATTGATTTTTTTGGGGGAGGGGGGATATGTGATTATTTAAGGCTCGTTTGGGACCATCTAAAAATAGTGTTTTGAAGGTTATATTAGAAATATGTGTTTGGGAAAAAAAAATTTTAAAAAAATTATGTAATATAAAAAATAATGTAAAAATTTAAAATGTATTTGAAAAAAATATGTAAAATAAATCATATCTTATTCCTTTCATCATTATGATTTTTTGATATGTAAAAATAAATAAAAAATTATGAATTTTTAAAATTTAAATTTTTTAAAAATAAAATAACAAATTTTGATATAAAGTTGAGATTTTAAAATTCATATAATGTTTTTCATCTTCATCATGACATCTCAAACCGACCTTAATTTAATTACATTAAAATTGTAAAGTTCAACTTATGGGTTATGGCAATTAACGTAGTTTCTGAGCTTTTGTTGGGCATTTATATTTGATTGTGGATATTTACAAAATTTTTATTAAAAAAAAAATGGGGAGAGTTCATTCTGGTCGGCGACAGGGTGGGTACGACAAAAGAAAAAGACGCATGTCTTCTTTACGCACAAGTCAACCTTAATTACCAAATAAACCCATGTGAAGTTTTTTTTTGCTTTTCCCAATTTGGATTTAAATAAGTCCATTTTTCTCACAATATCCAATTAATGTAAAATCAAATCCAATTAATTCAATATCTGCACAAACTCATCACTCTAATTAAGCTTTTCTTTTATAAAATTACCCTAATTAATCAAGTTTTTTTAATCTAAATGAAATCAGGTAAATATTATACAATATCTGCTATTAGTCTACTTAATTAACTTTATACAAGCAAGTCCATGTTTGATAGAGTAGAAAAGAAGATGAAGGACATTGGAGGAGAGATTTTTAAGAGAAAATTAGAATCTTAAAAGTTTTTGGTATAGTAAAAATTAGAACAAAAAGTTGTAAATCCATAAGACCCATCGTATTTTAATCCTTTCAACTTTGAAAATAAAAGATGAGTGAAGTTGTGAGTTAATAAAATCTATCATATTTTAATCCTATTAACTTTGAAAAGAAAAAAGATGAGCAAAAAGTTTGACCCAAAAAGTGATGTGTAAATTAAAGGGTCATTTGGAACATTGAAATTTTCCAACTCAATTCAAAAATTCTCAAATCTACATCTCACTTTCTCTTTCTTTTATCTTCAAAAAAACTCAAACTTCAAAAGCCAATAACTTTTTTATTTCAAGTTAAAATGAGATTTTTTTTTTAAATCAAATGAAATAATGAGAGAAAAGAAACAATATCTATATTGCATTTTTTTTCTGAACACATTTTAAAATTTTAAACGATTTTTCTATCACAGTTCATTTTCAATTCACACTTTAACCAAATACACATTTCAGTTTTAACGTACAAAACTCAAACTCCAACTATAGAATTTTAACTCAAACTGTTGTTTCAAATGTACCCTATAACTATTTTGATATTTATTCCTATTATTTAAGGGTATAATCGTAAAATACATTAAATTAGATTTTTTTTCTCTTCTACCAAACATCATACATAGACTTACTTTGTTACGCTTTGGATTCTGGTCTGTCAACAGAAGGTGAGAAGGAACTGAACAAATTGCATGTGAAGCCCCATACCACTTGCTCAGTCTGTGTTGGATAATATACAATGGCTCTAGTTCCAGAGATGAGGATTTTTTGCCGTTTTGTCTGGCCTGTTTCTCTGGCTCTGAAAATTACGGCAAAGCAAAGAAAGAGCCCAACACTTTTGCCGCGGAATAATCACACGCACACGTACAACTACAAGTGATAAGTCAAGTTTTGTAGTAGCTTTGTTGTGCATGTTTTGCACGTGCTTTTGGTCCATTTTGTTTCAATTCCAATATTTTGGTGTACCTCTCTCTTTTTTGTTTTTGTTCTTGTTCTTGTTCTTGTTTTATACACATCGTAATTGATGATGGAGAGTGTTATTTAGGAGGGCAAGAACATCTTTTCCGATGTTTCATGATGATTCGTAAAATCACGTGCCATTTAATTAACGGGGAGAAATATAATAGAGAGAGAAAATAAAAGCCCACTGTAGAGAGAAATAGAGAGCGACGGACTCGGAGAAGGACAAGAAACCACGGATCAATATTCATTCATAAACCATCTTTGCATTACAATTACGTAGTACTAATCATATGGGCAACCAAAATGTCAAAATAGGAAACAGGCAAAAAATAAAGTAAGAAAAGTACTGACGGGAAACTATAGATATATATGGTAAACAGTTTGAGTTAAAATTTTTAAATTTGAGTTGGTTGACTTTTTAAAAACTAATTTAATTTTTGTTGACTTTTCAGAAAAAAATAAAAATTGACATGAAAAATTTAATTTAAATGGTAAGGCAAACAGAAGCTATAACTCTATTAATAAAATTCTTAATAAAATAAAATAAAATGTTATGCAATTAATATTACGATCTCTGTCAGAAAAATGTAAGTGGGACATACAAGATACACGGACTTGAAACAAACTTGATTTCAACTGTTCAAATCTACATTTTTATCTGATAATTATTCACCAAAATAATGGGATCAGATGACTATAAAATTAATCCTAGTTGATAATTGAAAAAAATAAGCAAATTAAACAACGGTGGAATCAAGAGTACTGGTTGGTGTTAATCATTACAAGTCTGAATTATAAAGTGATCTTTTTATGTGTGATTAGTAGTGAGTAATCCACTGAAAACTTTTTGTTGTCGAGGATCTAAAAACATGTCAATCATGGGAAAGTTCACAATAAAGTTTTGATGGGATGGTGTGAGTCGATTAAGTTTCAAAGTTTAAAGAGAGATGAGATCGAGGGGGATTCGGACATAACTTCTTTGTACCGTACATATATGCCACTTACCAAGTGGTCCAATAATTTATTGAGTTATGTAAAAAATGTTTGATTTTTTTTTTTTTTAAGTTAATTAATGTTCTGTATATCTCCTAGCAAATACTCAATATTACATGTGTTTTTTTTTTTAATAAAAATTGCATTTTACAAGAGGCAAAATATATGAAACACAAATGATCCTAAATATAAAGAAATTTGACCACGAATTAAAAATTGAATCCACCAGTAAATATAAAATAGCACATGGGTGAATACAAGTATCAAGACTCAAATAGGGGAAGACCCGCTTGGTACATAAACTTCGAGCTTAACTATTATTTGTTAGATAACACCAAAACAGTTGATAGACTAATCCAGTCAACCGAGACCAATCCTCATGTAATAGGGGTACTCACATCACGGCATCTGATAACAAACATATGGAAGACACAAGCGGAGGACATCACCTCCATTATTACTGAAGTAAAAACACCAGAGTAAATAAAAAAAGACATACTAAAAGAGCAGAAACATCAAGTTCTTATTACAACAAAACAAAAGAAGGATCCACCGGTAGGAAGCCATCAGTCGACAAACGGAAGTTAGATCCATGTAATAGGGGTACTCACATCACGGCATCTGATAACAAACATATGGAAGACACAAGCGGAGGACATCACCTCCATTATTACTGAAGTAAAAACACCAGAGTAAATAAAAAAAGACATACTAAAAGAGCAGAAACATCAAGTTCTTATTACAACAAAACAAAATAAGGATCCACCGGTAGGAAGCCATCGGTCGACAAACGGAAGTTAAATCTGAGTGGAGCCATCCCAAAAGGACAACTTACCTCTGAGTCAGGTTAGATCCACCCCAACGGATGTGTCGCTCAACAAAAACGACGTGTAATATTACATGTGTTTTGAGTCTCTTAATTAATATTTTCCATTTAAAAAATGAAAAAAAATCTCTTTATAATATCATTATTATTGGCTTGGACATGTAATGCTATTATGCTAATGCCAACTGGTGATGTTTTAGAAAATCTCAAGTATTTTAAGATCTATAGCTGCCGATTAAGACTAGTTCAATTAGTATTGAGAGGGTGCACGGGTTTTATTAGTTTATTGAGTTATGTTTTCAAGTCCGGTAAACTTTTTTAATCTTTAAAAATTATTGTCTATCAAAAGCTAACAAAATAAGCATATTTGTGTTTATTTGACCCAAAAAATACAATTTTGAAAAAAGACACTTGTATTTAGCCTTTTATCCATAATTAGAAAGATACCGTAGAGTAGCAATACAAGCAACAATTGGTACGAGTGTAAAATGAATGGTTAACAATGGGTGTAATGATGCGTAAACTACATGATAGAATGATTATGACCACAATTCTATATAAAAATGAAATAAAAACCAACTTGTATTTTTCTAGTTACCTTTTTGAGTACATGAAATTCCCAAAACAACTCCCTTTCCAACTAGCCAAAATATATATATATATAAATAACTGTAGTTTATGTTTGGTTCACGATACGTGACTTTATTTTATTTTCCAATAGTTTTATGTTTTAAATACTTGATAAATATATTTATAATATTTTATATTCAGTATCAGATATATCTAATATTTATGACTTTTATTTAGAATCTTGTCTTAGATATTATTTAGATATTCATAAAAAAAAAAAAAAATCGTTAAAAGATATTATATTAAAATCATTTAATTATTTAAAAAAAAGTACAAGTAACGTATTGGAGGGGTGCAAGAGAGCCGCCCCTCCTAAAATATATGCACATTTATTTGAATATTGTCATCTACGGGTGTGTTATAGTGGTCGTTGTGGAGCCATGTTTGAGGAGAATGATGCTGGTGGATCTACAAGTGGGTGAGCTTTAAAAAAAAAAAAAACCTCCCTTTTTTTTTATTTTGGTCCACCTTGGCCTAACTCTATCATACCGTGTGGTACACTTATTTCGAATGAGGCCTTGCTTTAACTTAAAGCATAAAGGTGCGGTGGAGATCCAACAATTAGGAGTGCTAATTTGAATTAAAGTCCCATCATGCTTAGACAAATATTAGCTCTCACATCCTTTCTAGTTGTAGATCCACCAATACTTTTGATATAATTGAGATTTTGCAATTAGCTCGTGTAGACCCACGTAGACTATATGAGGACTTGTTTCTATAATTTAACAATATCATTGTTTCTATAATTCAACAATATCATGCAGAATGAATCTTAGGCTCCGATTGACATTTAATCTCACATCAAAATTTTCATATCATTTTTTATTTTTTTCTGAAAAATTTTTTTATCTTTTTTGAAAAGTCAGTAAAAATTACTATTCAAATTTAAAATTTCAATTCAAACTTATTCACCAAACGAACCTTATATAAAAGAGAACAAAAAAAAAAAAAGGCAAAAAAAATATATATAAATATATATTTGTAGGGTGTCATTGTCAAAGAGTACTTCACGTGAAGCTATAAATTAGAAATGACCCCCTTATATTATGACACTTTCACGTCCCTTCACCCCATTAAAATAATATCATAAATAAATATCTTGTACATAACTACGTATTGTCTTCTAAACTTCACCATCCAAATCGTATCTATACAGTCTTGACTTGAAGGCGTTAGAAGTGCATGCCAATTTTTTCTTTTCAATCAGACATTAGATTTAGAACTAGTGAATTTATAAGCCGTGAAAATTGAAAAATTACATGTTATAAATATGAAACTATACTTGGAGATATAAAGCAAAAATAAGAAAAGTTACACTTGAAAAAAAAAAAAATATATATATATATATATATATATATGATGCGTGAAGTTGTGAACTTATTGGTAAGATCTAAAGCATTAATTTGCAATATCATGTACCAAAAACAAAAAGAGAGCCTTTTTGGTATTAATTTTAGGAAATTAGTTTTCACTGCTCAAATTTAAAAGCGGCTTCAACAATTGTTTGAATGACATTTGTGCTTTGACAGCATTTCATCAAAGTCTTCGTAAAATAATGTTTAATTTATATATACATTTGTAGCAAATACGCAAGTTTTATAAAATTTTATTGTAAATAATATATTTTAAAATATTTTATGTGAATGTACATTTACGACAAATAAATAGAGTAAAGTAAAACTAGAGTAGTATTAAAAAAACAAACTATAATTTTAACTTTTAAATAACAATACAAACAATGGCTAATTATTATTTTCGTTGACAAATGCTTTTAATTAGTGTAGATAGACAATCACAAAAGTTTCAAATTTCAAACCATCCCAACATGCGAGAGACGAAAGTGATTGAATATATAATTCAACGGTTATTTTTTACACTTGATTTTATCAAAAGATTGTAGAGTTTAAATTCGATACGAACCACATTAATAATGTGATGAAACCTGATACCAAATCTAGAAACAACGACCTAAGATTTTTAAAATTTGATGGAAACCGCGATTCGTTATTTAGCAAAGTAAGAACCTTGATATGGTGAAAATGCCACGAACGGTTATAGAAAGTCCGTTTGATAAGTCAATTTGAATGTAACAAGGAATCCCTAATAAATTCGAATAAGTTTCTTTAGGAACTTAAGAAAAATAATTTACAATATGAATAAACATAAAAAACTACTTCTATAATCTGAAAATTAGTCTTATATAGCTGAATTTCAATTTATAAAATTCCTAATTTATCTCTAAGGATAAACTTGTCTAAAAAACTTATGAATCAGATTTATCTAAACAAAAATACTTAAATTCAAAGAAAACAAAAACCGTAATTACCAATTAAAATAAAAAAACATGTGAGAGACAAAAGAGATCTATTTAGTTGGAGAACAATGGATAGCCGAACACAGGACCAACTTCATCCGTACAATTTCCGGCCGTCCATTTCAACAGACCGAGTCCGAGGCCGCGACAAAATCTCTGCAGTCAGCCACTTGTCACGCATCTAGCACGTGACATTACCAGACTTCAATCTAGTACATCCCATTCCACCATAACCCCAAGTCGTCCTTAAATCACCACCGTAGATTAAATGAAAACCAAAAGTAGAAATACCACAAGTAATCTCTCAGAAGTACAGACAACAGACAAACATTTTGAGAGTGTTTTTGCGTTGTTTTTACAATAGCGAGTGCTAGTAGTAGTAGCAGTATTAGTAGTGCTGTGAAGCCTGTTATGGTGGTAGGAATTGACGACAGTGAGCATAATTCTGCGCTCTGGAATGGACTCTTGACCGTTACTTTGCCGATTCCAGGCCAAACCATCCTTACAAACTGGTCGTCGTCCACGCCAGGCCCACCCCGTCTTCCGTCGTTGGCGTCGGCGGGCCCGGTAGACCCCCGATCCACATTTGATTTTATAATTAACAAAAGAAAAATACAGCATTTTTTTTCAAGGGCAAAAAAGTAGTGTTACTAGTGATGATGATTGATGTCACATATTTAAGCGTTAGAAATCAACATGTAAAGAAAGTAATAGAGATCTAACAGTGCATAACTACATGTATGACAATCATAACATGCGTAAAAAATTGTTAAAACATTATTAGTTTCAGATCGTGAATAATAATATGACTCTAGTAGTGTCGTGGTACTAGAAAACAATGCTTTAACTTCGTGATTAATTTAATGCAGGATCTGGTGATTTTCTGACAGTTATGGAGTTGGATTTCAAGAAAAGGGCAACTAGTAAATGTTGAGAAAGCCAAGGAGGTTTGCAAAAGCAAATTGGTAACAGTTTAATCATCCACTATTTTTTGTTCGATATGGTGCATTAATTTGCATGGACATGTTTTTTTCTTTTATATATCGTCAGTTGTTCTTAGAATTTGAAACTTTATCCTCAACCAGTCTTATATTAATCAACTGGACCAATATTAATTGACGATACATTTTTAATATTGATGTGTGTACCTACATGTTATATATGTATGTATATTTATGTGTAAATCATATTTGTTGAACATGTCATTGATTTGTAGGTAGATGATGTGAACGTGGAGATAGTGGAAGGTGATCTGAGGAATTTTACATGCTAAGCTGTGGACAGACACCACGCCTCCATTTTGGTTGTGGGAAGCCATGGTTATGGAGTGGTAAAGTGGTACTTGAATACCTTGTCCATCTCAACTATATTATAAATTTATAATGAGAATTTCTTGTAACATCCAAAAAAAAAAAAAAATCCTACGGTTATTTTATTGTTCTGAATTGTTGTTGTTGTTTTTTTTTTTTTTTTTTTCCTCGTCACCTTATGTTGAATTTGCATTTTTATGATTTTGATATAATGTAATGTTAAAAAGCACGCAAGCTATTGTATGACCTGTATTGTAAACAAAAAACCAGTTTGGCACTTGAGTTTTTATTTTGTCTTTTTGTGAAAATTTTTTTGTCTTTTTTAAAAAGTCAATAAAAATTACTATTGAAATTTAAAAATCTTAACTTAAAATCATTCACCAAACACCCCCAAAATCTTCTATTGATGGGCTTCTGTGCAATTTTTTTTTTTTCCAATAAAAATTGCCATATGTTCTCTTAACACAACAATTCTGGCTTTTTTTTTTTTTTTTTGGGTGTCACAGGGCGGTTCTCAGAAGCGTGAGCAACTACTGTGCTCATCACGCTCACCCGTGTGATTGTTAAAAGGACGTCAAAGAGCAAGTATTGAACTTTTTTTTCCACCCAAGTATTGTTTCAATTGATTCCTTTCCCTTTTGTTTTTTGTTTTTAATCACGTTCTTTCACAACATCAATATAATAGCGGCTATATAAAAGCGGGCTAATCTTTGATTTTTAAACGTTTATGGAGCATCAAGATGACAAATAATTTATACTCTTCTTCTTCTTTAATGAACTTGCGTTAGAGAATTTTAACTCTTTCGTAACTTCTTAAATGTGAGAGAATTTTAACTCTTTGATCTCCTCAAATGTGAGAAAGTTTTGAATAAATTCACCGTTAAATTATGCTAACATCGACTACAACTTTCTTTCACGTTACTTAGGAATCGGAATTAAAACTATATAACAAGTACCGATTGGAGTTGTCTTTAAATATGTTTAAATACTATTTTTTGGTAACTAAATCTGTTAAAATACTAGTTTCTTGTATCCGTCCGTCTCACGGTTTCAACGTGGTAAAATCTCAAAAGCACCACTGCTATAAAAGTCATAACTAAAGACTATCATATCTGGTAGTTGTAATCACGGATTAGACAAAGAACTAAAAACATAAGCCAGCATAAAATCACGATCCTTCCATATAGTTGTAGATTAAGTGTTTTTTAATAAAACATAGAAGATGAATGTTTTAATTATTTCTTAAATCAACACATAAGCAACATTAAATTAGGAAAGCAAGTCGAAAATCGTAAATTGTCACAGGAATACCACTTACTTAAAACACCAAACCTCATCGAGTCCAGAATTGCCAAAAGAACCCCAAAAAAAAAAAAAAAAAAAAAAAAGCTTCAAAAAGGAAAACTGATAGCAATTAAAACAAAGACTATAGCAGGAGCTTCTACTTGGAAGCCAACACACCGCGACTTTTCAGCACTTGACCTCCTTCAAGCCGTGGGCGAAATACAGAAAAGTTGGGTCTGTGGCTCCATCCTTGTAGTAAGCCAAAACCAAGCTGCTATCATCGGCCATGCTCTCTCCCACAAAGCTGCAAGACGTTAATTTCTCATTTAGTTTACATGGTACGAAGTAAATGGACAAAAAAAGAAAGACCAAGAGAGAAAAAAATAATAATAACAATAACGACACGAACAATTGTAAGTCCTTGAGCTTTGGAAGAAGGAACTTTATTGCTCCCTCAATGTTCTTCTTGAATTCCTCCTGTGTCTCTCCCTCTAATTTGTCAGTCAAATTCTTGATGTACTTCTTTGCCCAAGCGACAAACTGCTTCTTGTCGAACGAAGGTTGCTCCTGTAGATATGACATGATGATTTATCAACTTCCACTTCAAAATTACAAAAATCGTCCACGACCGAGATTAAAATAAAATATTGCATACCTGAAGCCTGAATGTGTCGATAATGTCAACCACCTTTACAGCTTGGTCATCAACACCCTCATCTTCATCAGCACCTTCAGCAGAAGGGTTTGCTCCAATGTTTACATCAACTGCTCCTTGAACAACCCACTGAATAAAAGAATAATTCAAATTTATCAGCACTGGACACGCTATACAAAACCAATATAATTATTTAACTGATATGAGATATTAAAAAAGTAGCCCATGACTATATGATCAGAAAGCTAATGGAAACTTGAAAGACCCAAATAAAACCAATAAAATTATTTAACTGATACGAGATATTAGACCAAGTAGCCCATGACTATATGATCGGAAAGCTAATGGAAACTTGAAAGACCCAAATAAAACCGCAGGATTGTAGTTTATACCCACAAATTTCGGTTGCAGAATGAGGTGGGCATCGATATGAGAAGTGAAAATTTCTATTTTCAATTAATTGGCAGCAAAAAAGTGACAAAACCAAGCACTTACAAACCTTTCCTTCGACCTCCCAAAGACATCCGTTTTGGATTTCCTTGTATGGAAACGAGTCCGAGAGAAGCTCGTCACCTGAGATGATAAAGAACAACAAGACAATCAAAATTCATGAAGACCAAAAGAATTTAAAAACCAACAGACCAAGGTCATCAGAAATATGTAAAGCACGCTGCATATTTTTTGCTTAAAGAGATAAATTTACAAGCTTTTCATCCATAACTGACACCATTAACAAAGAATAAGCCAAAAATAAAAAATCATAAACATGTACGCCCCTGCTCTAACTGAGATCCAACCGTAGCTAAAGCAACAATCTTTCAATACAAAAAAGGTAAATTTCTCAGCCGCCACTGGCAACAAATTTAACCAAACAATCCAAATTCCATGGCAACAAAAGCTACAAACAAACACACGAGAAACAAAAAAGACAAACAACAAAGCTAAAGCAACAAACCTTATTATACATAAACACATATATATACATAAAACAAAAAATTCCTGAGCCATTCACCTCAAAGCCTTATAAAGACTTCAGATCTCAGTTACACAAACTATCATATTCTCTATCTAAATCAATTAAGCACCAGATCCGTACCAAAGAACATGAACCATGGATGGAATCGGAAAATTATCCTATCAGAAAATACATATATACATATATACAAATATACACACATATATGTGTATATATGTACCATTAATCAAGAGTGAGAGATCAAATTCACAATTGCAAAGCAAAGATTTTTAAAGATTTGTTTGGGGAATTTTACCGGAGATGCGGTCCTGGTAAACCAACATGATTGCAGAGAGATTCTGACTCGGATCGCTCCAAGGAAAGAGAGGGTGTGAGGGTTTTTTGCAGAGTCGAGAAAGAGAGGGAGAGAGAGACGCAGCGAGGAGAGAGCGAGAGAGGGCTCAGGAAAGTTGCGGACGGCTCTTATTTATGGACGAGGGTTTGGCAACGACGGTGGAATCTTTTCCATAATTACGAGATCAGGACACCGCTTTTTCTATATTTCCTTGCAAGTCCCAATCTTTTTTTTTTTTTTTTTTAAAGTTACTTTGAGCCAATCTTTTTCACTACTTTCTTCATTGACTTTTTTTTTTTTGATTCTCTAAAAAATTCTGTTTGGCTAATTGGTTTTAACAATAATCTGTTTCTTTTTTTTTTTTTTTAATAAATAACAATAATTTATTTCTTGAATATTACATTTCATTCTTAATTTTGTAATGATTATAATAATTTTTTTAAATGGACAAGAAATATCATGTGAATAGCACATGATTAATTATCTAAGAGTGATTAAAGAAAAAAATTTACAAGATTTAATTTATATGTACCAATATGTAATCAATTTTATCTAATTTTTAATTTTTATTAATAAAAAGGATCATTATACATTAATTTTAAAGAGTTTAAGGAGTTTTTAATGATTAAAAAATTTGAGGACTAAATAAAAGACGAGCAACTTATCTGGATTTTTTTTTGTTGTAAATATTTAGAAGATTTTTACTCAATTAATAATAAAAAAGGTTATTTTTATCGATAAAAAGTTAATAATTATCACATAAATTTGCATAAAAATATTTAAAATTGATGTTCATAATACAAAGTGTAATTATCATCAACTTTATTTGAAACTAGAAGAACATTGTCGTTTTTAGAAATTTTCTGTCTTTTGGGTTGTCGTTTTAATGTTGCTGTGTTTATTCGCGGGCCGCTCGGTATAATATTGTCGTTTTCTTATGTCTAGCTTGCTAAAGTTCATGCCGTTATTGACGTATGTCCAAGTTTTTTCTTTTTTTTTTGGTGGTGGTGGTGGTGTGTGTCAGCGTCATATTTCTTCTTTGGCTTCTAACATTTTGGCCATCTTGTCGGTGCGTTTTCCGATTTTGTGCCGCTTTTAGTGGTTTTTTAGGTTGTCTCTTCTGACCTTTTTTTTTTTTTTTTTGGTGGATTTCAGTTCGAATTATAGATCGCTTGTTATACTTACGGATTAAAAAAAAAAAAAAAGAAGAAACAATGGATAAGTTTGAGAACTAAGATGTAGAATTATCAACTACTCTCAATTGTCGTCTACCCAATCTGAAACTAGAACATTGTCGTCTTCACATCTTCGCTTTCTTTTGGGGTCATTGTCGTTGTCGTGTTAGTTCATGTCGTTTTCATTAATTTTTGTACAAATTTCCGTTTACGGTCGTTTTCTACTTTTATTTTCTTTGAATGTCGTTTCTTACACCGATGCTCTCTTTCTTTTGGCTTAATGTCTTTTTGTCGTCTTTGCCGTATTTTAGCTTGTCGTTTTAAACAAAAAAGTCAGGTGGAAAATAACAAAGACAAGACACAGAAGATCTAAAAACCCAAAATTTAAAGCGGGAAAACATAATTTCAAAAAATAGAGCGACGACCTCCTCAGGCTCAGAGAGGTTCATCCATGGAGGAAGCCATATCCCGAATCATCACAGAGCTCGAGGAACTTCGCCATTCCCAGCCAACACCTTCCTTTTCCGATTCCTCCCTTTCAGACCTTGAAACCCTTCTGGACAACTCTCTAGACGATGACTCCGAGCCCATCCACCGCCTCTTCGCCGAGCTCTCCGCCAAGTCCCTTTCCCCATCGAGTCTCGTCTCTCCGATCGCTTCCGCCATGGATTCCGGCTTGCCAAGTCTCTCCCTCGTCGCCTCTAAGGTCTACCTCTCCATCCTCCTCTCTCCTAATTCCCCCGTCTTCACTCTCTTCACTCCCATTGCGCTTCTCTCTCTTCTCCGCTCCATCCGCCGGTGTCTCAAGTGCCGCCCGCCGTCCCAGCCCGGTGCTGACGAACCGAGCCAGGAGAACACGGCCAATCGGAAGAGGAAAACCAGCGCGCGAGGCCGGGGATCCAAAAAGCGTGCTCGGAGTAGCCACGGAGGAGATCACGAGGGCGAACAGAGCGAGTTCGATGTTAGGGTTTTGTTTTCGGTGCTTGAAAGGTTGGAGCTTGCGATGAAATTGATTCATTTGGATCGGTTTCCGGATAGTTTGAAGTCTTTGGTTCAAACAGTGGCTGAAATTCCAGTTATGGCACTAGAAGTTTGCCCTAATTCGGGCAATTACAACAAATTAACGGAGTTCTGCTCCAAGATTTTGCTCGAAGTCCTTAGGCCGGAGCACGGTGACGAGGCAAACACCGCTGCAGAAGTTTTGAAATCGTTGTCGCCGATGATTCTCCAGCTCAAATCGCAGGCGCGGAGTTTCGCTATTGAATTCGTGACGATCCGAATGAGGAACGTGGCGAACCGATCTGTTGGTGTGAAGAAAGCAATGGTGAACTTTCCGAGGTATTTGGTTGTAAAGGCGCCGGAGAAGTCCGAGCCTCGAGCATTGGCCGTGGAGTCGATAATGGAGGTGATTCGAATCATCAAATTCGAAGATCAAATGGGGTTTGTGGAATATGTACTGAAGATGAGCCAAGGAAAGTCCAACTTGAGGCTGTTGGCGACTGACCTTATTCTGATGCTTGCGATGTCGTTGAGGGATCCATTAGGCCTGGACTCGGAAATTGGAGTGAAGGATTCATGGGGTATGAAGTGTTTGGAGGCTTTGATTCAGCGGTGTTCTGATGTTGTGGCAGGAATCCGGGCTCGGGCCTTTTCGAATTTGTCACAGCTCATTGGGTTTTTGGCCAGTGATAGTAGGAGTAGGGGCGTTTTGAAGGAAGTTTTGGGAATTGGCAGTGGGGATGAAGGTTTGGTGAATGAGCTTTTAAGGAAAAGGTGTACGGATGAGAAGGCAGTGGTGAGAAAATCCGCGCTTCTTCTTGTTGCAAAGTTGACAGGTCTATTTGGCAGTGGTTTTCATGGAGCGTTGTTGAAAACCATGGGCATGGCATGCTCAGACCCACTTGTTAGCATACGGAAAGCCGCAGTTTCAGCACTTTCAGAGGTTATTTTTGCTTACATTTCACGGAATGCTAGTGTTGCTTATATTTTATATGACTAGTTGTTAGCTGATATTATAATCCTAAGATTTGGGCCGGTTGTGCTTCTTCTAGGATTTAGTGCAATAGTATCCTTTAAGTGTTTTTTATGTTTTCTGTGTTGATTGTAGCATAACAAATCTAAGTTCTGCAGTTTCACTTACGGTCCAGAATCTTAGGGTCCTGCTTGGAATCAATTTCTAAAATAATATTGAATGCATTCTTGATCTCATTTTGGGAATTTTTATCGACTTCTAGGCCTTCAGAAAATCTCCAGATGAAAGTGTGACGACAGAGTGGCTACATTCTGTTCCTCGGTTGATAACTGATAACGAGTCCAGCATACAAGAAGAATGCGAGAACTTGTTTCTTGAACTGGTAATAGATCGGATATGTAGATCTGGATCTGTTGGTTTGCCCCATAACAGAGCCACCCCCAATGGTTCAAATGCCAAAGTAAAGAGTTTCGAAATGGAGTTTGAGTTGTTACTACCTGAAGGTGTTTTGGGGCTTCTAAGAGAGATTTGCAATGGAGAGGTGACACCTTGGGTGAAGAAAATCTGCACAAGCTTGGGTAAGAAGTATAAGTTGAAGCACAAAATTGTCTTGACACTTCAGAATGTCATGCGAATGTCCGAGTCTCTGTGGTTGAGTTATTCAATGCCAATAGAGAAGTGGACAGCCCCACCCGGTGCCTGGTTTCTTCTGTCTGAGGTGTCAGCATTCCTTGCAAAAGCTGTGGATTGGGAGTTCCTCCTCCATCATTGGCAGCTCCTTGACAAGGATGGTTCGGGAGTAAATATTCAAAGCCCGCACGTAGAAGGAGTTAACTTCGAAGGGGAAGAGGATGTCGAATCCAAATCTGTTGCTTGGGCTGGAGATCGCGTTTTCCTATTGCAAACAATCTCCAATGTTTCTATTGAGCTGCCCTCCGAGCCTGCAGCAGAACTAGCTCATAATTTGTTCAAAAGACTTGATGAGTTCAACATGCATTCGACAGAGGTAATTAGCTCATCAGTTGATTTCAAGGGTTCCATTTCAATGCTTGTTATTTATTCAGTATGCTGTTGCTATTAAACAAATTAATCTGCCACTTATTCGTGTGTCCGCTAGCAGGTTAAAGCTCATGTCAAAGCGCTCAAAACATTGTGTAAGCGGAAGGCTTTAAGTCTACAGGAGGCAGAGATACTTGTCATGAAATGGATTGATCCGCTTCTCTCTAAAGCTTCTAAAATCTTGGAAAAGTGCATCTCAAAGAATTCAGAAGCAAAGAGAAAGTCCAGCTATTCTACACCGCCAGCCAAAAGTGGGAGTAGCAAGAGCAAGAAAGAAAAGGCCATGTCCAGGTCATTGTCACAAGCAATTACGGCGGTCTATACAATTGGGTCGTTAGTTATCCATTGTCCGTCTACTGATATGAGCAACATCATTCCGCTGTTACACACCATCATCACTTCTGGGAACTCTGACCCTAAGTTGAATAAATTACCTGGCGCTAGTGTCTCTTTCATGGAAACAGCTCCCTCTTTATACACTCAAGCATGGTTGACTTTGGGAAAGATTTGTCTTGCAGATGAGAAACTTGCAAAGAGATATATTCCTCTGTTTGTGCAGGTTTGTTTATTGTCTCAGCTTCCGTTTCCTTGTCTGCTCTGAAATGATTTGTGAAAGTTGCTCCTCCAGTCTCTCATTGTGACAAGGCTCTTTGAATCCTAAGATTCATTTAGCATATGCAAATTTCTTCGAGTAATCTTGTACTTAAGTAGCTTTTTATCCCAAAAAAAAAAAAAAAGTCAAACTTGCAAATTTTGCAAATAATGCAAATTTCATATACATATAGTTGTGAATATATTTTCCGTACATATACAGATCCATTAATGCATAACATATAGATATATGGACTCTTGAAATAACAGAATGTGACAACCTAATCAATCTATGCCCCAATTCTGAAATATCACAAGGCATTTGCTCTTGCAGGAACTTCAAAAGAGTGACTGTGCGGCGCTTCGTAATAATCTGGTAGTGATAATGGCAGATTTTTGTATTCACCATACTGCTTTAGTTGATTGGTAAGTAATGTCAGAATCAAGTTTTAATGGTCTCTTTGATGTTGAATTTAGCTTTAAAAGTGATTAGAACTTCGGAAATCATCTTTTTATTCTTGTTTTGTATTTCTTATTCTATTGCTAACTGGTTATTGTTGGTGTCAACAGTCATATAACAAAGATCACGAAATGTCTTTGTGACCCATGTGAACTGGTGAGAAGGCAGACATTCACACTGCTTTCAAGACTATTGCAGGTATATCCGGGTATTTTGTTATGTTCTCTCCTTTTATATTTGATGAGTAAAAATCAGGCAGAAACTAAATCGTGTTTAATTGATCCTGTCAAATTCAGAGGGACTATGTAAAGTGGAGAGGAGTTCTCTTCCTAAGATTTCTTCTGTCACTTGTTGATGATTCAGAGAAGATAAGGCAACTCGCTGACTTCTTATTTGGGAACATTTTGAAAGGTTACAACATTTCCTCTTAGCTGTCACATTTCAAGTGTTTGCAAATTCTGTATTTGTTTTGCTGTTTGTTGATGGGGCTTTGACACTTGTGTCCATGTTTCTGCAGTCAAGGCACCTCTTCTAGCTTATAACAGTTTCATAGAAGCCATCTTTGTTCTGAATGACTGCCATGCCCACAGTGGACATAGTGATTCTCGCGGCTCTCGATCAGAAAACAGACTTTTTTCCATCAGGTTGGTGTGTCTTATGCTGGTTGGGAAAAGTTCAGCCTCGCAAATGGAATACTCACGTATGTGTTGCTTGCCTATTCCTTTTCCAGGGGAAATGATGAGAGGTCTAGGTCTAAAAGAATGCACATTTATGTTTCTTTGCTGAAACAAATGGCTCCGGAGCACCTTTTGGCAACTTTCGCCAAGTTATGTGCAGAAATTCTTGCTGCAGCATCCGATGGTGCATTAAATATAGATGATGTCACTGGACGGTCGGTTCTGCAGGTAAAGCTCATGTCCACCTATAATTTGTCACATCCATATTGATTGTTCTTTCTGCCTGATTCTTGATACGTGTCTTTGTTTACTTGCTTTCATTTAAATGTGCAACTTTTTAATGGACTAGGATACTTTCCAAATCCTTGCAAGCAAAGAAATCCGACTTCCATCAAGCCGCGGATCATCCTCTGATTCTGCAGACATGGATGAAGAAGGAGACGGTGCAGCATCCGCCGCTGCAGCTAGAGGAAGGGCTATAACTCAAGCAGTTAAAAAAGGTCTCATTCAGAACACGATCCCAATCTTCATAGAGCTAAAACGCCTATTAGAAAGCAAAAACAGCCCGCTTATAGGCGCTCTCATGGAATGCCTTCGTGTCCTTCTCAAGGACTACAAGAATGAGATTGATGAGATGCTGATTGCTGACAAGCAGCTTCAGAAAGAGCTAATGTACGACATGCAAAAGTATGAAGCTGCAAAGGCCAAGTCAACTGCCGCTCAGGCTGTTGCCAGCAATAAAAAAGCCAGTGGCTTTCAATCACCCGATGCTTCTAATGTTGGACGTGGAAAACATGTTCAAGACAATGCGGAACTGGCTTCAGCTATGGCAGATGCCACAGCCGCAGCCACAGTTCGTTCTGTGCTCAAGGAAGTGAACAAAGGAATACTGTCGCCTCCTCTGAATGGCTCAACCGTGCCTAGACTAAAGTCTTGTGAGAAGGAAAGCAATCCTAGAGGCGATCGGCTGATGGAAGTATTGGAATCTCTGCGGAAAAGACAGGACTTTGATTCTGATGGAGAGAATTAATATCGCCAGGTATGTCTCTCCCATTTGTATAGCAAGCATTGAAGATTAGAGTTAAATTTTTTTTAGTTGTTCTTGTATCTTCTGATGTAATTGTACGTACTAGTTCACCTACCAATTAAAAAAAACTGGTGTACAAGGCTGTTGTATTGGAGAATAGAGTTCTTTTCTTTCTGTTGAAAGTGAATATAATTCCGAAAATTGATCTTAGAAACTAGTCGTTTATCCTTAAAAAAAGTGTTGTTTTTCATTTCAAGTTGAAAATACTATGTTGGAAAAATTGTCTGTTTAAGCATGTGCTTTATTCACTCACCCAAACCAAAGAAACTCAATTCAATTTTGGCTTCTTTCGAAAAGTCAACTTGAGTTTCACCTTTCACAATTCCAATTAGAACTTAAAAATTTTTTTTTTTTTTAAACTTTAGAATTCCATAACTCTTCATTAATCCAAATTAGATTTTTTTTAATTGCATAGAATTTCAGACAAATGAAATAAAATCTATATTGATTTTTTTAACACATTTTAGTTTTTACTCTTTTAACTCAAATCAGTCAAACGCACAACCTAACTTTAACTTAAATCAATTTTTCAACTACAATTTTTTCCCCCAACACATGCTAATTTGGTTTTTGGCTTTCCTTGATGATTTCATCTTTTTTCATTTTCTTTTTCTACGTTGTAGTTTTTCCAGTTCGGGTCGTTGAACGTATTTTCTGTTGTCTTCTGATGATTTGTATGATTCTATTCTTTGATTAAATTTGATATTTTCCATGAGATGTCTTTCTTCTTCTTCTTCTTATTTTTTCCCCCCCATGTTCTTGTGGTTTTCTTCAAAGTTATCGATTCTCAAGTTAATGTCGTTTTGTGACATTAGACATTTTTAGAGTCGTTTTTGTTTTCGTACTCGTTTTCTTTAAGAATGTCTTTTTCGTAGTTCATGTCATATTTTTTTGTGTTTTTCTTCCTTATAAAGGGTCTTCGTAGTGTAAATTGTAAGGGATAATTACAAAATTAATCTTGTTAAGTGAAACCATGTGATTTTCCATCTACATTTGTCAAATGGTATAAAAATTCACCAGAATTAAACGACAAAAAAAAAATTATAAGAAAAAAAATGACTGTTAATCAAAAATTGAGTAAAGATAATAAATGATTGATCATAATCCATTAGTAAAAAATACATATTAATATTGATTAATCATTGATTATTCATAATCAAATAAATTAATCACTAATTGATATATTTTTTTAAAAATGATTATTATGCTAATTTTATAAAAGTTCGACCGTTTATTAAAAAACTTCTAAATATAGAAAAAGTCAGATGAAATTAAAGTTGCTCAATTCCATGACCTATAACTATAATTAAGCCATAATACAAATGGGCATATCCAATGAGAATAAGTTAAAAAAAAAAAAAAAATCCATAAACAAGACTACTTCGTTTAAAGAGTAAAAGCAAATCCAAACGTCAAAGTCTATATGCTTTGAGATAGTTATGAGAGCGGAAAAAAGAGAGATCTTCACCATCTGATTCCTTACACACAAACGTTTAAAGCACCTGAAATTAGAACACAAATCAGTTTAAATACATTAAAAAAACATGGGATATATATATAAATATATTTTTTTTTCTCTAGACTAAGAACAAAATTGTTCGATTTTGAACCCTTCTAGCTAGAATAGATTTTTTTTAATTTAATATTATTTGTAGGAAGATAACTGAATTGGTCAAGTGCTAGCTTGTAAACTAAAGGGTTTTTTTTTTTTTTTTTTTTTTTGTAAGCTTGACTCTGAAGGATAGGGGTTGTCTCACTTTGCTTCTGACAACTCAAAATGTAACGAAAATCTCTTGATTTTTTCTTGCTAGAAGTTATCATTTTAGTACCTCAATCATTGAAACATCAATCTTTTAGTTTTAATCACGTGTACTTGTTGGGTTACATGCACATGATTAAAATCGTTATAGAAATTGTCCCTTACCAACTAGTCATGTGATCTCTATGTGATTAAATTTTTTAAAATAATTGACGTTTGAATGAAAAAGGTTCTTGATATATACATATACATATAAAATGGAGACATCAAAATCAAGTTAATATGAAACAGATAAATTCTTTCTTCTTGTGCCAAACCAAAGTTGGGACTAATTAACTCAGCCCCTAATTTTGTTCTATTATAAGTTTGAAGGAACAAAACGTAATAGAACAAAATGAGAAGACCCTTGATGTTACTAGACCAAGTTTGAATTAATATTTATGAGTTAAAAATCAGGGAAGATATGTGGTAGTACCTGTAGATTAGGTGAACCTTCTTCTCTGTCCACAGTTCTCAGCATCCACAAATGCACTTTTGATATGCTGAAGCTCCTTGGTCACATCTCCTATATTTATTCTTTCATTTGGTGATTCTTCTGAACAAGCAGTCCGATCTGGAGGATCGAAACCAAGCACTTCTGTAGATGGCCCTGATTCGGTTTCGGTTTTCAAAATTGTTATTTTCTTCTTCTACTTCAATCTCAATGCCTCCATTGTTGCCACCATTGTTTCTTCCATATTCGCCAGCTCTCAATGCATTTTGTTCCGCGCCTCTTGGGAGGAGAGAAGAGTCCACAATTTGCACAAGCTTGTCGGGCAATGCCGTCTTGACGAAGTTATGGAGATTGAAATCATCTTGGAACATTTGATCGGTGGGTCTTCTTCTTGTGAACATCTCCAACACAAGGATCCCATAGCTATACATGTCTCCCTCTTTTGATGGCACACCACCAATTGCATATTCTGCAAACACATAAAAAAGCAACGTATGATTTTTTTTTTTTTTTAAATATGAATGATGACCGTAATTTAGACCACCAGCAAAAAAAAAAAAAAAAAAAAGAGATAAAGATGTAATCACAATCAATTGGTTGTTTAAAATTGAACACTATAATTCCAAGAATTAAAGAGATGTTACCTGGGGGAGTATACCCAATGGTTCCATTTATGCCAATTGTGCTACTTCCACTTTCAGATACGCCAGTGGTGTTTGAGACTAACCTTGCTAATCCGAAGTCGCTAACATGACCAGTCATTTCATTGTCGAGAAGGACGTTGCTCGGCTTCAAGTCGCAGTGAATGATCGGCTGTTCACAATGGTCATGAAGATAGCATACTGCAGAGGCCACATCTATAGCAATATTCAGTCTCTGAATCAGGTTCAAACCCCTTGACTGGTCATTGCCATCATCCATGGAATGCAGCCACTGGTCCAGGCTTCCGTTGGACATATACTCGAATACTAAAGCCTTGAACTCGTTTCCCTTGTAATCAATGCTCGAGCAACATGTCAAGATCTTGACGAGATTCCGATGCCGGATGTTTCTCAGTGCATTGCATTCAGCAATGAAGCTCTTGGAAGCACCTTTTTGGTAAAGATTGAGGACCTTCACAGCAACTACACTTTCTTCTTGTTCAAGAACTCCCTTATACACAGAGCCGAAGCTACCTGATCCGATCAACATGCTTGGAGAGAATCCGTTGGTTGCCTCACGAAGCCTATTGTATGAAACCGTAGAAAGGAAGCTTATTTCTGAGAGTGCAGTGGACGATTTCCTTACTGATTTTCTCCTCCAATAAAAGACGAACAGAGATGAAAACAGAAGGGAAATCACAACCGTCGAAACTATAATGATTGTTAGTTTGCGTCCTCTGGGCTTTCGTTGTGCTGATGCTTTGGTGGGACATGGAGGAAGCTGCAATTTCGGCACGCCACCACAGAGCTTGGTATTTCCAAGTAAGGATATAGCACTTGTGTTCTGGAAAACGCCTTTCTTCGGTACTTCACCCTCTAGATCATTGAAAGAAAGATTCAAATATTCCAAGAAAAGAAGTTTCTCTAAACTGAGCGGAATTTGCCCGGTCAAGTTATTTCGAGAAATATCCAAGTCCTTAAGACTTCTTAAAGAAGCCAATGCAGAAGGAATGACACCTTGAAAGAAATTCCCTTGTAGGTAAAGGGATTCAAGAGTTTGACAGTCACCAATGGTTTCTGGAATTTCATTAGTCAGATTGTTTTCCGAAAAATCAAGTAGGTTGATATTCTTTAGCTTGCCCACTTCTGCAGGAAGGCTCCCGGTGAAAGAGTTGTGGGAAAAGTCGAGTACGATAGATGAGGGAAGACTTAAACTTAAAACTCCTTTGGGTATGGTTCCATTCAGAATATTATTTGAAATATGAAGGTATTGTAGATTTTGGATGTTTGCAAAGTTTGGAGGAAGAGTTCCTTCGAACCTGTTATGATCTAGATTAAGTACAAACAATCGAGTGAGGTTTCCCATTGATGACGGGATTTTTCCAAATAAATTGTTCTGATTCAAATACAAAACCTGCAATTTTTGTAACTTCCCCAAAGAAGCTGGAATGTCACCGGTGAACAGATTATTCTTCATGCTTAAGAGCACTAAGTTGACCAGATTTTCCAAAGTCTCCGGAATATTTCCAGATATGTGATTGTCTCCAAGATAAAGTCTAGTGAGCCGGGTTGACAAATTAGCTATTGAGTTGGGTAAAGCACCTCCAAAATTATTCCGACCAAATCCCAAATATTCCAGTTGGCTACAATTTGTTAAAGATGGAATAAAATCCAAAGTATTAGCTGAATAATTACCTAAAATATTGTTATCTAATCCGAGCATCCTAAGACCCGGAAGATTTCCAAAACTAGCTGGAACTTGCCCGAAAAATTTATTAGAGCCAACATCAATATATTGAAGTTGAGTAGCATTTGCAAATGAATCTGGAATCATCCCAGAGAATTCATTACCACCAATGTAAAATGTTTGAAGATTAGGGAGTGTGAAACCGATGTTGGGAGGAAGAGTGCCTTTAAAATGGTTTTCTGGAACTGAGAAAATGATCATGGATGATATATTGTAGAGGGAGAGGGGTATTTCACCAGACAGATTGTTAGGTCCTATTGCAAACAAAGTTAATGTTTTCAATCCCCCAAACTCGTAGGGAATCGTTCCCATCAGGTTGTTATCATCAACGAAAAAATAACGAAGTGAAGAAATGTTACTAAAGGAAGCTGGGATGACTCCTGTAAGATTGTTTCTGCCAAGACCAAGCCAAACAAGCTTCATCAAAGAGCCAAGCTCCGAGGGAATCCTTCCATTAAGTTTATTTCCTCCGAGTCCTAAGATCCTCAAGTTTGAACAGTAGCTCAAGTTGATTGGAATCTTACCTTCCAGCTTGTTTTCAGTAAAATTGAGATGTTGCAACCGACGGAGATGACCGATTTGCGGAGGGATTTCACCGATGAAGCTATTCTTTTCTACGTTGATGAACCTCAGAAAGCTGAGGTTTCCGATGTAAGGCGACAAGGACCCTCGCAAGTTATAGCCTTCCAAGTTCAAGGCCGTTATCCTTTGATGTCGTCTGCCGCATGAAATTCCAGGCCATTTGCAGAAGTGAATCGAATCATTCCACGAGCTCGTGACTCCAGACGGATCGCCGGAAAGTGATTCTTTGAACTTGAGCAGAGCAAACCTGTCAGTCTCATTGCCTAATGCAGCGGCAATGGCGGTGGTAGGTTGTAATAATAAGCTCACAAAACAGAGAAGAATGGCATGAAGGAACAGAGACCAAAAGGCAAATGAACTAGTGATCTGGTTCTCAAGTTTCATTTTGGACATGGTGGTCGGTTAAGGACGAACGCTAATTTTTGTGGAATTTGCAGTTGAAGGTAGAGAGGTTTATCTATTAAAATAGTTTTGGGATATTTTACAATCTTTTTTTTTTCCATATTAAAAGGGTCAACCATTTTTTGTTTTGCCTTCATCTTTTAAGTCTTCCACCATTGATACATTGAAGAGAGACAGAGAGAGAGAAAAGAGAAGTCAACTCAACTGAAGATAGTCTTCCACCATTAACGACCCAAAAGTAGTCTTCCACCATATTAAAAAGTAGTCTCTTCAGAGAAGGTAATGGAAAGACTCGTAAGAAGGCAATATTTTTGCCAATAAAACTTCCACTTAGTCAAAATGCGCTTGTGTTCAATATAGTAGAAGACTAGAAGTAGACTACGCGTGCGTTCCAAAGGAAACATATGGGACCAAATTGGCAAAGTGTTGATTCTGAGTTAATTCGTTTTTCTTGTCCTCATTGTTGATTTTCCATTGGTTCTATATACATTCACATATACATTGTCTGCCAAATTGTCGTTTTTCTAATTTTTTTGTCGTTCTTCTTTCCTTGTTGTTTCTTTTCGTTCTTTATTTTGGTTTTATCACGTTAGTGATTAGACTCTTAGCTCATGTTGGCTGCTGCTTGTCGTTTCTCTAATTGATGTCTACGACTCGTCCTATTTGTCTTTCATGCATTTATAACGATGTCGGTTTTAAGTTTATGTCGTGACTTTGTCATTGTCGTTTATGAGTATATGTAAGTTTTATTGTCCCTGTCCTTTTCTTTTCTTGTTAGTAAATTACTAGGTTGGTTCCTGAATTTTTAACCTTGTATAACTTTGGTTTCTAACTTTTTTTTTTTAAATCAACTGGAATGTTACTAAGCTATTAAAATGTTGTTATAATAGTTCTTTTTGTTAATTTTTAGACAAAATCGGTTAGTTGCATCACTTTTTAATCAAATTATTAAAGAATTCCGTATAAAAAGTAATAAAAATGACTATTGTTCCAAAATTTTAATAATTTAGGACATTCCTTGCTCTTTTTTTCGTAGCTAGAATGATCGTAAACTATTAAAAACATTGTTACAATAGTCTTTTCTGTTAATTTTTGAACGGAATCAGTTAGTTAGCATTACTTTTTGACCAATTACTAACAGATTTTGTCCAAAAATCAACGGAAATGATTATTATAGTAATATTTTAAAAGTTTAGACGCATTTCAGTTACGAAAAAAATTAGGGACCAAAGGTGTACAAAATTAAAAGTTTAGAGACTAAATGAGTAATTAAAATTTTTTTTTTTTAATGTTCTTTTACTGCTTACAGGATTATGTATCCACCTTTCTTTGTTTCTGTTCTTTGTTGATTTTTGTTTCTTTTCTAAGACAATCTTCAATGCATTTATGCATGCCAATGTTATATTTATTACAAAATGTGAAAAATAGTATTATCTTACTTTATGTTGCAATACATCATATTATTTCTAATACTATATTTACCCCTTTTGTCATTATTATTGTTTTTTGAAAATTGTAAAAGTGAACTTTTAGTATTTAAATAAATAAAAAAATAAAAATATTGTAAACGTACATGAGACAACAATCAATAAAAATTAAAAGTGAAATTTGATATTGGCTATATACATTGTGGTAATTTACCATAAAGTTTAGCATATGCCAAATTTGATATGAAAAAGAACACCATATTGGAGAGCATTTTTTTTAATTCAAATATCAAAATTTATCATTGATATACTAGTTTAATATTGTATTGGAGATGCTCTAAATTGCTTTTCATATTCTCGTGGTATTCTCCAAAGTTATTGTTTCTCGAGTTTATGTCTTTTTTTTTTTTTGACTTTTTTAAGTCGTATTTGTTTACTTAGTCGTTTTCGTAATGATGATGTTTCCTTTGTTCTTTTTATTTATTTATTTTTTTTTTTTTTTCATATTTCTCTTGTAGTCGTTTTGCATGTTCTTGTCGCATTTTACCTGTTGTCGTTTTTCTTGTTCTTGAAGGGTCTTCACGTGTAAATTGTGAGGGATAATAACAAGAATAACTTAAAACCAATTCAGTTTCACAGTTTACAATTCCAACTATAACTTAATAACTTAAATATTATAATTTTGTACATACAAGTCCAAATACATTTTTTTAAATACATAGAATTTCAAGAAAAACGAAACAAGATCTATATTGATAATTTTTTTCAAATTAATTTTTAAGTTTTTACACTTTTTAACTTTAATCAGCTAAACATATAACCAAATGCATAACTCAACTCCAACTCAAAATTTTCAATTCAAGTAGACACCCCCAAACGCATACTAAATACATAAGTAGAAAGTCTTACATGATGCTCAACAAATATATGTTTCACGCCAACTTGCCAAATTTTTCCTAATTTTGCAACAAATACGCAATTTGAGAACCCACGTACAAAAAAGAAAATGACAAAAAAAAAAAAAAAAAAAAGAGAAGGTATTTTCACCGATATATCAGAATCCTAGTGATATATCAGAATCCTAGTGATGGTCAACAGCAACAATTTATTCACTTTTGGTACGAAATTATCACTGAGCTGTTCATATAACAAAAAGTTATTACTAAGCTATATCTTATCTGCAACAACATTCGGATAAAGTTATGTTTTGTCGTTGTTCCTCTAATTTTATATCATATACTGACATTTGTTTTTTAGCTGATAATATTGTTCAAGTCTTTGTTGTCGTTTTTATGACAATGTTGTTCACTCTGTTTGCTTTCTTTTCCTCCTCTGATTTCGTGTTTTGAGGAACCCTCATTGTCGTATTTCCGGTTCATATCATATTTTCCCTTCTTGTCATTTTCTGGTCTTTTTTGGTGATGTCGTTTGATGACATTAATGTTTTTTGCCGTCAGTATTGTTGTCGTTTTATTTAACAACCGTCTTTCCAGTTTTATATCGAAGAAAAAAAAACCGTTATTTTAAGACATTTTAAGAAGCTACATAAAATGACAAAGCCATGATATTTTCTCAGAACAACTTAAAAAGAAAGTTTTTAATTTGGTAGGAATATTGTTATAAATTTCAATTATTAAGTGGTACAACTAAAATTTTTGTAATAATAATTGAGATCACAGAAATTTCACAGAAAACATATAAAATACATATTGAAATTTCAAAGCTCAGTGGGGCACATGCTTATACTTAATTGTGAGAGGTTCTGGCAGTGACAATATTAAAAAAGGACAAAAATTTAAAGACAACCATCACTGGAAAACGACATTATGCTTTTGCTACTTTTCTGACCATAATCCCTAATTAGATGTAGGCACGTCCAAATTAAGAAAAGAAATCAGAATACAAACAACCATAAACATGGCAGCTTAGCTTAAAAAGTAGATGCAAGTACAAATGTCGAAGTCCAATCTTTACGAAGAGAGAGATCTTCACCGTCTGATTCCATATAGAAAAGTTTCAACCACCTGAAATTGAAATACAAGACAGTTTAAATACAGTCGCAAAAATTCAAAATAATGTTTTCAATAGATTAAGAGCAAAGCCATTAGATTTCGAACCTGTCTAGCTAGAGTATATATTTTATTACATTTGTAGGAAGATTATTAAACTGGTTAGTTGCTAATTTGTAAAGTATAAGTTCAACATTCTTTTCCAGCCAAAAAAAAAAAAAAAGTTCAACATTCTTAAAAATATGTGACAAATACCTAGTGATTAGGTGGACATTCTTCTCTGTCCACTAATCTCAACATCCAAATAAGCTTTTCTGATATGCTGAAGCTCCCTAGTCACATCTCCTATGTTGATTCTTTCATGTGGTGATTCTTTTGAACAAGACAGTCCGATCTCCAGGATCAAAACCAAGCACTTTTGCAGATGAGCACTGATTCGATTTTGGTTTTCAAAGTTGATGTTTCCTTCTTCCACTTCAATCTCAATACCTCCATTGTTGCCACCATAGTTTCTTCCGTCTTCACTAGCTCTTAATGCATTTTCTTCTACATCTCTTAGGAGAAGAGAAGAGTCCACAATTTGCGCAAGCCTGTCAGGCAATGCCATCTTGACAAAGTTATGGAGATTGAAATCATTTTTGAAAGTTTCATCGGTGGGCCTTCTTCTTGTGAACATCTCTCGCACAAGGATTCCGTAGCTATACACATCTCCCTGTTTTGATGACTCACCACCGGTTGCGTACTCTGCAAGCAACTCATAATGAGACAAAATTTGTAATTTATTTTTGTATATAATAATAATAATGTATTAGTTCATACCAAAAGGATAATGTATGCCGATTTAAAGCTGAATATAGAGAAAAAATAAACTGGCACAATTTTTAATAGCATATTTAAAAAAAAGAAAAAAACCTTTCCAAGAACTTGAGAAATACATAATTGTTACCTGGAGGAGTATAGCCAATGGTCCCCTTTATTCCAATTGTGCTACCACTTTCATATACACCAGTGGTGTTTGCGAGCAGCTTTGCTAATCCGAAATCACCAACGTGACCAGTCAACTCATTGTCGAGAAGGACGTTGCTCGGCTTCAAGTCACAGTGAATGATCGCTGCTCGCAATGATCGTGAAGATAGCATACTGCAGAGGCCACATCTGTAGCAATATTCAATCTTTGAATCAGGTTCAAGCCCCTTGATTGGTCTATCGAATGCAGCGACTGTCTAGGCTTCCGTTGGACATATACTCGAATACTAAAGCCTTGAACTCGTTTCCCTTGTAATCAATGCTCGAGCAACATGTCAAGATCTTGACGAGATTCCGATGCCGGATGTTTCTCAGTGCATTGCATTCAGCAATGAAGCTCTTGGAAGCTCCTTTTTGGTAAAGATTGAGGACCTTCACAGCAACTACACTTTCTTCTTGTTCAAGAACTCCCTTATACACAGAGCCGAAGCTACCTGTTCCGATCAACATGCTTGGAGAGAATCCGTTGGTTGCCTCACGAAGCCTCTTGTATGAAACCGTAGAAAGGAAGCTTATTTCTGAGAGTGCAGAGGACGATTTCCTTACTGATTTTCTCCTCCAATAAAAGACGAACAGAGATGAAAACAGAAGCAAAATCACAACCGTCGAAACTATAATGATTGTTAGTTTGCGTCCTCTGGGCTTTCCATGTTTAGATCCTTTGATGGGACATGGTGGAAGCTGCAATGTCGGTACACCACCACAGAGCTTAGTATTTCCAACATAGGATACAACACTTATGTTCTGGAAAATGCCTCTCTTTGGTACTTCACCCTCTAGATCATTGAAAGAAAGATTCAAATGTATCAAGAGTGGAAGTTTCTCTAAATGTAGTGGAATTTGACCGGTTAAGTTATTTCGAGAAATATCCAAGTACTGAAGGCTTCTTAAAGAAGCCAATGCGGAGGCATGACACCTTGAAAGAAATTCCCTTGTAGGTTAAGGGATTCAAGAGTTTGACAATCTCCAATGGCTTCCGGAATTTCATTAGTTAGCTTGTTTTCTGAAAAGTCAAGTGCATTGATAATCTTTAGCTTCCCTACTTCGGCAGGTAGGCTACCGGTAAATGAGTTCCGGGAAAAGTTGAGCGCAACAGATGAGGATATACTTGAAACTCCGTTGGGTATCGCTCCACCCAAGTTATTATTTGAAATATCAAGGTATCTCAAATTTTGGAAGTTTGCAAAGTTTGGAGGAAGAGTTCCTTCTAACTCACTTTTCCAGTTCAAGTTCAGACATTCGAGTGAGGTTTCCTATGGATGAAGGAATCTTTCCTGATAATCTATTTTGGCCCAAGTACAAACCCTGCAAATTTTTTAACTTCCTAAAGAAGCTGGAATGACACCGATGAACATATTATCACTCATCGATAAGGCTATTAAATTGACCAGATTTTCCAACTTGACGGAATATTCCCATGTATGTGATTGCCTTCAAGAGAAAGGATAGTGAGCCGGGTTGACAAATTAGCTATGGACTTGGGTAAAACACCTCCAAAATTGTTGAAACTAAAACCCAATATATCCAGTTGGCTACAATTTGTTAAAGATTGAATAAAATCCAAACTATTAGCTGAATAATTTCCTAGACTATTGATACCTAGCTAATTCGACCCACCAAAGACATGGAAGATTTCCCAAACTAGCTGGAACTTGTCCAAAAAATTTATTCCCATCAACATCTAATACTTCAAGTCGAGTAGCGTTCGAAAACGAATCTGGAATCATTCCAGAGAATTCATTACCACCAATGAAAAATGTTTTACGATTAGAAAGTGTAAGCCGATGTTGGAAGGAAGACTGCCATTAAAATGGTTTTCTGTAATTGCGAAAATTCTCATAGATGATATATTATAAAGGGAAAGGGGTATTTCACCAAAAAAATTATTTTCTCCTATTGCAAAATAAGTTAACTTTTTCAATCTGCCTAACTCAAGGGAATTGTTCCCACCAGGTTATTTTCTGCAACTGCAAAATAACTAAGTGAAGAAATGTTACCCAAGGAAGCTGGATGACTCCTGTGAGATTGTTTTTGGAAAGCCTAAGCAGCTCAAGCTTCATCAAAGAGCCAAGCTCGAATGGAATCATTCCAGTAAGTTTGTTTTTTTTGAGTTCTAAGTTCCTCAACTTTGAGCAATAGCTCAAGTTGACCGGAATCTGACCTTCCATCATGTTGAAACTAAGATTGAGATGTTGCAGCCCACGTAGATGACCGACTTGCGGTGGGATTTCACCGAAGAAGCTATTCTCTCCTAGCTGAATGAACCTCAACCAGCTGAGGTTTCCAATGTAAGGTGACATGGACCCTCGCAAGTTATAGCCTTCCAAGTCCAAGGCCGTTATCCTTTGATGCCGTCCGCCGCATGAAATTCCAGGCCATTTGCAAAAGTGAATCGAATCGTTCCACGAGCTCATGACTCCATTCAGATCATCGGAAATCAATTCTTTGAACTTGAGCAGAGCAAACCTGTCAGTCTCATTGCCTAAAACAATGGCAGCGGTGCTAATAGGTTGCAATAAGCACACAAAACAGAGAAGGGTCACACGAAGGAACAAAGACCAAAGGGCAAATGAACTAGTGATCTGGTTCTCAAGTTTCATTTTGGACATGGTGGTGAGTCAAGGACGCAGGCTAATTTTTGTGGAATTTGCAGCTGAAGGTAAAGAGGTTTTTTTTTTTTTTTTTTTTTTTTTTTTTCAGTTGTATTGCTTTTTCAATATTTTTGCCACCGTTTTCTCCGTAATTAATAGGTCAAAATTTTTTTCTTCGCACCGGTTTATAATTTGGAGAGATAGAAGAAAAGTCAAAGTAAACTGAAGACACAAGGCACTTTCGTCCACTCCGAGCCTCCAAGAGAACGCAGAGAATGGGGTGCCACATTCAATTCAGTATATTATTAAAAATTAAAAATTTGGTCCTAAAATTTTTATAAAATTTTAATTGTGTTTTCATTTTATGAGAAAAATTATAACTGCATCCTATCCAAATTTTCTGATCTTAATTTTTTAGTTCTAAAATTTATATAGAATGTAGTTATACACTAGTTTTATAAAAAACCTTATTATGACCATATTAAATTATTAAATTATACAATTATGTCCTTTTTTAGAAAAAAAAAATTATTTTTCTGGCTCCACTGTAGGATAGTGCAATTGTTGACCACCTCTAGGATGTACTTTTTCTAACTTGTGCAACAACTAGATTTTCATGACTTGCATTTTTCAAGTACACAACTTATTTTCAGAAAATTTTAAAGGAAAAAAATTTAACAAATTTACCCCTCCATTGGTTTTTTATAACTTATATCATTATTTTCAATAAAATAAATCCTCGATACCCCCGCAGCAAGATCCCACTGGCCGGCGACCCAGGGCACCCCCCACACGACCTTCAGTGAAGTCGCCCATCTCCGGCGATGGCGAGAAAAGGTCCCCCTGCGAGCTTCAGCGAACCCCACCCACGCCCCACCTGCAATGTCTTTCCTAGGTCCTGTGACAGCGAATCGCCCACGCCGGCGACCATCCACCGGCCCCCCTCCCTTGATGGACAAAGAGAAATCAAAGGGACTTCAATTTTTTTTAAGTCTAATCTTATAGATCATTGTATAGTATATAGTTATCATACACCTTTAATTTCTTATCCGTTTGACTAAATTTAAATAGTCTTATGTAAAGTTCTACTAATAAAGTATATAAAAGGGTCTGTTTCCCTTAATTTATAATCCCTTAATTTATAAGTCAAAAGAACTACATAGATATCTTTTTCTTTTGTTTTATTTTTCAGTACTTGTTCGATTGCTGCTAACTAGATGTCGTTGGAGTCAACAATATCACAAAAAATATCATGAAATGTCTCCCTAAGTGGTCCACGTATAACCAGAACAACTAGTGAGAAGGCAGGCATTCACAGTATTTCCTTTTCCAAATTGTCATTTCTCTTGCTAATGTCTTTTTTAGTTCTTTGTTGTTTATTTTCAAAGTTGTCGTTTAATAATTTTATGGCGTTTTATCACATCAGTAACTACACCTCTATCCTTATGTTGCTTGGCGTTTCTCTAATTGATTTCTAGGACTAGTTGTCGTGTTTGTGTTTATCGTTATAATCTTGAATTTGATAATGAGATCGGTTTTCAAGTTCTTGTCTTTGTCGTTTATGAGTTTATGCCGTTTTACTTGTCTTTGTCGATGTATGAGTCTTGCATCTTTTTCTTCTTGCGCTGACGTGGCAGTTAAGTCACGTGAGTATTGGTTGGTTTGCACCCTTCAGGGAAATAGTTAGTTCCTTGTATAAAATAGGTCTGTTCCTTAGAGAGTGCATTTTGGGGATTAGATCTTGATAGAGAGAGAGAATGAGACTGAGAATTCCAGAGAGAGACTATGCCTTCAGGGAAATAGTTAGTTCCTTGATAAAATAGGTCTGTTACTTAGAGAGTGCATTTTGGGGATTAGATCTTGATAGAGAGAGAGAATGAGACTGAGAATTCCAGAGAGAGACTATGTAAGAATCAAGAGGACTGTTCTTGATTCTGGGTCTTGGGTTTTACGGAGAGATTTCTACAAAGACTCGTGTACTGGTTCGTCTAATGAGATATACAGATTGTCTTCTTGGAATTGTGTTGTTGTTCTTTCTTAACTGTCATTGCTCTGTGTCTCGTGTGATAAGTTACTGGGAAATTTCGCAACTATTGGTATTAGAGCCGTTTTGATGGCGACCACGAAGTTCGACATTGAGAAATTAGAATGCTTTGGTCTCTGGAGATTGAAGACGAGGGCTCTGCTTGTGCAACAAGGGTTAAAAGGAGGCATGGGGGGGACAAATCTAGTCTTCCAACAACGCTGTCAGAGAAAGAACGCTTGGATACTCTCAACAAAGCACATATCACGATCATCCTAAGCCTTCGAGATAAGGTTCTGCGTGAGGTGTCGAAGGAGAAAACTGCAGGAGCTGTTTGGTTGAAATTGGAGCAACTCTATATGACGAAGTCGTTGGCGAACAGGCTGTTCTTGATGAAGAAGCTCTATGCGTTCAACATGAGGGGCTCAAAATCTGTTGATGATCATATTGATGGATTCAACAAGATCATCCTAGATTTAGAAAGCATGGAGTTGAAGATCGAAGATGGGGATCAAGCCATCATCTTGTTAAATTCACTTCCTGAGTCCCACGATAATTTTGTGGACACCATGATGTATGGTAGGGATTCCTTGGGTTTGGAAGAAGTGCATTCTGCACTATACTCTAAGGAATTGAAGAAGAAGTCAGTGATCAAAGAAGAAGCTGCAGAGGGTCTCACAGTAAGAGGAAGGCAGGAGAAGCGTGATTTCAAGCCCAAGAACTAGTCAAGATCCAAGTCAAAGCCCAAGAACAGAAAATGTTTCGTGTGTCACAAGGAAGGCCATTTCAAGAAAGACTACCCAGATGAGAAGAAGAAGAATTCTGAGAGGAAAGAGCATGGTGATGCTTCAGAAGGTTATGATCAGTGCAGAGGTTTCGGTGATTTCAGAAGGAGGTGAGAGAAATGAGTGGGTTCTTGATTCTAGGTGTTCATTTCACATGACCCCAAGTCACTCCTGGCTTCATTCATACAAGGAGCTTGATGATGGGAAGGTTTTGTTGGGGAATAATAAACATTGTGATGTAGTGGGCATTGGAGAAGTGAAGCTGAAATTGGCAAATGAGACTGTCAAAATCTTGCAGGAAGTAAGGCACGTTCCTGAACTCAAAAGGTATTTAATCTCGGTTGGGGTTCTTGATTCTAAAGGGTACAGCATTAAAGTTGAAGTTGGCTCAATGAAGGTGTCAAAGGGTTCAATGGTGGCGATGAAAGGCTTAAGGCAGAATGGTCTCTATATTCTGCAAGCTGAAACAATCACTGGGGAAGCTAGATCTGTGCAATCAAAGAACAGTGAAATGGCAGAACTCTGGCATGGTAGACTTGGCCACATCAGTGAGAAGGGGCTGTTGGAGCTATGGGAGCGGGGACTGCTGAGTGAAGGAAAGATGGCAAAGTTACAATTTTGTGAACTGTAACTCAGGAATTCAAAGGAAAGGACAAATGGCTAAATTGAAGTCATGTGTATTTGGCAAAGCTCACATGGTCAAACTCAACTCAGGAATTCACAGGACAAAGGGCACTCTTGATTGGGTGCATTCAGATCTTTGTGGGGCTTCAAAGATTGAGTCACTGGGAGGTGCCAGGCATTTTCCTATCACTTGTTGATGACTTCTCCAGGAGAGTGTGGGTTTATATTCTAAAAACCAAGAATGATGCTTTTGAGTACTTCAAGAAATGGAAGAATTTGATTGAGACTCAAACAGAAAGGAAGATCAAAAAGTTGAGAACTGATAATCGTCTTGAATTTTGTGCTGCTTACTTTAATGAGTTCTGTGAGGAGAATGGTAGAGGGAGACACCAAACTATAGTTGACACTCCTCAGCAAAATGGCCTTGCTGAGAGGATGAACAGGACCATAATGGATAGTGTTAGGTGTATGTTGTTTGAGTGTGGATTGCCAAGGACTTTCGGGCAAAAGCTGTGACAACAGCCTGTTACTTAATCACCAGGAGCCCATGTTCTGCAATTGAGATGAAGACTCCCATGGAAGTGTGGACTGGACAGCCAGTTAACTATGCCTATCTCAGAACATTTGGTTGTGTGGCATATGTCCATGTAAAACAAGGGAAGTTAGAACCACGAGCCAAGAAATGCATCTTCTTAGGCTATCCTGATGGGGTAAAAGGTTACAGGTTGTGGATTTATGAACCTGGAAAGCCCAAAATCATTCTCAGCAGGGATGTCACTTTTAATGAAGAATGATGTACAAGGACAGTAGAAGTGGAGCAAGTGAGCAAGAAGAAGAAGCAAATGAAGACCACAGAACTGCAGTTGAGGTGGAGCCTGTACAAGAGATTGTCAATGAAGGTGGATCTCAGACAGAGCAACCTACTGGTGTGCAGGGAAGAGTTGATATTCCACTGCAAGACTATGCATTGACAAAGAGATAGACCTAGAAGAGAAATCAGACCTCCAGTGAGGTATGGCCATGCTGATTTGATTTCTTTTGCTCTAACTATTGCTGTAAGTCTCGAAGATGGCGAGCCCAGAACCCATGATGAAGCTGTCAGTTCAAAAAGAAGCTCAGAATTGGATTGAAGCCATGATTGAAGAGATCCAGTCCCTCCAAAAGAATGGCACCTGGGAACTGGTTGCCAAGCCTGCAAAGTCAGAGAGTGAGCGTGGTGGGGTGCAAATGGATTTTCAAGAAGGAGGAGGGCATTCCAGGAGTTGAAAAAGCTAGAACAAGGCAAGGTTGGTGGCACAGATAGAAGGAGTGGATTTCACTGATGTTTTTTCACTTGTTGTGAAACAAAGTTCCATCAGAGTATTACTTGCTTTGACAGCTTATTTCAACCTTGAGCTGGAGCAACTTGATGTTAAAACAGCTTTTGTCCATGGTGATCTTGAAGAAATCATTTACAGGAACCAGCCACCTGGTTTTGAGAAGGGAGGAGAAAACCTAGCATGCATGCTTAAGAAGTCCTTGTATGGATTAAAACAATCCCCAAGGCAATGGTATAAAAGGTTTGACCAATTCATAATTGGGAATGGTTTCAGGAGAAGCAACTTTGACAGCTGCGCATACTTCAGGGAAATGTGGTGGTTGTTCTAATTTTATGTCATCTACTGAAATTTTGTTTTTTACCTGATAATATTGTTCAAGTCTTTGTTGTCGTTTTTATGATTGTTCATTCTGTATGCTTTCTTTTCCTCCTATGATGTCGTGTTTTGAGGAACCCTCATTGTCGTATTTCCGGTTCATATCATATTTTCCCTTGTCATTTTCTAGTCGTTTTTGGTGATGTCGTTTGATGATATTAATTGTTGTTTGCTGTCAGTATTGTTGTCGTTTTCTAAACATTGCTACCTTTTATATTACAACCGTCTTTCCAGTTTTATATCATTTATATGACAATTGAAAAAAAATGAAAAAATCTTTATGACTACAATCCATAATTAGATATAGGTAAATCCAAAGAAAAGAAATCAGAATACAAACAACCATAAACATGGCAGCTTAGCTTAAAAAGTAGATGCAAGTACAAATGTCAAAGTCCAATCTTTAAGAGGGAGAGATCTTTACCGTCAGATTTCATATAGAAAAGTTTCAATGACCTGAAATTGAAACAAAAGACAGTTTAAATACATACGCAAAAATACAAAATAATGTTTTCAATAGATTAAGAGCAAAGTCATTAGATTTGGGACCCGGTCTAGCTAGAGTATATATTTTATTATATTTGTAGGAAAATTATTGAACTGGTCAAGTGCTAATTTATAAAGTATAAATTCAACAATCCTTTCCACCAAAAAAAAAAAAAAAATAGAGTCCAACATTCATAAAAATATGTGACAAACACCTAGTGATTAGGTGGACCTTCTTCTCTGTCCACGGATCTCAACATCCAAATAAGTCTTTTTGGGCAATGCCATCTTGACGAAGTTATGGAGATTGAAATCATCTTTGAAAGTTTCATCGGTGGGCCTTCTTCTTGTGAACAATTCCATAACTATACACATCTCCCTGTTTCGATGGCTCACCACCGATTACGTACACTGTAAACAACTCATAACGAGACAAAATTTGTAATTTCTTTTTGTATATAATAATAAAAATGTTTTAGTTCATACCAGAAAGATAATGGTTGCCGATTTAATGCTGAATATAGAGAAAAATAAACTGTCATAATTTTTAAAAGTATATTTAAAAAAATACTTCAAATAGTAACTATGTTATTTATAGTAATGACTGAAAGAACAGTAACAAAAGTCAATCGAAATGCATTTTTGTTATTTCTATAAAAAGAGAAAAAATTAATTGCTGTGGTTTTATGCATTTCAACTTGCAGAATAAAAAAAAAGATGAAATATAAGTGATCAACTGTTATGAAAGAGAAAGAGATGATCACAAGCAATTGCATGTTTTATGTTAAGTACATAGAGAACATTAACTAATTTATATTTATTAAACCAAAAAAAAAAAAAAAAAAAACCTTCCAAGAACTTGAGAAATACACAATTTTTACCTGGAGGAGTATAGCCAATGGTTCCCTTTTCCATATGTGCTATTTCCACTTTCAGATACACCAGTGGTGTTTGCGAGCAGCTTTGCTATTCCGAAATCACCAACATGGCCAGTCATCTCATTGTCGAGAAGGACGTTGCTCGGCTTCAAGTCGCAGTGAATGATCGGCTGTTCACAATGGTCATGAAGATAGCTTACTGCAGAGACCACATCTATAGCAATATTCAATCTTTGAATCAGGTTCAAACCCTTTGATTGGTATTGCCATCATCTATCGAATGCAGCCACTTGTCTAGGCTTCCGTTGGACATATACTTGAATACTAAAGCCTTGAACTCGTTACCCTTGTAATCAATGCTCGAGCAACATGTCAAGATCTTGACGAGATTCAGATGCTGGATGTTTCTCAATGCATTGCATTCAGCAATGAAGCTCTTGAAAGCACCTTTTTGGTGAAGATTGAGGACCTTCACAGCAACTACACTTTCTTCTTGTTCAAGAACTCTACACAGAGCCGAAGCTACCTGCTTCGATCAACTTGCTTGGAGAGAATCCGTTGGTTGCCTCATGAAGCCTCTGGTATGAAACAGTGGAAAGGAAGCTTATTTCTGAGAGTGCAGAGGACGATTTCCTTACTGATTTTCTCCTCCAATAAAAGACAAACAGAGATGAAAACAGAAGGAAAATCACAACTGTCGAAACTATAATGATTGTTAGTTTGCGTCCTCTGGTCTTTCGTTGTGCTGATGCTTTGGTGGGACATGGAGGAAGCTGCAATTTCGGTACGCCACCACAGAGCTTGGTATTTCTAATGAAGGATATAGCACTTGCGTTCTGGAAAATGCCTCTCTTCGGTACTTCACCCTCTAGATCATTAAAAGAAAGATTCAAATGTTTCAAGATAGGAAGTTTCTCTAAACTGAGCAGAATTTGCCCGGTCAAGTTATTTCGAGAAATATCCAAGTATTGAAGACCTCTTAAAGAAGCCAATGCAGAAGGCATGGAACCTTGAAACAAATTCCCTTGTAGGTAAAGGGATTCAAGAGTTTGACAATCTCCAATGGTTTCTGGAATTTCATCAGTCAGATTGTTTTCCGAAAAATCAAGGAAATTGATATTCTTTAGCTTGCCCAGTTCCACAGGAAGGCTCCTGGTGAATGAGTTCTGAGAAAAGTAGAGTTCGATAAATGAGGGATGACTTAAAACTCCTTTGGTATGGCTCCACCTGGCTTATTATTTGAAATTTGAAGGTATTGCAGATTTTTTAAGGTTTACAAAGTTGTAGGAAGAGTTCCTTCTAACCTGTTATATCCTAGAGATAAGGTTCAGATGAAGGAATCTTTCCAGATTATATGTTATGGTCCAAATACAAAATCTGCAAATTTTGCAACTTTCCCAAAGAAGCTGGAATTGCACCACTCAATTGATTATCCCACATGTCCAATAATATTAAGTTGACTAGATTTTCCAATGTTGCCGGAATATTCCCAGATATTTGATTGTTTCCAAGAAAAAGCTCAGTGAGTCGGGTTGATAAATTAGCAATGGAGTTGGGGAAACACCTCCAAAATTGTTCCCTCCCAAACCCAATTTCTCCAGGTGGCTACAATTTGTTAAATATGGAATAAAATCCCAACAATTAGCTGAATAATTTCCTAAAACATTGTTACTTAACTGGAGAGACCAAAGATGAGGAAGATTTCCCAAACTTGCTGGAACTTGTCCAAAAATTTTATTGTCAGCAACATCAAATATTTTAAGTCGAGTAGCATTGGAAAATGAATCTGGAATCATTCCAGAGAATTCATTACCAGCAATGCCGAATACTTGAAGATTATGGAGTGTCGAGCCGATGTTGGGAGGAAGATTGCCTTTAAAATGGTTGTCTGGAGATAAGAAATTAAGCATGGATGATATATTGTAAAGGGAGAGGGGGATTTCACCCGACATATTATTAACTCCTAATTTGAAATCAATTAGCCTTTTCATTCGATCTGCCTAACTCATAGGGAATAGTTCCCACCATGTTATTGTATCCAACCGAAAAATGGCGAAGGGAAGAAATGTTACCGAGAGAAGCTGGGATGACTCCTGTGAGATTATTTTTGGAAAGACTAAACAGCTCGAGCTTCACCAAAGAGCCAAGCTCCAAGGGAATCATTCCAGTAAGTTTGTTTCCTTCTATTTGTAAGATCTGCAGCTCTGAGCAGTAGCTTAGGTTGACTGGGATCTTACCTTCCAACATGTTGAAACTAAGATTGAGATGTTGCAGCCGACGCAGATGACCGACTTGCTGTGGGATTTCACCAAAGATCCTATTCTGTTCTAGGTCAAGGAACCTCAAAAAGCTGAGGTTTCCAATGTAAGGTGACATGGATCCTCGCAAGTTATAGCCTTGTTAAGTCCAAGGCCGTTACCCTTTGATGCCGTCTGCCGCATGAAATTCCCGGCCATTTGCAAAAGTGAATCGATTCATTCCACAAGCTCGTGACTCCATACAAGATACAAGAGCCACCGTGTAAACGGGGTCATTGTGCATACCACAGACACCAATGAGCTCACTTTTATCTTATCGACTCCCACTCTCCAAGAGGGAACAAATGCATATATAAGCCCAAAATGAACCACCGTTGAAGATTTAACCTCCATTCTAATCACCATTTTATAATGATTTTGTTAAATTCAATTTATAAACAAAAAGACCAAAAACTCCTCTAACTATCTTCAATTACCCATACATCTGGCGCCAAAATGAACCCAGAAGCCAGTCAAACTAAACTGGTTCTTCCAACTAAACTAACCGAACTTCCCTGCTCTCCCCTCTCTCCTCTCCGAAAAAA
>CM046382.1:22039422-22058902 GCA_025413485.1 Ficus microcarpa
CGAAATTTTGCTTCTATTCACAAGCTCTGTAGTTGTGATTAATGGAATACTATGTTAGAAAATATGGAGCACAAACAACGAACAAGTTCAATATATATATAAAATAAAATATTATATGAAAACGAAAATTATTACAACCAGAAATTCAACCTTAACCGAATCTAAAAGCATAAACGAAGATTTCCCTTGAACCTTCTTTGTGAAACATATTTTCTGGCTTTATTATCAGAATAGCGTTAACCCTTGAACCTTTCCTTGTGAAAGTATATTTACTTCACTGTCTGTTCAGGAGACGATGTCATTGAACTATTCTGCCGTTTATGTAAACAATAATATACCACACACAAATATTTTCCTGACACAGTTTCAGTTCTCATAGTTATGTTCTTTTTGGCCGTGAACATCATCCTAGTTCAGCGAGAGTTTCAAAAGAATTGGGCCCTAGCAATTCCCCTTTGAAGCGGCCTCATTTCTCTCTCACATAGTTGATTTCTTAATCAAGAGTCACCTGCATTACTTCGCTTGGATTTTTGATGCTTAAGAATCATTAAAAGCATAGCTTAACCTATCTCGTGTAGGTATCAGTGTTTTCATCACAAAAATAGGCTGGAAGGTGACCGCCATAGTGATCCTCCTCGGTCTGTACAGTTTAGTTATCTCATTGAACCTAGATCTTGGGATCTCCAGTCAACTAGGTGGGGTTTCCACTATTTCAATCTATTCTATCATGAGCTTAAGTCTCATCCCCTTGATGATTTCTCAACTAAATCTCTATTCAACCCTTTGGCTAATGGATTCGCAATATTTTCTTTTGACTTTATATAGTCAATTGTTATAACTACAGTTGAGATCAATTGTCTAATGGTATTATGTCGACGATGAATGTGTCTTGACTTATAGTTATATGTGGTATTCTGTGCCTTACCAATAGCAAATTGACTATCACAGTGTATGTATATTGTAAGCACAGGTTTCGACCATTTGGAATATCCTCTAAGAAATATCATAGCCATTTAGCCTTTTTCCATAAAGGACCTTCAGTAGAACTTACAGCATCTTTAAAAGTGTGAGGTTAGAAAATTTGCAAATGATTTTTCTGTCCTTACCTTTTTGCTTCATTTAGGCTTTTCTTTCTCTTTTTTAGTTTTATTGTCTTGCTTTTTGTTCTTACTATTCTGTTCAATGGTTTCAAATGCTCATTTAGACAAACTTGGACCATCTTCCTTGGAATTATCAGGAAATACATGTTCAAAGAACTTAAAGTTCATGAACTGTCCCACCAAGAACTTTTTAGCACTAGCATCTTCTGGCCTGTACTTATGATCTAAGCACTCCCACAATTCCTTAGCCAATTTCCTCATACTATACACATTACAGAGTGAATCAGACAAGCTATTCAGAACATAATTCTGGCATAGGAAGTTAGAATGTTTCCAAGCATCAAAAACAGGCAACACTTGAGCATTTGTCTCTTCCTCTCTAATAGTAGGAGGATTCTCTTTTAGGAATCACGCAAGATTCAGAGTTATCAGATAAAACAACATTTTTATTGCTAAGTTTTAAAATTCAGCTTAGCTAATTTTTCCGGTTTCTTGTTGTGGTTCACAGGAACTGAAACCGCCAAAGGCTGAATTGAGGTTGAGGCTTGAACTCGGGGTGACTGCTCAAGTGTCACAAGAATGTTCTCTGTTGGAACAATGTTCATATTATCAGGCATTTCTTAAAAATCAAACAAATGTTTTAGGATTACAAATATATAAACTAAACGTTTATATATATTAAATGGAAACCGGAAAACAAAAAGGCTTCAAAAGAAGTTTTCCAACTAGTAATAATAACACGTAGTGATAATATTACGTATATTATATCAACAATTATCGTATAAACACTTTAACACCAAATTCAATAAGGAAGCTGTAAATTCAAAAACGTCTAATACATATAGCTTACCAACATAATAGATATTAATATATGAACATCTACTAAACTGAACCAAAACGTTTGTGCAAAAAAAAAAAAGAAACGTTTATAAATATCTATAATACTATATATTTTATATAAAATTTCTCATAATAAAAATTGAAACCAATTCTCAAAAAATAGTTTTAAACACAAATATATATAATATAGAATATGAATACGAACTGTATCAAAGAAAAACCGTTTACTATCAAAAACCAAATCTGTAGAAAAACACAAAATAAGATAAACAATAACAGAAAATAAACGTTAGCAGTTTCCTTACGGAATTCATTCAACCTGTCCGTCGTCTATGGAGAGATTATGTTTTAAGATTGTTAGAAAATATGGAACATAAACAACGAACAAGTTCAATATATAAAATAAAATATTATACGGAAATGAAAATTACTACAACTAGAAATTCAACCTTAATCCGAATGTAACAGCACAAGGATGAAAAATATTGAAGCACGTGTAACCATGCTTTCATTAAAACAGATTCGCCCCCTCTAATAAGTACACGAGGTTTCAACCGACATCTTTCTTCTAAAATACAACGACAAGTAATGGTAGTCTAACATGATCGAAAACTGCTTCTGGGGAACTTGAAATCAAATTCTTCCCTTTATCACCAAGAACTAAAAAAACCAACTACAAGAGAAAAATGCCCAAGAACAAAGAAAAACAAGAGAGAACAAGAAGAACTTAGTATTGTATGTACAAGTGTGTATTACATTCTTGTGAATGCCTCCTTTTATAGGCTTCCAAAAGAGGTGTTACAAACTTGGATTAATGAGATTTTAATTTGAAATTAACCTAGGATTAATGTGAATTATGCTTTAGGTTATAACCATTCATATTCAAATTAATCTTTTGATTAGTTCTGGATTAATCATGTACTAAGGCTCTAGTCAAATTGCATATTAAACATGCAAACTAAAGCCCTGGAATATCAACAGATGGCTATTAATATTATGAATTTATTTAAAATAAGAACAAAATTCGGATTTTGTTGAACAATGCAAAACAAAGCCCATCCAAGGGCAAGCTTGACAAATTGGGCCCCAAAACCATCGGGTCTGTGATTTGCAACCCCCCTACACGTGAGAGAGCCTCTTAGGTACACTATCTTACCCAAGACCACAAGTGTAATAATTTATAATGTCCATCAAGCCTTTATGCCGAAGCAATGTGAGACTCCACGTTCTTAGCAATTTTTCCAACCAATTCCAATACCAATGGTCACATTTTGAGTATCCATTTCTCATTCACCTGATTATCATTTTGAGCATATGAATTTACGATTACGATCTCCTTACGATACAGAACACAAATCCACCAAGACCCGTTACTTTTACCAAGTAGGTCTCACTTAAATTTGGACCTCAAAGTGGTTTAAAACCATTTTTCCAACATACTATAGTTTGAATATTTAATTTCCATCAATGATCTATTTAATTCACCTCTTGATCAGTTTGGCGCACTTCTTTTATAATTTTGTCCCTCTTAAGTGAATAAGCAGTGCTACAAACACCAATTTTAATTTTGATTTTTAAATACCAACTCATGTAAGGATGATTACTTGTTATCTTTTTTATTAGTATATTATATACAATCAATTAATATAACAATTTTTTAAACACTTATTATTAAAAAAAAATAACAACTTATGTATCACATAAGTTAGTATTCAAAACTGATGATTAAAGTCACACTCTAGATACTTTTTAAAGTTATTATATAATTAAAGAGACAAAAATGAATGTAAAAACCTTCTTATATTTAAGAAAACATACAAATCTTCGTGTCCCTCGAGTGGCACTCTTCTAAATTTCCCTACGTTTTACTCGGGTAACATATACAAGCATGTTGGTTTATTTTGATTCTAAAGAGTAGAACAAAGGCTCAAACCATAATGTTCAGCTCATAATTTAACATACAGCTTATGTTGTATAACATCCAACAGGAAAATCTATTATGCATGTTCGTATAGTACTGACACACACATCGTGTATATAATATATACATATAAATGTGTACATGTGTGCATATATATGTGTCATTTGTGTGAGTGTGTGATCGATATACATCCTTCCTAATTACGGTATGATGGATTCGCTATCTTTCACAGCCATATATACATATATAGATATATGTATATGTATATGTACGTGCACCATTAAGAAATGACAGGATGGAGTTGGATAGACAATCAAAGCAGTTGTCGTGCATTACTATCTTGAGACAACACAAACCCAACCCATAAACTACTTTTGGCCCAACACTGTGTCCCCAACACCTAACACGTTCTTTCTTGTGGACCTTAGTGGGCCTCAACCACTCCCTCCTATTCCTTTCCCGCCCAGCAATTACATTTCCAATCTTCGGATTAATCACTTTCCACAATGCTTATTACTTTGCATTTCTCCCCTTTTTTTTTTTTTAAGCCAAATATATATTTCTAATTCTTAATTGAGGTGGAGAGATTCAATTTTTGTTCGTTATAAAAGAATCATATATGAAATTATCATTAGACTCGTTATATCTGCAATCACTTTACAAATATTTCTTTGCATCACTCTACGTAACTTCCATTAAGTCAACTTCTTTACTAGTAATAAAGCTTTCACTATCCTATTAAGAAATAGTGCTAATTAGGCTTGCATAGTGAAGTTTATTAGGTTTTATATACATACATATACATACATATATATATATATATATGTATATAAAGCGAAAGGCAAAAGCTCAGAGCCGCAGTTAGCTGGCCCCTAGACAAATTCCCATCAACCTCGATAGGATTCTAGCCCATAAAACGCCACTTTTGTATTTAATTCAACTCGGCCCCATGACAATTTGACGAGTATGATGATAATGATAATAATACTGTATTGATAAAGATGTATCAGATGAAATTCAACGATTTAGAATTATTTCTTGTCACTTTGAAAAAAAAAACTATCAAAAAATTCAGTCTATTAATGTTTTTGGTGTTATAAATATTATTGTTGATAACTTTTACTCTCGTGAATTGATTTTTTTTTTTTCTTTTTTGTCGGATCTGGGTCCATATTCTGAAGTTGATGGGTACAGATGTGTGTGTATGTGTTTCTTAATGTTACTATCTTTAATAATTGATTATTCTTTGGTACGTAGCTGTCTTTGATATCTCCTGTTCTTCTTTTTTTTTTTTATATATTTTTTTTTCTTTTCACTTTCTCAATTATGAATAATGATAAGTGTTTGCTGAATATCGGTGAACTTGAGCCCACATGGTGGCAGGTTGATTTCTTCAGGAAAGGGATTTTGAATTTGAACCCTTTTTGAGATTTGTTTAACAGTGAAAGATTTTTGAATTTGGATTCATTTGTCTGATTAATTTGCCATTCTTCTTTTACTTTTTGAATTATGAGTTATAAAGCAATACTACTTGTAATTATCCATTCTCATCGTTTCTGATAACATAACGGAAAAGATCTAATTTAATTTTATTAAGAAAATAGATTAAGTTTAATTCTAATTACCACAAGCTTAATATCCCATAATTTATAGATAGAGTAGATACTTTATGATAAAGTTCTGGAACTCATCCCGTAAGAAAAAGAAGCAAATGCATCCTCTTTCATGAAAAAGATTATAAACATATCCGTTTGCTGAATGAGTTTGAGTTGGAAATTTTAGTTTTCAATAGTAACTTTTGTTGACTTTTCAGAAAAGACAAAAAACTTTTTCAAAAAAAGATAAAAATTGAGATGAAAAGTTTAAAATAAACTAATGAAACAAACGGAGTATATTGCTCGATTTTCTTTCTTTCTTCTTTTTTTTTTTTTTTTTTTTTGTCTTCTTTAAAAGGAAAGAAAACAACTAATCAATTGAGTGATTATTTTATCAATTATTTACTGTTAATTTTATTTTAAAATGAGGACATAAAGATAATAGTTAACTGTCCATAAACATATAACAAGTTTTTCTTCTAAAAATCTATTTATTTTCGGAGAGATAAAAAATTGATGATGTCGATAAATTCTTTTTCTATCATTTCACATTTCTCTTCTGTTCACTTTTCCGCCTTACCAAACAACAACCTTCTCGTCAAGAATCTCTGCACTATATTTTCTTATAATTGACCTCATCTTTCCTCTTTCTTAACAATATAACTGAAGCCAACGTGAGGTCCACAAACGCCAAGACGTGCAATTTGGCAGCACAAGAAAATCCCAAAACACAAGTGCCCAGGGACACGGCCGTCAGTAACACTTACCGTGACCCACGTCTACATATAAACTAAATAATAGTCCAAACCCCCTTTAATGTTAAGACTGTTAGCTCTATCAACCTCTACCAACAAAAACGTTGAATGTACACACACACACACACACACACACACACACACATATATATATATTTATGTATATACTTACTATGTTATATCATAGTTGATTTTCAACTCTAGTACACTATAACATTACATCATTGAGATTGAAAGTCCAATAACTTTTGAACGCGGCGCTAAAACGAAAGAGGCATAGAGGGAAAAAAAAAAAAAGATATATATATATATATATATATGTAGGCTACCCCTAATATTAGAAATGAATGAGACCACGTTCTATTATTTTGACTAAAATGATGACCGGTGATTCCATTTCACGTTCAGTGTTCTTCAATATAGTACACGGCTATGTCAATGTAGTCTCTATATATATATCACATAGGTGGGTGTGTATATATATATATATATATGCGCACACACATATATCATTGTGATGTACAACAAAGTCACATGAAAAGAAAAGGTATTTGACTCATTAATTCCACATTATAATGTGACATTTCTAGTACACTGTCACGTGAATATATGTGAAATAAAATGAGCAACACTGAAAACACTCACGAGAGCTAAAGTGATCTCGTGTTTCTTAGACGTTTTTTTAATTTTTTTTTAAGAGTATTTAAAAGTATCTGTCAATTCTACAGTGGAATGCTTCTACCACCATTAGAACAATCGAGTTCAAGTTTATGAATAAATCAACATTTACTTGTAAAGTTAGATAAATTGATGTAAAAATCTCATCATAAATTTTATGAATGCGATCAATTATCTTATCGACTTACAAGTGAATATCCTATCATAAAATTTCACTTTAAAAAAATCATATGAGTTAACCACACCCACCCCATAAGACTTGAACTCATGCAAATGACCAACTCTCATGATATCTTCATCTTTCGTCTATAAAGCCGACCTCACTTAGGGGGTGTTTGGTGTGTTAGTTTGAGTTGAAATATTTTAATTGTAATAGTAAATTTTTTTGAATTTTCAGAAAAAACAAAAAACTTTTTGAAAAAAGATAAAAACTTTTTAGGAAAAAGACAAAAAAAAGTTTGAAATGAGATGGAAATTAAATGGGAGCCAAACTCCCCTTTAGAGTCAATTAACAAAATGACTCAAATATTTTGTTTAATTAAATAATTTTTTAAAAATCTTTATTAGTAAAATGACTTTAGATTTATTATTAACGACCGGTTTAAATGGCTATTCTAAAATAAAAGAAGGGAGTGTTTGGTGAATGAGTTTAGTTTAAGATTTTTAAATTTTAATAGTAATTTTTTAAAAAAGATAAAAAACTTTTTCAAAAAAGATAAAAAATTTTTTGAAAAAAAAAAATAATAATAATAAAATATAATTTAATTTAAACTAAACTTATATACAAACACCTTTAAAGATTATTTGCTAATTTTTAATTTTTGAGGTCGTTATTTTTAACAAATATCTATCCCAATTGCCACTACACAGTACACACCGTTTGGCCGTCTGCCCACCCGTGTCACAGGCTCACAGCCGCGAGTGACGCCACTCCCAACGTCATCATCAACATTACCACCAAGAGAAGATTTTTTTTTTTTCTTTTTTTAGTACTAAAAAAAAAGGAACCAAAAAACAAACAAACAAACAAACACCACTCGATTCGATCAAGCCACGTGTACGGCCAGATGGGTAACAACAACCTGAGCAATGCGGAATCCGCGTACTTTCTCTCTTTCTATTTCTCTCTCTAAAGTGCGTGTGTACTTTTGTGTGTGTGTGTGAGTGCCAAGCTGTGAAACGCAAACGCAAGTAGCAAAGTATGATGCGCGCGGGGACACGATAGTAATAATGAGGGCGTGGTGTGGTGGTACCCACATAATTTTTTTTAATAAATCTTTTTTGTTTTTCATATCAATGTGGGACCCATACGTCACCGTTTTGTGGGGTCGGGGTGTGACTTAACTTAACTCGGCCGTTTATGAGTAAACTGACAATTTTCGGCGTTTATGAGTTTCCGTGATATTTTTTTTTTTTTCCTGACCCCTTCGTCTCCATCTTTTTTTTACCTCATTCTGCTGCTTATTTATTTTTACCGTTCCACTTTCACCGCTCTTACCGTTATTCGTTCATAATTTATTACTCTCTCTATCTCTCTCTCTTGATCGGCTCCGCTCAGCTCGGCTTATACGGCTACGGAGCCTGCTTCTTCTCTCTCCTCTCTCTATCTCTCTCCCTCTTTTTCCTCCATTCTTTTTGTCTTTTTCCATGGCATAAATAACGTAAGTTTTTGAAACGTTTCACTCATCTTGTTAGTTTTTTTTTCCCTCCTAAATTTTACTTCTGTTTTTTTAAAAAAAAATTTTCCCCTTCGTAAGCTTAATGAGAGAGTACAGATTTGTGAGGACAAAAGAGAGAGAATAGAGTACTCATAGACCACTAAAAGGTTTTTTTTTTTTTTTTTGGGGGGGGGGGGGGTTAAGTAAGCAATATACTGCCACCAAACAATGTTATTACCTCTTTCAAAAAAAAAAAAAAAAAACAATGTTATTCCGTAATTCGTAATGTTATTTCCTAATTTATCTTCTTTATTTAGATTAATATTAAGGGTAGATTTCATTCATCAATTTTCATCGTTTACGTGTCAATCTGAATCAACAATAGCTGATTAAGTCGAATGACAAAATTCAAGGACTGCAGCTTTCCAAAGTTATTGGCAATAGCTCAATAAGTAGAGTTGATTGCTTTCCATAATGTCTGGAAAATAGTCTGAGAAAATCTCATATCCCAGGAATCATGGATTGACAAGTTAAGTCAAGATTTAGTTCACCCTAATTTGTGGGAGTGCGATTATCGTTTGAGGGTTAACTTTCAATCAATAATGGGTTTTACGTGAATTACAAGAGTCGACTTGTCTAAATAAGTAAATAAGTAGTAAGAAGATTACGGATAATCAAAAGAATGGCTCTCTGCAATCGAATCGGATCTTGTTTTGCTCGAGCATCTATTAAGAAGGAGGTCTTGTTTATTTGGATTTATATTAAGGGTAGATTTCATCCATCAATCTTTGCCATCTATGTGTCAATCTAAATCAACAATAACCAATCGAGTCAAAAAGCAATAACGACAAAATTAAATGACTGTAGTTTTCCAGAGTTATCGATGATTGCTTAGTAAGCAGAGTTGATTGCTTTCCAGAATGTTTGGAAAATAGTCAGAGAAAATCTCACATCCCTGGGATTATGGATTGGTGAGTTAAGCCAGGATTTACTCTACCTTAAATTTTGGGAACGTGATTATCGTTCAAGGCTTCACTTTCAATCAATAATGGGATGTATAGGATCTTTTTTTTTGCCCAAGCATCTGTTAAGAAGGAGATCTTTGTTTATTTAGATGACTCTCCACCAATCTTCGTCATCTATGTGTTAATCTGAATCAACAATAGCCGATCAAGTCAAAAGGCAATAAAAACAAAATTAAATAACTGCAGCTTTCCAGAGTTGTTAGTGATTGCTTAATAAGCAGAGTTGATTGCTTTCCAAATTGACTAGAAAATAGTCTGAGAAAATCTCATATCCTAGGGATCATGGATTGGCAAATTAAGTCAGGATTTAGTCCACCCAAATTTGTGGGAACCAATTATCATTCGAAGGTTCACTTTCAATCAATAATGGGATATACGTGAATTACAAGAGTTGACTCGTCTAAATAAGGAAATAAGTGGAACGAGAATCAATGATAATTAAAAGCTCTCTGCAATCGAAGGAGATCTTTATTTGCCTAAACATCTATTAAGAAGGGGTCTTGTTTAGTTAGATTAATATTGAGAGTAGATTTCATCTATCAATCTTCGCCATCTATGTGTCAATCTAAATCAACAGTAGTTGATCAAGTCAAAAGGCAATAACGACAAAATTAAATGACTGCAGCTTTCCAGAGTTGTCGGTGATTGCTCAATAAGCAGAGTTGATTGCTTTTCAGAATGTCTGGAAAATAGTTCGAGAAAATTTCATATGATGGGGATTATGTATTGACAAGTTAAGCTAGGATTTAGATCAACCTAATTTGTGGGAACATGATTATCGTTCAATGGTTCACTTTCAATCAATAATGGGATAACACATGTATTACGCGAGTTGACTTGTCTAAATAAGGAAATAAATAGTAAGAGGACCACGAGTAATTAAAAGAAAACTTTCTGCAATCAAAGGGGATCATTTTTTGCTAAGGTTATTTGGAGCTGTGGAGTCTAATTAATGTCATACGAACAAATGCCTTATGCACCTTTAGTTTTTCTTTATAAATAGGCAGTGCCATCATGAAGGATTTGTTCTTGATTTCATTATGGATGTATTGAAAAATATAATCATCTTAATCGAAGATGAAATGAAAATGTTGTGTGACATTTTGAAACCAAAGTAGAAGGTAGATACTTTTAATTAGGAAAATATTGTTGTGCAAAACCAGTTCAAAAAGTGTGAAATGGGGGATGTTATTTTCGAAATGGGGTCAAATTTCTACTCTAAACCGAAATGAAAACAGCCCAAACATTATTTTCGGAATGAAAAAGAACACGAATGAAATGAACACATAAAACAAACAGGCAATTAAGCTCCATTTGTACTTTATTTTTTTTCACACATAATCCGAATCTCTAACACCACGAGAAGACGTAGTTCAATCATTGAGATCTAACTTTTATAAATCCAGTGTCAAAACATTTTCATTTTATAAAGTGACTTCGACGTGTCTTTAGGTTACATTTACCTGTATTACAAGACACTCGGGATAATAATTAAGGAAAATAATTCTGCTGATATTATTTTCTAACCTTGTCATTCTAACAAATTTCTCAACATTTATTTTTATACAAGATTTCACAGTTCATAACAGTATAAAACATAACCTATAATATAGACAAAATGTTTGACAAAGAAAAGGGTAGGGAATAAAAAGGACTATAAGTAGGGTTGTGAAGAGAAATCAGAAGAGATGCTCGTGTGTGTGTGTGGGGTAAAATATTGTCGCAGATCAGAACAATATATGAGAATGGGACAGTACTTTGTGTAATGTGAATATCTTTCTAAAGATATTTTAGCAGATGAAAATCTTCAAGTCATTAAAAGAATTTCTCTGCCTTTAAACAATTTAGAAATTGGTTATTGGGAAACCCCCCCAAAACGTTGACACACAAAACACAAAAACCCTGCACATCTCTTTGCCTTTGTGGCAGTATGTTACAATGAAAAAATATATATATATTTATATTTTGTAATTTGAATATACGTATATATATATGTATATATATAAATATAGGTGCTATTTTAGGCAATCCTTTGGAGTGTAATTTGTCTTCAATGAATCAGGCAGTACACTGCAACGGCCATTACCAAATTTTGTATATACATTTGGGTATTCCTAGGGCGGGCCCTTTTTCTACCCCTACTACTTTTTTATCTTTTAGACTAATTTATTATGGTATGATCTGTAAACTAATGACCAAGTTAAAAAACTTATAACGACCCATATGACTGTACCCCTACTACTGATTAAAGGATATTTGGAGACGGAATTTCGGAAATTAATTTAAAAATTTATGTTTGATTAAAATATGAATATAAAAATAAACTTTTTATATAAATAATATAAAAATTTAGAGCATAGTTTAGAAAAAATTAAGTAAATTGGATATTGTTTTGTTCATTTTGTCTTTATGAATATTTTGACAAAAGAATTATTATATTTTGCTTTGAAATAAAAATATTGTAAACTTTTAAAGTTTATGGCTTGTTTGGTAACCAAGTTCAACTCAAATTAAATTGTACTTTTTCATCTTAATTTTTGTCTTTTTCTGAAAAGTCAACAAAGTTTATAACTACTTTTTAAAAAGTCAACTCAACTCAAACTTAAAATTTCAACTTAACTCAAACTCAATTCACTCACCAAACACCCTCTTAGTTTTTTGAAATATAAGAGAGAAAGTAAGTTGTAAATCTGAGAATTTTGGAGTTAAGACGGTACAATACTATATGAAAATGGAACCCCTAACGGGCTCTATTTTTTTTTTTTTAGTGTAAAAGGATAGGTGACCTCGTTATTTTTAGATTTTCCAATCCCACAAATAAGAATATTTTCTTAAATATGGTAAAGTACGATCGTTTATACTAATTTATCTCAATCATTCATTTAGAGACCTATCATGTTATCACTTATCTAAATATCAAGGGTTAAAATCAGAGCAGAGAGGCAATATGACTCGAATGTAAATAAATAAAGAAAAGATACCTAATAAACATATCTAGTCTATTTACCATCCCATCTACTCCGGTGGGTGTCCCCGGACAGGCTCTTAGCTGTGGATCAAAACTACATTTTCTGCCAAGGTTTTTCATATATGTACACTGTGTCCCAAGTTTCAAAAACTAGTGTAGGGCCCATAGCTATTTATGCTACATACTACTCCTAGGCTCCGTGGGTGTGGAGTGTGGACAGATATGCAGTTTTGGAAACACAATAAATTTTTTTTTCGTTCCTTTTTAAATGCAGAGATATGAGATCAGTATGCACATACTAATTGGGCCAATATCAAGAACTGGAAAGCAGAGAAAATTGCAAAAAAAATGCCCAGAACTGAGCGCTCAGTTCAAGCCTTTGGAGGTATGTTGAGTACTTACTCAACAGTCAGCACCAGACTTTTAAACGTACACGCACAAGACAAGCTGATTTAATTATTTTAGAGCTTCGGTAAATTGTTGCTGCAGTAAAAATTTCTCAAACTGTCAAAATCTTTCCCATTTTCTTCTGTTAAAATTTTTGTATTGTTTGATGCAATATGATTTGATGCATAACTTTTGGTGAAAAGAAAAGGTTTTGAGTATAGATGATCTGTTGTAGCGATCATTTTGGATCGTCCCCAAAAAATAAATAAATAAATAAATAAATAAAAGTTTTTATTTTTGGAGTCAAGCCCCTTGTAGTTTTTATTTGCTAGATTAAAAGTTTTTCATAAAGATCTTTTTATTATTTTTTTAAAGGTAGCCATATATAGATGTTTGTATAGATTTGGAAAAGCTTGTATATATTTGACGTTTATTCAGCCAAAAAAATTTACGATAAAAAACTTATAAGCTTTTGAGATTTATGTACCTCTCACAATTTTCTTTTATCTAGGCTACCGATTTCATTTTAGCCTTATAGATTAAGAGAAAAATAGGATATTTTGTTTAGCAGAATTTAAGGAAAAAATATGTACAAGAAACAAAAGGAATAAAGGATGTACACACATACACATATACTTACGGTAATGTAAAAGATGCATATATATTATATATAAATATAGTATTGCATTGAGATATGAAAGAGAAGGGAAATAATAATATGAAATTATAGTACAAGCCCATGTGATGAAGTCACGTAGCACCAAAAATATTTATGTTAAAGTTTAAGCCTCTGTTTGATTCGTTAGTTGGAGATAAAATTTTTAAAATTAGAATTGGTTGATTTTTAAAAACTAATTATAATTTTTATTAACTGTTCAGAAAAAATCAAAAATTGAATTGAAAAATTTGAGTTCTAATTGGAACATCAAATAAACCATAAGTTTGGTTTAGTTTAGTAATATTTATTTTGCTTAATTAATTAGGGTTTGTTTGGTAAATTAGTTCATTTCAACTCAAACCGTACTTTTTTTGTCTGTTTCTCAAAAAGTTTTTGTCTTTTTCTCAAAAAATTTTTTGTCTTTTCTGAAAATTTAAAAAAATTTACTATTACAACTAAAATATTTCAACTCAAACTAATTAACCAAACACACTATTAAAGTTTTTGATTTGGTTTCGTTTTGTTTATCAACAACACGAGTTCCGCTGGCTTAGTATTCAGTGACGAATTGTTATTTATTAATTTAAGGACTTTGTGTTTCCACTTCTTTTTTTTTTTTTTGTTTGTTTCCACTTGGTTAATTCTTGAGTGAAAACTCTTTGGTTTGTGTGCAAAACGATGACTTTAGGGGACATTGTAGACTTGTGGTTGAGTAAAAGTAAGTTCATTTTCCTGGTTGGGATCAATAAAATTGCCCTTTAATTATCATACTGCGTCATTTATTGGTAGTATTAATCTATATTTATATATAAATAAATAAGGACAGTTTATATACATTGTTATATATATATATATATATTATATACAAACACACACACACACATAAACATGGAATTGGTGGCGGGTGCAAATTTCAATATTGGACAAGCAGCCACCGTCTTTCCGCATTCCACTAAGGCTATGATAATTATTGTGCCTATAAGCTAATTAATTATAGTTACAAACGTGATTAGATGTAATTTAATTTGGGTTTGGGAGCCATGCTCCTCTAATTATTTAAGTTGACAATTCCACATTCCAATATATACTCTCTATAGGGCTTAATTTATAGCTCCAATATTTCAACCCAAAAAAAAAAAAAATTTTATAGCCCCAATATTCTCTTTCTTTTTTAGTTTATAATTATAGGGCTTTGCTTTACAAATTTACCTAATGGTTCCACGTTCAAGTTGATTGTACTTTTTTTTTTTCTCTTTGTTTAATGATATTTCCCCTTTTTTGAGATGAGTTCTCTTTATAAACAAAAATAAATGTGACAGATATACCCCAAAAAAATGTGACAGATCATGTATTAAGGGGACAAAATAGCTGTGTGCTTATTCAATAAAAATAAAAATAAAAATAATAATACTAATGCTTTGTTCATATACTTGAACTTGATCCATAGTACTTATATATCAGCGACGACAAATTACTACTTTTACAGTACAATTATTGTGGCTACAAGAGATTTTTATTAAGAGAAATATTGTAGGGCCTGCGTATGAAAAAAATCTTATTAATATGATATAATTTTTAATCATCGAAATGAATTAGATGCAAGATTTAATTGATAGATAAAATAAAATAAAACAAAAAAATTGAACAGGACATGATAAAGATTAAAGATTTCAAAGTTAAAAATTGTATAGTACTATCATTAATTTATGATTTTTTTTAATGGATCTTCATTATTGACTTTGTTAAAAATGGATGCCTGGTGTGTGCTTCACAATCTTGGAAATGGGACAGATCGCAGCAAATTTTACATATATAGATATAGATATATATATATATATATATATATATTCTTAATTAAGCACTCCACGAGGCCCCAATATCCTATAAAGCTAGCTTTCAATTTCTGATCAAAGACAAGGTTTTCAACAAATCATAATAAAAGGCAATATTCTTCCAAATGAAAGGGACAGTAAACACACAGATAGAAGAGAGAGTCTAGTATTCCTTGGGAAATCAAGCAAAACAGAGAACCTTGTCCTAATACAGATTACATAGGAATATGTGGCATAAAATAAAAACCCTATTCTTATCTTCAGCCAAAATATATATATATATATTTCCCATCGGCAACAGAAAATCAGTTTGGTAAAAAAAAAATATATGTAGTTTTTTGTTTTGTGTGTGTGTGTTTTTTTTTTAAACTATAAGGTATTTTTTCAGGATTAGAACAGATAGAGAAAATACCTCGAGTTAACATTTGAATACCAAGACATTACGATGTTGAGGTAAGCGATGCGATACTTTCAGGAAATCTTTTATGTATTTATGAATGTTAATATGTTTAAAATTAAAAAATAATTTACTCGTTTGGGCTCTAACTTTTATACAAATTATAATTTGGTCTCCAACCTCTTTTTTTTTTTTTTTTTTTTTTTTTTTTTTTGTGGTTATAAAGTCCCTAATGAACTATTTAAAAGTGTACAAAATTGTTCTTTTTGTTAACCTACAAAGAAAACTTAAACAAAAAAATGTCACGTTAATCACACGTAATTTAATGTTTAAAAGTAATTAACAAAAAATCACATGCTTCAATTTACATATATCAGGCACATAATTAATTCTATCTAATTTTTAGTATTTCTTAATAAAAAAGGATTAAATTGTATTTTTTAAAGAGTTTATAGATTTTTTTAGTCAAAAAAAATAAAAGACCAAATCATCATTTTGTAAAAAATATAAAGATCAAGTAGGTAATTTATCTTCAAATAAAAAATGAAAACTTGTTATAAATCTAACGGTCAAAATTGGAGTTTAAAAAACGATACTCTTTTTTTTTTTTTTTTGAAGTAATATTTTATAAATTTTCTTTTATTTAAAAAAAAATTGAAAAGAAAAAGGACGTGTATGAGAACTGAGGATGGCCTCTCTGCCTACATTTTTGGGGTGGGTGCACCGGTGTTTGTAGGCAGTGGGAGAATATGGCTCCCATGTGATTTTACTGCTAATTCCTTGGTTTATGAGCTTTGAATGTGGAATTCCCTTGCTTTGACTTCTTACTATTATTTATTATTTTTACTCGTTTTGTGTAGATATTAAATTATTATTTTTATATCATTGAAATATAATCAAATAACTGAGAGTTTAGTCATATATAAAAATTATAATACATCTTATTTTATAATAAATTGATTAAAAAATTAAATAAATAATTTAAAAAACAAAAGAAATTAAAAAAAAAAAAAACACCCAACCATCATCAATGGAAAGTTTTGTTGGGTTGAGGCGGGGGGTCCTCACCGGGGGCTCAATACTGGCAAGGCTGGGGAGTGGTCCATCTCCAGGGTCGGAAGGGGAAGGGCTCATTGTCTTGAGGGTGGTGCGTTGCGCGCAACCTGGGTCACGGGTGCGACGGATCTAGCTAGTGGGTGGCATGCTTGTCGAGGATTCGACGTCGTGAGGGGTGGTCCGTTGCTTGGGTCACGGGCCTTGGGAGGGGAGGGGCTTGTCATCAGGGCTCGGGGGGGGGGGGGGGGGGGGGGGGGGGGACTAAGGGCCTAGGTTTCGAGTGGGGCAAGATCTGGTAGGCGAAGAGGGGCACTCGACATCAAAAGGGCTGGGGACTGGTCCATCGCTGGCATCGGGAGGGGAGAGGCTCGTTGTCTGGTCTGATGGGGGGGGGGGGGGGGGGGAGTTTCGGGGGGCTCAGGTCAGCGCCTGGGTCGTGGTGTGAGGGAGGGGATCGGCCGGCGGGGGTCGTGCGATAGGGGATCTGAACACTGTTTTTTTTTTTTTTCCTTTAAATTTTTTCTTATTTTTTTAATAATATTATTATAATATAAGGTACGCTATAATGATCAAACCATAAGTATTTGATTTTATCTAAACGATTTAAAAAAAACTCTATTTATAAGGTATATAAAAAGAATTCTATCACATATTTATCCCTTTTAACTATGGAAATATCTTGCTAGGGCTTTTTTATATCATGCTTGAATTGTCAGTTGATTGGAAAATTTTATGATAGCAATTGTACTATTTTTTATATTATTATTTTATTTATTAGATTTTGTTTCAAAAACAAATTATCATCTATAATTGAGAATAATTCATGTATCGACTTATATTAATTTAACTCAAGTATTTATATTAATTCATCAATAATGAATATAACAATAATACTTACTGATAAGCTAAAATTACAGTTAGCTAGGTTGCATCGCTGTACTGTCTGCACAAAAACTCGTAAAAAGTCAAAGAGCCAGTTAGCTACTGATTTTTTTTTTTTTTTTTTTTGGGGGTCTGGTAAAAGGATTCATAAAACAACGAAGAAAAACAGAGAAGCAAAGCAAAGGGCTCGACAGCCCCGGCAAACAAGAAACAAAAAGTTACAAAAACAAGCTATATATATATATATATCTTCTTCAAATATATTAAACGAGCTATGCATAACAACTTTAACAAGTGTATAAATATAGGAGTATGAGATATATTTTTATTATCATATCATGACATGAAGTTTAATTAAAATTTTATGATAAAATTTTCGTTAAAAAAAATTATGATAAAATATGTAGTGACACTCTATTTTTAACTGCTAGATTTATATAAGATTACGTCCTTTTTCTTTAAATAGGTTTTTTCATTTTAGTACTAGATTTTACATCTAAAAACATGAATTTACCTAATTTATTATTTAATTATTACTAGATCACTTTAATCACTAATTAGTTTGGTCATATAGGAAGTTCGTATGTGTAACATCTATATAATAAATATATACGTACATGTGTATATATATGTACATATATTATAGTAAGCATAATCATCGTTAGTTAAGCACGAGGACAAAGCATGTGGACATATGTTGGAATTATTTCTACGTGAAATGACTGCCTTTGAAAAAAAAATAAAAAAAAAACAAAACAAAATCTTGAGTCCTTAATTAGCACGCAAAATATACTTAATTTCCACTAAATCCTAACTAAACTTTCCCGTGAATGGAAAATGCTATAGTATATACTAAACCTTTATGAAAAACCTAATTGACAATTAAGCTAACTTTGTTGATCTTTTTGAGGCCATTTTGTTACTTTTCTTTCCCACTCTCATTTTCTCACCTTTCCGTGATGATTTGACTATATTTTAAGCTTGATTTTAGCTAAAAAGTGTCCCTTGGGCCATGACAAAATATATTTTTTAATGCCTAGAACACACATATATGTATATATGCACACACACACACACACATATATATATATATATATATATAATAATTTGAGCTCATGATCATACAACTTGTTCAAAGATAGCAATCAACATCCACCAAAAAGAAAGCGCACCAATTGCTTTTCCTGTTGTTAAAATAATTGAGCCCTCTGAAGCCATTGTCCTTATGAATCTTATTTTCAGGTGAATTGGACATGATGTCGTTGAAATCTCTCCATCTTTGATTTGATAATGCACACACATGAATATGAACAGTTCTTGTGTTTGTGTGCATGTATATATATATATATATATAAGCATATATATAAATGTATACTATATATAGCTAGTTTTGAAATTGAATTTTAAATTATTTGTATGGCGACAGGTTCATGCTCCCAAGAAAAGGAGAAGGGAGACATTTAGATATCACATAAAGTGGAATCTATATGTCTTTTGATCAACTTAATTACGAAACAAAAAAGAAACACTAATTATAATTATTAACACGGTTTAAATAGGTTTAAAGCGAGTTATAAATTCCATGCACGGCGCAAATTCGAACCGCACTACACCAGTGTGTGTATGACAGCTTAATCAATAACGGTTCGAGTTAATCTAGAGAAAAATTAAATACTTAAAAAGTATATACTATATGTAGACCTAAACCTAACAAGAATATTTGACTCG
>CM046382.1:22059002-22084002 GCA_025413485.1 Ficus microcarpa
CCAAACTCATCTAGGCGCTTCTATGTTTAAGAGTATCTAACGAATGTCAACTTTGTTCAAACAATCAAAATGAACGTCGGCATAAACTATACAGCTACATCAAAAGATATCTCTGAGTTTTTTTTTTTTTTTTTTTTTTTTTTTTGCTCATGGGTTTTCCTGACCGGGCCGGACCGGTACCGGTCCGGCCCGGTCCGGAAAACCCTAGAGCCATAATTCCCTCTTTTTTTTTTGCCCAACAAATGGACTCTCGGGTTTTCCTGACCCGGCATGACCGGGTCTGGTCCGGCCGGGTCCAGAAATTTCTTTTTTATTTTTTTTATGACCAGGCCGGATTTGTACATTTTCCGGCATGCCAGGCCGGACCAGTTCCAGTCCGGCCGGAAAATGTACTGGTCCAGCCGGAATATTTTTTTTTTTTTTATGACTCAAATTACGGGTTTATTTTTTTTTTTTTTTTTTGTGACTCATCTCACGGGTTTTCTGGACTCGGGTTTTTTTTTTTCTGATTTTTGAAAAAATATATATTTTATGCATTTTGTGGCATGACCAGGCCCTGGTCATGCCGGATTTGTACATTTTCCGGCATGACCAGGCCGGACCAGTGCCAGTCCGGCCGGAAAATGTACTGGTCCGGCCGGAAAATTTTTTTTTTTTTTTTTTTTTATGACTCATCTCACGGGTTTATTTTTTTATTTTTTTTATGACTCATCTCACGGGTTTTCTGGACTCGGGTTTTTTTTTTCTTATTTTTGAAAAAATATATACTTTATGCATTTTGTGGCATGACCAGGCCCTGGTCATGCCGGATTTGTACATTTTCTGGCATGACCAGGCCGGACCAGTGCCAGTCCGGCCGGAAAATGTACTAGTCCGGCCGGAAATTTTTTTTTTTTTTTTTTTTTATGACTCATCTCACGGGTTTATTTTTTTATTTTTTTTATGACTCATCTCACGGGTTTTCTGGACTCGGGTTTTTTTTTTCTTATTTTTGAAAAAATATATACTTTATGCATTTTGTGGCATGACCAGGCCCTGGTCATGCCGGATTTGTACATTTTCCGGCATGACCAGGCCGGACCAGTGCCAGTCCGGCCGGAAAATTTTTTATTTTTATTTTTTTTTATGACTCATCTCACGGGTTTATTTTTTTATTTTTTTTTATGACTCATCTCACGGGTTTTCTGGACTCGGGTTTTTTTTTTTTTGGTGATTTTTGAAAAAATATATATTTTATGCATTTTCCGGCATGACCAGGCCCTGGTCATGCCCTGGTCATGCCGGATTTGTACATTTTCCAGCATGACCAGGCCTGACCAGTGCCAGTCATGCCGGAAAATGTACTGGTCCGGATGCAAATTTTTTTTTTTTTTTATGACTCATCTCACGTGTTTATTTTTTTATTTTTTTTATGACTCATCTCACGGGTTTTCTGGACTCGGGGTTTTTTTTTTTTTTTGTGATTTTTGAAAAAAAATATATTTTATGCATTTTCCGGCATGACCAGGCCCTGGTTATGCCCTGGTCATGCCGGATTTGTACATTTTCTGGCATGACCAGGCCTAACCAGTGCCAGTCATGCCGGAAAATGTACTGGTCCAGATGGAAAATTTTTTTTTTTTATGACTCATCTCACGTGTTTATTTTTTTATTTTTTTTTTATGACTCATCTCACGGGTTTTCTGGACTCGGGGTTTTTTTTTTCTGATTTTTGAAAAAAAATATATTTTATGCATTTTCCAGCATGACCAGGCCCTGGTCATGCCCTGGTCATGCCGGATTTGTACATTTTCCGGCATGACCAGGCCTGACCAGTGCCAGTCATGCCGGAAAATGTACTGGTCCGGATGGAAATTTTTTTTTTTTTTATGACTCATCTCACGTGTTTATTTTTTTATTTTTTTTATGACTCATCTCACGGATTTTCTAGACTCGGGTTTTTTTTTTTTTTTTGTGATTTTTGAAAAAATATATATTTTATGCATTTTCCGGCATGACCAGGCCCTGGTCATGCCGGATTTGTACATTTTCCTGCATGACCAGGCCAGACCAGTGCTAGTCCTAAGTAATATTTTTAATTTATACTACGTCATATTAGATAAGCCGTGCTCTAGCTTTTTCGCTCTTTTATATTTTTTTCAAATCTAAAAAAATTTTAACTTAAAAAAAAAAACTTTGGTATTGTTAAATAAGAGACGAAATTAATATATATGTGAAGCAACGACCATCATAGTATATTTTTAACTATTACAAAAGAATGGATGGTTGTTGGATCATTCACCTATGTGAATATGATAAAGCCCGTAATTTCTTTTCTACTTATTAGATGTAGCGATCGGGAAAATGAAGGTTTTGTTAAAAAAAAAAAAAATTAAAAAGATAACACCACGGTACGGATAATTTCAATTCCGGACCGGCATGTCCGGTTAAAAAATGAAAACAAGGGAGAACACCCCGGTCCGGAAAATTTCAATTCCGGACCGGCATGTCCGGTTAAAAAAAAAAACAAAGAAACAAAGGAGAATGCCCCGGTCCGAAGAATTTTAATTCCGGACTGGCATGTCCGGTTAAAAAAAAAAAAAAGAAACAAAGGAGAACGCCCCGGTCTGGAGAATTTCAATTCCGGACCGGCATGTTCGATTAAGGCGGCATGGCGGTCCGGAGAACCCGAAGATGTTGTGAAAAACTTGTTAAATGGTCTTAAATATTTATTTATGAAAAATTATGCACATTTAAATTTTTTTAAAAATAACTATATCATTTTCTATCCAAATTGAACACAAGAAGTATAATAATTCAATGACATATCAATATCTAGAAATGATACAAAAATCTTCTTAGTTTATTGTTAAACTTTAGGTATAATTTTATATCTCTTGTGAGTGCAGACTTTATTTACCTACTCGAATCCAATTTTAAAATTGGGAATTATTAACAAAATTAAGATTATTGTATTGTCTATAAAAAAAAATATGAGTATAATAATTTTTTTTTTAAATTTAATCACGTTTTCTGGATCAGGCACGCCGGAAAATTTACAAATCCGACAGGACCGTGCCAGACCAGGGTCAGTCCGGCCGGAAAAGGGGCCGGTCTGATCGGAAAATGTACTCTTCCGGCAGGACTAGACACTGTTCCGGCCGGACCAATATTTTTAAAATTTTTTTTTACTTAAATTTTATGATATTTGAAAAAAAAAATGAGTATAATAGTTTTTTTTTTGTTGAAATTTAATCACGGTTCTCAGGACCGGGGTGTTATCCCTTGTCTTCTTTTTTTAACCGGACATGCCGGTCCAGAATTGAAATTCTCCGGACCGGGGTGTTCTACATTTGTTTTATTTTTTTAACCGAGCATTCGGACATGCCGGTCCGGAATTGAAATTCTCCGGACCGGGGTGTTCTCCCTTGTTTTCATTTTTTAACCGGATATGCCGGTCCGGAAATTGAAATTATCCGTACCTTGGTGTTATCTTTTTAAAATTTTTTTTTTAACAAAACCTTCTTTTTTCCGATCGCTACATCTAATAAGTAGAAAAGAAATTACGGGTTTTATCATATTCACATAGGTGAATGATCCAACAACCATCCATTCTTTTGTAATAGTTAGAAGTATACTATGATGGTCGTTGCTTTATATATATATTAATTTCGTCTCTTATTTAACAATACCAAAGTTTTTTTTTTTAAGCTAAAATTTTTTTAGATTTGAAAAAAATATAAAATAGCGAAAAAGCTAGAGCACGGCTTATCTAATATGACGTAGTATAAATTAAAAATATTATTTAGGAGTCAAAAACTTTTTTAGCAAAATCAAAGTTTCTTTTTTTTTTTTTTTACTTAAAATTATTTATATTAAAAAAAAAAAACTAAAAACACAGAGCACAACGAACAAACTGTTTTTCCGGACCAACATGACCGGCCCCGGTCAGGCCGGTCTAGAAAAACATTGAGCAAAACTCAGGCCTAACCAGTCCTGGTCACGCCAATTAGGGACTGGTCAGGCCTAAGTTACGCGTTTTTTTTTTTTTTTTCAAATATCATATGACCCATCATCTTTCTCCTTCCATTCTCCATCATATTGAAAGTATATGACAATCTCACTCATTTTCCTTCAAGATAAAAATAAGAAAACAATAAAGATTGTTATGAAAGAATTAAAAAAAAATTTATGAAAAATTTGAATTTTTTTTTTCCTGACTGACATGACCGGCTTGCTAGTTTTCCTGACCGGCCAAGGCCGGTCCGGCCGGTCTGGCCGGTCAGGAAAACCAGCAAACCGGTCATGTCAGTCAGGAAAAAAAAAATTCAAATTTTTCATAAATTTTTTTTTAATTCTTTCATAACAATCTTTATTGTCAGTCATGACAATCTCACTCATTTTCCTTCAAGATAAAAATAAGAAAACAATAAAGATTGTTATGAAAGAATTAAAAAAAAATTTATGAAAAATTTGAATTTTTTTTTTCCTGACTGACATGACCGGCTTGCTGGTTTTCCTGACCGGCCAGACCGGCCGGACTGGCCGGACCGGCCAAGGCCGGTCCGGCCGGTCAGGTCACTGTATTTATTTTGGACTGGATTTGCGAATTTACAGATTTTACAAGCCAAAAATTATTGCAAAATAGGTTGAATCATTTTGTTTTTCTATACTAAGCTCCGAAACCATGAATGCCCAACCCTTAAATAACCTTAAAAACGATTTCAATAAAAATTTTTGAGGGTTTGAGATGAACTTATCAAAATTTTTACAGTACTTCCTCTCCTTTCCTTGCTGGAAATCGACGAAGTTAACCGGAATATAAGGTTGGTTCGTTTTGAGGGGATGATGGAGATGAAAAATGAGTGTAGTTTTGAGGTGAAACGAAATGAGAGAACAAAATGGGTTTCTTCAAATTTTTTTTTTTTTTAACAGAAGATGAACTCCCGCCCTTCAGATCCGATAAATCTATCTCATATATCTTTTTTTTTTTTTTTTAACTTGTAAAGGGTATTTTGGAGAAAACAAAAAATTGATTAATGAAGGAGGTTAGTCTTGCAATATTTTCTCTCTTGAGGTTAGTCTTGCAACAAGTTTCCATTTTAATCCCTTATCTGCAAAGCCCCCCTCCAAGAGACCATAAAAACTGGGGAATATTGTAATTATCTAGTCCCCCTAGGTTTTACTTTTTCTAACTTGTTCGACCAATTAGACTTTCATGAATTTCACTACTTCTAAGGGACAAAATTATAACAAAAATTACCCCTCTGTTAGTTTTTTTTTTTTTTTTTAACATAAGTGTCACGTGTCGCTTCTTGATAGGCCATGTAAACTAAGTCGCATTAAAAAATGATTCGGCCCCAATTAAGTCATGAAGCTAGGTTAAGTCATACGAACTACGTAAATATCTTTTTATTTTGTTTCAATATACTTGTTCGATTGTTCCTAAATAGTTGCTGTTAGAGACAACAGTGTTAAAAAAAAAAAAAAAAAAAAAAAAAAAAAAAAAAACCCACACAAAATATCTCCTAGAATGATCCACGTGAACTGGTGAGAAGGCAGATATTCACATTGCTTTCAAGATTGTTGCAGGAATATTAACTGGTATGTTGTTATGTTCTTACATTTATAGTTAATGATTTAAAAACAGGCAGAACCTAATCGTTTTCAAATTCATCCTGTCATATATATATATATATATATATATATATATATTTAGGGCCCATTTGAGGGGTTGTACTGGCATTTAGTTTGGAAAACTTATTTTGTCTTATTTCTTTAAACTTAAAACTACCGCTCACTATTTACATCTCTAAATCTACAATGTAAATTCAAACTTTAAACGTTCATAACTTTGTTATTTCAAGTCCAAATGAGATGTTTTTCTTTTCCCTTTTTTAAATGGTATAGGATTTCAAAAAAAATAAAACAACATCCATATTGATATTTTTTTCCAAACATATTTTAAGATTTTATACTTTTTCACTCCCATTAATTTTTTTTTCTTCTCCCAAACACACATTTTTTAAACTACATATGATTTTGACACATCTCTAGAACCTCCCCAAACGTGCCGGCATCACCAAGTGAAATATGTCTCTCCCCTTTGTATAGCAAGAATTGAAGCTTGAACACAGGCTTTTTGTACTTTCATTAAGATTGTAGTTGCTTCTGTGTGTGTGTGTGTTTTTTTTTTTTGTCGTCTTTTGCTATGTTTTTCCTTTTCCAAAATGTCGTTTCTCTTATAAATATCGTTTATGTTTCATTGTTGTTTCTTTTCAAAGTTGCAGTTTAACAATTTAATGTCGTCTTTATCATGTTAGTATGTAGTAACTAGACCTCTTTGCTCGTGTTAGTTGTCGTTTTTCTTATTTATGTCTACGACTAGTTGGCATGTTTGTCTTTCTTGCAATCTTGAATTTAATAATGAGGTTGGTTTTCAAGCTCATGTCGTAGCTTGTCTTTGTCGTTAATTTTTGTGTCATTTTTTTTTTTTTTGTCCTTTTCTTTTCTTTCTTTCTTTTTTTTTTTAAATTTTTTTGGCTGCTTACAAGATTGCGCATCCACTTCTATTTTAAATGATGCTTTGCATGCTTCTGTCCTTTGTTTATATTTGCTATTTTTCTATTATTGTCATTTTTCATACTCTTGGGGTTTTCTTGGAAAAGTCATTAAAACTTCGGAAAGCACCTTTTTATTCTTGTTTTGTATTTCTTATTCTATTGCTAACTGGTTATTGTTGGTGTCGACAGTCATATAACAAAGATCACGAAATGTCTTCGTGACCCATGTGAACTGGTGAGAAGGCAGACATTCACATTGCTTTCAAGACTATTGCAGGTATATCCAGTATTTTGTTATGTTCTCACCTTTTATATTTGATGAGTAAAAATCAGGCAGAAACTAAATCGTGTTTAATTGATCGTGTCAAATTCAGAGGGACTACGTAAAGTGGAGAGGAGTTCTCTTCTTAAGATTTTTTCTGTCACTTGTCGATGATTCAGAGAAGATAAGGCAACTCGCTGGCTTCCTATTTGGGAACATTTGGAAAGGTTACAACATTCCCTCTCAGCTGTCACATTTCAAGTGTTTGCAAATTCGGTATTTGTTTTGCTATTTGTTGATAGGGCTTTGACACTTGTGTCCATGTTTCTGCAGTCAAGGCACCTCTTCTAGCTTATGACAGTTTCGTAGAAGCCATCTTTGTTCTGAATGACTGCCAGGCCCACAGTGGACATAGTGATTCTCGTGGCTCTCGAATAGAAAACAAACTTTTTTCCATCAGGTTGGTGTGTCTTATGCTGGATGGGAAAAGTTCAGCCTCGCAAATGGAATACTCACGTATGTGTTGCCTGCCTATTGCTTTTCCAGGGGAAATGATGAGAGGTCTAGGTCTAAAAGAATGCACATTTATGTTTCTTTGCTGAAACAAATGGCTCCGGAGCACCTTTTGGCAACTTTCGCCAAGTTATGTGCAGAAATTCTTGCTGCAGCATCCGATGGTGCATTAAATATTAGATGATGTCACTGGACGGTCGGTTCTGCAGGTAAAGCTCATGTCTACCTATAATTCGTCACATCCATATTGATTATTCTTTCTGCCTGCTTCTTGATTCGTGTCTTTGTTTACTTGCTTTCATTTAAAGGTGCAACTTTTTAATGGACTAGGACACTTTCCAAATAAAACCGCAGGATTGTAGTTTATACCCACAAATTTCGGTTGCAGAATGAGGTGTGCATCGATATGAGAAGTGAAAATTTTTACTTTCAATGAATTGGCAGCAAAAAAGTGACAAAACCAAGCACTTACAAACCTTTCCTTCGACCTCCCAAAGACATCCGTTTTGGATTTCCTTGTATGGAAACGAGTCCGAGAGAAGCTCGTCACCTGAGACGATAAAGAACACCAAGACAATCAAAATTCATGAAGACCAAAAGAATTTAAAAACCAACATACCAAGGTCATCAGAAATATTTAAAGCACGCTACATATTTTTAGCTTAAAAAGATAAATTTACAAGTTTTTCATCCATAACTGACACCGTTAACAAAGAATACGCCAAAAAATAAAAAGTCATAAACATGTACGGCCCTGCTCTAACTGAGATCCAACCGTAGCTAAAGCAACAATCTTTCAATACAAAAAAGGTAAATTTCTCAGCCGCCACTGGCAACAAATTTAACCAAACAATCCAAATTCCATGGCAACAAAAGCTACAAACAAACACGCGAGAAACAAAAAAGACAAACAACAAAGCTAAAGCAACAAACTTTATTATACATAAACACATAGAGATACATAAAAACAAAAAATTCCTGAGCGATTCACCTCAAAGCCTTATTGAGACTTCAGATCTCAGTTACACAAACGAACATAATCTCTATCTAAATCAATTAAGCACCAGATCCGTACCAAAGAACATGAACCATGGATGGAATCGGAAAATTATCCTATCATAAAATACATATATACATATATGCAAATATACACACATATATGTGTATATATGTACCATTAATCAAGAGAGAGAGATCAAATTCACAATTGCAAAGCAAAGATTTTTAAAGATTTGTTTCGGGAATTTTACCGGAGATGCGGTCCTGGTAAACCAACATGATTGCAGAGAGATTCTGACTCGGATCGCTCCACAGGAAAGAGAGGGTGAGAGGGTTTTTTGCAGAAGCTAGAAAGAGAGGGAGAGAGAGACGCAGCGAGGAGAGAGCGAGAGAGGGCTCAGGAAAGTTGCGGACGGCTCTTATTTATGGACGAGGGTTTGGCAACGACGGTGAATCTTTTCCATAATTACGAGATCAGGACACCGCTTTTTCTATATTTCCTTGTAAGTCCCAATCCTTTTTTTTTTTTTTTTTTTTTTTAAAGTTACTTTGAGCCAATCTTTTTCACTACTTTCTTCATTGACTTTTTTTTTTTTTGATTCTCTAAAAAATTCTGTTTGGCTAATTGGTTTTAACAATAATCTGTTTCTTTTTTTTTTTTTTTTTTAATAAATAACAATAATTTATTTCTTGAATATTACATTTCATTCTTAATTTTGTAATGATTATAATAATTTTTTTAAATGGACAAGAAATATCATGTGAATAGCACATGATTAATTATCTAAGAGTGATTAAAGAAAAAAATTTACAAGATTTAATTTATATGTACCAATATGTAATCAATTTTATCTAATTTTTAATTTTTATTAATAAAAAGGATCATTATACATTAATTTTAAAGAGTTTAAGGAGTTTTTAATGATTAAAAAATTTTAGGACTAAATAAAAACCGAGCAACTTATCTGGATTTTTTTTTGTTGTAAATATTTAGAAGATTTTTACTCAATTAATAATAAAAAAGATTATTTTTATCGATAAAAAGTTAATAATTATCACATAAATTTGCATAAAAATATTTAAAATTGATGTTCATAATACAAAGTGTAATTATCATCAACTTTATTTGAAACTAGAAGAACATTGTCGTTTTTAGAAATTTTCTGTCTTTTGGGAGTGTCATTTTATAGGGTGTTTGGCACACCAATTCAAAACACTTATCTCAAAATTTTTTTTGTCTTTTTCCCAAAAAGTTTTTTGTCTTTTCTGAAAATTCAAAAAAATTTACTATTAAAACTTAAAAATCTCAACTCAAATTACTCCACCAAGCACCCCTTTAATGTTGTTGTGTTTCTTATGTCTAGCTTGCTAAAGTTCATGCCGTTATTGACGTATGTCCAAGTTTTTTTTTTTTTTTTGGTGGTGGTGGTGGTGTGTGTCAGCGTCATATTTCTTCTTTGGCTTCTAACATTTTGGCCATCTTGTCCGTGCGTTTTCCGATTTTGTGCCGCTTTTAGTGGTTTTTTAGGTTGTCTCTTCTGACCTTTTTTTTTTTTTGGTGGATTTCAGTTCGAATTATAGATCGCTTGTTATACTTACGGATACAAAAAAAAAAAAAAAAAAAAAAAGAAGAAGAAACAATGGATAAGTTTGAGAATTAAGACGTAGAATTATCAACTACTCTCAATTGTCGTCTACCCAATCTGAAACTAGAACATTGTCGTCTTCACATCTTCGCTTTCTTTTGGGGTCACTGTCGTTGTCGTGTTAGTTCATGTCGTTTTCATTAATTTCTGTACAAATTTCCGTTTACGGTCGTTTTCTACTTTTATTTTCTTTGAATGTCGTTTCTTACACCGATGCTCTCTTTCTTTTGGCTTGATGTCTTTTTGTCGTCTTTGCCGTATTTTAGCTTGTGGTTTTAAACAAAAAAAGTCAGGTGGAAAATAACAAAGACAAGACACAGAAGATCTAAAAACCCAAAATTTGAAGCGGGAAAACATAATTTCAAAAAATAGAGCGACGACCTCCTCAGGCTCAGAGACGTTCATCCATGGAGGAAGCCATATCCCGAATCATCACAGAGCTCGAGGAACTTCGCCATTCCCAGCCAACACCTTCCTTTTCCGATTCCTCCCTCTCAGACCTTGAAACCCTTCTGGACAACTCTCTAGACGATGACTCCGAGCCCATCCACCGCCTCTTCGCGGAGCTCTCCGCCAAGTCCCTTTCCCCATCGAGTCTCGTCTCTCCGATCGCTTCCTCCATGGATTCCGGCTTGCCAAGTCTCTCCCTCGTCGCCTCTAAGGTCTACCTCTCCATCCTCCTCTCTCCTAATTCCCCCGTCTTCACTCTCTTCACTCCCACTGCGTTTCTCTCTCTTCTCCGCTCCATCCGCCGGTGTCTCAAGTGCCGCCCGCCGTCCCAGCCCGGTGGTGACGAACCGAGCCAGGAGAACACGGCCAATCGGAAGAGGAAAACCAGCGCGCGAGGCCGGGGATCCAAAAAGCGTGCTCGGAGTAGCAACGGAGGAGATCACGAGGGCGAACAGAGCGAGTTCGATGTTAGGGTTTTGTTTTCGGTGCTTGAAAGGTTGGAGCTTGCGATGAAATTGATTCATTTGGATCGGTTTCCGGATAGTTTGAAGTCTTTGGTTCAAACAGTGGCTGAAATTCCAGTTATGGCACTAGAAGTTTGCCCTAATTCGGGCAATTACAACAAATTAACGGAGTTCTGCTCCAAGATTTTGCTCGAAGTCCTTAGGCCGGAGCACGGTGACGAGGCAAACACCGCTGCAGAAGTTTTGAAATCGTTGTCGCCGATGATTCTCCAGCTCAAATCGCAGGCGCGGAGTTTCGCTATTGAATTCGTGACGATCCGAATGAGGAACGTGGCGAACCGATCTGATGGTGTGAAGAAAGCAATGGTGAACTTTCCGAGGTATTTGGTTGTAAAGGCGCCGGAGAAGTCCGAGCCTCGAGCATTGGCCGTGGAGTCGATAATGGAGGTGATTCGAATCATCAAATTCGAAGATCAAATGGGGTTTGTGGAATATGTACAGAAGATGAGTCAAGGAAAGTCCAACTTGAGGCTGTTGGCGATTGACCTTATTCCGATGCTTGCGATGTCGTTGAGGGATCCATTAGGCCTGGACTCGGAAATTGGAGTGAAGTATTCATGGGGTATGAAGTGTTTGGAGGCTTTGATTCAGCGGTGTTCTGATGTTGTGGCAGGAATCCGGGCTCGGGCCTTTTTGAATTTGTCACAGCTCATTGGGTTTTTGGCCGGTGATAGTAGGAGTAGGGGCGTTTTGAAGGAAGTTTTGGGAATTGGCAGTGGGGATGAAGGTTTGGCGAATGAGCTTTTGAGGAAAAGGTGTACAGATGAGAAGGCAGTGGTGAGAAAATCCGCGCTTCTTCTTGTTGCAAAGTTGACAGGTCTATTTGGCAGTGGTTTTCATGGAGCGTTGTTGAAAACCATGGGCATGGCATGCTCAGACCCACTTGTTAGCATACGGAAAGCTGCAGTTTCAGCACTTTCAGAGGTTATTTTTTCTTACATTTCACGGAATGCTAGTGTTGCTTATATTTTATATGACTAGTTGTTAGCTGATATTATAATCCTAAGATTTGGGCCGGTTGTGCTTCTTCTAGGATTTAGTGCAATAGTATCCTTTAAGTGTTTTTTATGTTTTCTGTGTTGATTGTAGCATAACAAATCTAAGTTCTGCAGTTTCACTTACGGTCCAGAATCTTAGGGTCCTGCTTGGAATCAATTTCTAAAATAATATTGAATGCATTCTTGATCTCATGTTGGGAATTTTTATCGACTTCTAGGCCTTCAGAAAATCTCCAGATGAAAGTGTGACGACAGAGTGGCTACATTCTGTTCCTCGGTTGATAACTGATAACGAGTCCAGCATACAAGAAGAATGTTAGAACTTGTTTCTTGAACTGGTAATAGATCGGATATGTAGATCTGGATCTGTTGGTTTGCCCCATAACAGAGCCACCCCCAATGGTTCAAATGCCAAAGTAAAGAGTTTCGAAATGGAGTTTGAGTTGTTACTACCTGAAGGTGTTTTGGGACTTCTAAGAGAGATTTGCAATGGAGAGGTGACACCTTGGGTGAAGAAAATCTGCACAAGCTTGGGAAAGAAGAATAAGTTGAAGCACAAAATTGTCTTGACACTTCAGAATGTCATGCGAATGTCTGAGTCTCTGTGGTTGAGTTATTCAATGCCAATAGAGAAGTGGACAGCCCCACCTGGTGCCTGGTTTCTTCTGTCTGAGGTGTCAGCATTCCTTGCAAAAGCTGTGGATTGGGAGTTCCTCCTCCATCATTGGCAGCTCCTTGACAAGGATGGTTCGGGAGTAAATATTCAAAGCCCACACGTAGAAGGAGTTAACTTCGAAGGGGAAGAGGATGTCGAATCCAAATCTGTTGCTTGGGTTGGAGATCGCGTTTTCCTATTGCAAACAATCTCCAATGTTTCTATTGAGCTGCCCTCCGAGCCTGCAGCAGAACTAGCTCATAATTTGTTCAAAAGACTTGATGAGTTCAACATGCATTCGACAGAGGTAATTAGCTCATCAGTTGATTTCAAGGGTTCCATTTCAATGCTTGTTATTTGTTCAGTATGCTGTTGGCTATTAAACAAATTAATCTGCCACTTATTCGTGTGTCCGCTAGCAGGTTAAAGCTCATGTCAAAGCGCTCAAAACATTGTGTAAGCGGAAGGCTTTAAGTCCACAGGAGGCAGAGATACTTGTCATGAAATGGATTGATCTGCTTCTCTCCAAAGCTTCTAAAATCTTGGAAAAGTGCATCTCAAAGAATTCAGAAGCAAAGAGAAAGTCCAGCTATTCTACACCGCCAGCCAAAAGTGGGAGTAGCAAGAGCAAGAAAGAAAAGGCCATGTCCAGGTCATTGTCACAAGCAATTACGGCGGTCTATACAATTGGGTCGTTAGTTATCCATTGTCCGTCTACTGATATGAACAACATCATTCCGCTGTTACACACCATCATCACTTCTGGGAATTCTGACCCTAAGTTGAATAAATTACCTGGCGCTAGTGTCTCTTTCATGGAAACAGCTCCCTCTTTATACACTCAAGCATGGTTGACTTTGGGAAAGATCTGTCTTGCAGATGAGAAACTTGCAAAGAGATATATTCCTCTGTTTGTGCAGGTTTGTTTATTGTCTCAGCTTCCGTTTCCTTGTATGCTCTGAAATGATTTGAGAAAGTTGCTCCTCCAGTCTCTCATTGTGACAAGGCTCTTTGAATCCTAAGATTCATTTAGCATATGCAAATTTCTTCGAGTAATCTTGTACTTAAGTAGCTTTTTATCCAAAAAAAATAAAAAAGTCAAACTTGCAAATTTTGCAAATAATGCAAATTTCATATACATATAGTTGTGAATATATTTTCCGTACATATACAGATCCATTAATGCATGACATATAGATATATGGACTCTTGAAATAACAGAATGTGACAACCTAATCAATCTATGCCCCAATTCTGAAATATCACAAGGCATTTTGCTCTCGCAGGAACTTCAAAAGAGTGACTGTGCGGCGCTTCGTAATAATCTGGTAGTGATAATGGCCGATTTTTGTATTCACCATACTGCTTTAGTTGATTGGTAAGTAATGTCAGAATCAAGTTTTAATGGTCTCTTCGACGTTGAATTTAGCTTTAAAAGTCATTAGAACTTCGGAAATCACCTTTTTATTCTTGTTTTGTATTTCTTATTCTATTGCTAACTGGTTATTGTTGGTGTCAACAGTCATATAACAAAGATCACGAAATGTCTTTGTGACCCATGTGAACTGGTGAGAAGGCAGACATTCACATTGCTTTCAAGACTATTGCAGGTATATCTGGGTATTTTGTTATGTTCTCTCCTTTTATATTTGATGAGTAAAAATCAGGCAGAAACTAAATCGTGTTTAATTGATCCTGTCAAATTCAGAGGGACTATGTAAAGTAGAGAGGAGTTCTCTTCCTAAGATTTCTTCTGTCACTTGTTGATGATTCAGAGAAGATAAGGCAACTCGCTGACTTCTTATTTGGGAACATTTTGAAAGGTTACAACATTTCCTCTTAGTTGTCACATTTCAAGTGTTTGCAAATTCGGTATTTGTTTTGCTGTTTGTTGATGGGGCTTTGACACTTGTGTCCATGTTTCTGCAGTCAAGGCACCTCTTCTAGCTTATAACAGTTTCATAGAAGCCATCTTTGTTCTGAATGACTGCCATGCCCACAGTGGACATAGTGATTCTCGCGGCTTTCGATCAGAAAACAGACTTTTTTCCATCAGGTTGGTGTGTCTTATGCTGGATGGGAAAAGTTCAGCCTCGTAAATGGAATACTCACGTATGTGTTGCCTGCCTATTCCTTTTCCAGGGGAAATGATGAGAGGTCTAGGTCTAAAAGAATGCACATTTATGTTTCTTTGCTGAAACAAATGGCTCCGGAGCACCTTTTGGCAACTTTTGCAAAGTTATGTGCAGAAATTCTTGCTGCAGCATCCGATGGTGCATTAAATATAGATGATGTCACTGGACGGTCAGTTCTGCAGGTAAAGCTCATGTCCACCTATAATTCGTCACATCCATATTGATTATTCTTTCTGCCTGATTCTTGATACGTGTCTTTGTTTACTTGCTTTCATTTAAATGTGCAACTTTTTAATGGACTAGGATACTTTCCAAATCCTTGCAAGCAAAGAAATCCGACTTCCATCAAGCCGCGGATCATCCTCTGATTCTGTAGACATAGATGAAGAAGGAGACGGTGCAGCATCCGCCGCTGCAGCTAGAGGAAGGGCTATAACTCAAGCAATTAAAAAAGGTCTCATTCAGAACACAATCCCAATCTTCATAGAGCTAAAACGCCTATTAGAAAGCAAAAACAGCCCGCTTGTAGGCGCTCTCATGGAATGCCTTCGTGTCCTTCTCAAGGACTACAGGAATGAGATTGATGAGATGCTGATTGCTGACAAGCAGCTTCAGAAAGAGCTAATGTACGACATGCAAAAGTATGAAGCTGCAAAGGCCAAGTTAACTGCCACTCAGGCTGTTGCCAGCAATAAAAAAGCTAGTGGCTTTCAATCACCCGATGCTTCTAATGTTGGACGTGGAAAACATGTTCAAGACAATGCGGAACTGGCTTCAGCTATGGCAGATGCCACAGCCGCAGCCACAGTTCGTTCTGTGCTCAAGGAAGTGAACAAAGGAATACTGTCGCCTCCTCTGAATGGCTCAACCGTGCCTAGACTAAAGTCTTGTGAGAAGGAAAGCAATCCTAGAGGCGATCGGCCGATGGAAGTATTGGAATCTCTGCGGAAAAGACAGGACTTTGATTCTGATGGAGAGAATTAATATCGCCAGGTATGTCTCTCCCATTTGTATAGCAAGCATTGAAGCTTGGAGACAAACTTTTTGAACTTTAATTCAAGATTAGAGTTAAATTTTTTTTAGTTGTTCTTGTATCTTCTGATGTAATTGTACATACTAGTTCACCTACCAATTAAAAAAAACTTGTGTACAAGGCTGTTGTATTGGAGAATAGAGTTCTTTTCTTTCTGTTGAAAGTGAATATAATTCCGAAAATTGATCTTAGAAACTAGTCGTTTATCCTTAAAAAAAGTGTTCCTTTTCATTTCAAGTTGAAAATACTATGTTGGAAAAATTGTCTGTTTAAGCATGTGCTTTATTCACTCACCCAAACCAAAGAAACTCAATTCAGTTTTGGCTTTTTTCGAAAAGTCAACTTGAGTTTCACTTTTCACAATTCCAATTATAACTTCAAAAAAATTTTTTTTTTAAACTTTAGAATTCCATAACTCTTCATAAATCCAAATTAGATTTTTTTTAATTGCATAGAATTTCAGACAAACGAAATAAGATCTATATTGATTTTTTAAACACATTTTAGTTTTTACTCTTTTTAACTCAAATTAGTCAAATGCACAACCTAACTTTAACTTAAATCAATTTTTTCAACTACAATTTTTTCCCCAAACACATGCTAATTTGGTTTTTGGCTTTCCTTGATGATTTCATCTTTTTTTCATTTTTGTTTTCTACGTTGTAGTATTTCCAGTTCGGTTCGTTGAACATATTTTCTGTTGTCTTCTGATGATTTGTATGATTCTATTCTTTGATTAAATTTGATATTTTCCAAGAGATGTCATTTCTTCTTCTTCTTCTTATTTTTCCCCCCCATGTTCTTGTGGTTTTCTTCAAAGTTATCGATTCTTAAGTTAATGTCGTTTCATGACATTAGACATTTTTAGAGTCATTTTTGTTTTCGTACTCGTTTTCTTTAAGATTGTCTTTTTCGTAGTTCATGTCATATTTTTGGTGTTGCGGTTTTTCTTCCTTATAAAGGGTCTTCGTAGTGTAAATTGTTAGGGAGAATTACAAAATTAATCTTGTTAAGTGAAATCATGTGATTTTCCATCTACATTTGTCAAATGGTATAAAAATTCACCAGAATTAAATGACAAAAAAAAAATTTATATGAAAAAAATGACTGTTAATCAATAATTGATTAAAGATAATAAATGATTGATCATAATCGATTAGTAAAAAATACATATTAATATTGATTAATCATTGATTATTCATGATCAAATAAATTAATCACTAATTGATATATTTTTTTAAAAACGATTATTTTACTAATTTTATAAAAGTTCGACCGTTAATTAAAAAACTTCTAAATATAAAAAAAAAAAAAAAGTCAAAAGAAATTAAAGTTGCTCAATTCCATGACTAATAACTATAATTAAGCCATAATACAAATGGGCATATCCAATGAGAATAAGTTAAAACAAAAAAAAAATCCATAAACAAGACTACTTCGTTTAAAGAGTAAAAGCAAATCCAAACGTCAAAGTCTATATTCTTTGAGATATTTATGAGAGGGGAAAAAAGAGAGATTTTCACCATCTGATTCCTTACACACAAACGTTTAAAGCACCTGAAATTAGAACACAAGTCAGTTTAAATACATTAAAAAAACATGAAATATATATATATATATATATTTTCTCTAAACTAAGAACAAAATTGTTGGATTTTGAACACTTCTAGCTAGAATAGATTTTTTTTTTTTAATATTATTTGTAGGAAGATAACTGAATTGGTCAAGTGCTAGCTTGTAAACTAAAGGGCCTTTTTTTTTTTTTAAGCTTGACTCTGAAGGATCGGAGTTGTCTCACTTTGCTTCTGACAACTCAAAATGTAACAAAAATCTCTTGATTTTTTCTTGCTAGAAGTTATCATTTTAGTACCTCAATCATTGAAACATCAGTCTTTTAGTTTTAATCACGTGTACTTGTTGGGTTACATGCACATGATAAAATCGTTATAGAAATTGTCCCTTACCAACTTGTCATGTGATCTCTATGTGATTAAATTTTTTAAAATAATTGACGTTTGAATGAAAAAGGTTCTTGATATATACATATACATATAAAATGGAGACTTCAAAATCAAGTTAATATGAAACAGATAAATTCTTTCTTCTTGTGCCAAACCAAAGTTGGGACTAATTAACTCAGAGCCTAATTTTGTTCTATTATAAGTTTGAAGGAACAAAACGTAATAGAACAAAATGATAAGACCCTTGATGTTACTAGACCAAGTTTGAATTAATATTTATGAGTTAAAAATCAGGGAAGATATGTGGTAGTACCTATAGATTAGGTGAACCTTCTTCTCTGTCCACAGTTCTCAGCATCCATAAATGCACTTTTGATATGCTGAAGCTCCTTGGTCACATCTCCTATATTTATTCTTTCATTTGGTGATTCTCCTGAACAAGCAATTCCAATCTGGAGGATCGAAACCAAGCACTTCTGTAGATGAGCACTGATTCGGTTTCGGTTTTCAAAATTGTTATTTTCTTCTTCTACTTCAATCTCAATGCCTCCATTGTTGCCACCATTGTTTCTTCCATATTCGCCAGCTCTCAATGCATTTTCTTCTGCTCCTCTTGGGAGGAGAGAAGAGTCCACAATTTGCACAAGCTTGTCGGGCAATGCCGTCTTGACGAAGTTATGGAGATTGAAATCATCTTGGAACATTTGATCGGTGGGTCTTCTTCTTGTGAACATCTCCAACACAAGGATCCCATAGCTATACATGTCTCCCTCTTTTGATGGCACACCACCAATTGCATATTCTGCAAACACATAACAAAGCAGCGTATGATTTTTTTTTTTTTTTAAATATGAATGATGACCGTAATTTAGACCACCAGCCAAAAAAAAAAAAAAAAAAAAAGATGCAATCACAATCAATTGGTTGTTTAAAATTGAACACTAAAATTCCAAGAATTAAAGAGATGTTACCTGGGGGAGTATACCCAATGGTTCCCTTTATGCCAATTGTGCTACCTCCACTTTCAGATACGCCAGTGGTGTTTGAGACCAACCTTGCTAATCCGAAGTCGCTAACATGACCAGTCATTTCATTGTCGAGAAGGACGTTGCTCGGCTTCAAGTCGCAGTGAATGATCGGCTGTTCACAATGGTCATGAAGATAGCATACTGCAGAGGCCACATCTATAGCAATATTCAGTCTCTGAATCAGGTTCAAACCCCTTGACTGGTCATTGCCATCATCCATGGAATGCAGCCACTGGCCTAGGCTTCCGTTGGACATATACTCGAATACTAAAGCCTTGAACTCGTTTCCCTTGTAATCAATGCTCGAGCAACATGTCAAGATCTTGACGAGATTCCGATGCCGGATGTTTCTCCATGCATTACATTCAGCAATGAAGCTCTTGGAAGCACCTTTTTGGTGAAGATTGAGGACCTTCACAGCAACTGCACTTTCTTCTTGTTCAAGAACTCCCTTATACACAGCGCCGAAGCTACCAGTTCCGATCAACATGCTTGGAGAGAATCCGTTGGTTGCCTCACAAAGCCTCTTGTATGAAACAGTGGAAAGGAAGCTTATTTCTGAGAGTGCAGAGGACGATTTCCTTACTGATTTTCTCCTCCAATAAAAGACAAACAGAGATGAAAACAGAAGGAATATCACAACCGTCGAAACTATAATGATTGTTAGTTTGCGTCCTCTGGGCTTTCGTTGTGCTGATGCTCTAGTGGGACATGGAGGAAGCTGCAATTTCGGCACGCCGCCACAGAGCTTGGTATTTCCAAGGAAGGATATAGCACTTGTGTTCTGGAAAACGCCTTTCTTCGGTACTTCACCCTCTAGACCATTGAAAGAAAGATTCAAATATTCCAAGAAAGGGAGTTTCTCTAAACTGAGCGGAATTTGCCCAGTCAAGTTATTTCGCGAAATATCCAAGTCCTCAAGACCTCTTAAAGAAGCCAATGCAGAAGGAATGACACCTTGAAAGAAATTCCCTTGTAGGTAAAGGGATTCAAGAGTTTGACAATCACCAATGGTCTCTGGAATTTCATTAGTCAGATTGTTTTCTGAAAAACTTAGGAAATTGATATTCTTTAGCTTACCCACTTCAGCAGGAAGGCTCCCGTTGAATGAGTTCTGGGAAAAGTCGAGTTGGATAGATGAGGGAAGACTTAAAAATCCTTTAGGTATAGCTCCACCAAGTTTATTGTTTGAAATGTCAAGGAATTGCAGATTTTGGAAGTTTGCAAAGTTTGGAGGTAAAGTTCCTTCGAACCGGTTATTTCCTAGATTAAGTTTAGACAATCGAGTAAGGCTTCCCATAGATGAAGGAATCTTTCCTGATAATCTGTTATGATCCAAATACAAACCCTGCAAATTTTGCAACTTTCCCAAAGAAGCTGGAATGACACCGGTGAACAGATTATTTGACATACTCAAGACCGTTAAGTTGATTAGATTTTCCAACATCACAGGAATATTCCCAGATATTTGATTGCCTTCAAGATAAAGCTCAGTGAGCCGGGTTGACAAATTAGCTACTGAGTTGGGTAAAACACCTCCAAAACTATTCATTCCGAATCCCAGTGATTTTAGTTGGCTACAATTTGTTAAAGATGGAATAAAATCCAAACTATTACCTGAATAATTACCTAAGCTATTGTCATCTAATCCGAGCCACCAAAGATCGGGGAGATTTCCCAAACTAGTTGGAACTTGTCCGAAAAATTTATTCCCTTGAATATCAAACATTTGAAGTCGAGTAGCATTTGAAAAGGAATATGGTATTATACCAGAGAATTCATTACCACTAATGATGAATATTTCAAGATTAGGGAGTGCGAAGCCGATGTTGGAAGGAAGAGTGCCTTTAAAACGGTTTGTTGTAGGTTCAAAAGTGCTCATAGATGACATATTGTAAAGGGAGAGAGGGATTTCACCAGACAAATTGTTAACTCCTACTGCAAAAAATGTTAGCCTTTTCAATCTGCCAAACTCGTGGGGAATAGTTCCCATCAGGTTATTGTATCCAACTGAAAAATAACGAAGTGAAGAAATGTTACTAAACGAAGTTGGGATGACTCCTGTGAGATTGTTTGTGTCAAGACCGAGCCCTACAAGCCTCGTCAAAGAGCTAAACTCCGAGGGCATCATTCCAGTAAGTTTGTTTCTTTCGAGTCTTAAGATCCTCAAGTTTGAACAGTAGCTCAAGTTGACTGGAATCTTACCTTCCAACATGTTGTCACTAAGATTGAGATGCCGCAACCTTCGTAGGTGACCGATCTGTGGTGGGATTTCGCCGAAGAAGCTATTACTTTCCATGTTGATGAACCTCAAAAAGCTGAGGTTTCCAATGTAAGGCGACATGGAACCTCGCATTTTATAGCCTTCTAAGTTCAAGGCCGTTATCCTTTGATGTCGTCTGCCGCATGAAACTCCCGGCCATTTGCAGAAGTGAATCGAATCATTCCACGAGCTCGTGACTCCATACGGATCACCGGAAAGTGATTCTTTGAACTTGAGCAGAGCAAACCTGTCAGTCTCATTGCCTAATGAAGCGGCAATGGCGGTGGTAGGTTGCAATAATAAGCTCACAAAACAGAGAAGAATGGCATGAAGGAACAAAGACCAAAAGGCAAATGAACTAGTGATCTGGTTCTCAAGTTTCATTTTGGACATGGCGGTCAGTTAAGGACGAAAGCTAATTTTTGTGGAATTTTCAGTTGAAGGCAGAGAGGTTTGTCAATCAGTTTTTGGGTTCTCCAATATCAAAAGCCCCATTTTTTTTTTTTTTTTTTAAAGTCTTCGCACCGGTCGATACGTTGGAGAGAAAAGAAGTCAAGTCAACTGAAGAAGATACAAGGCCAAAGGGCCACCGTGTTGAAGGTGAAAAGGAACAAAAGATTGAAGACTCCTGGTGAACGTAAAGACTGGGAAATGATGCACCAATCGAACTACCTCCAGGTGTTCTCCAAACGTGTGCAACAAGCTAAACTCTCATGAATTTCACTGTTTAATATATTTAAAATACTTTATTATTTTTCCTGAATATATACAAATTATAAGAACACACCTCTCAAACGTTATCACTTTGATTTCAGCGTGCTCCCAAACTTCTACTTATTTCATATGTTCCCTTTCAATCTTTGAATTTGTTACAAAATTACCCCTCCACTCTTTTTTTTTTTTGGGTCAGAGTTTTCATCTTTCATTCGAGATTAAATTATCTTTGGTCATTCTTCTTCTCCAAAAAGAGAGAGAGAGAGAGAGAGAGAAAGTCAATTTCGAAAAAAAAAAAATGCAGTCTATGCAAGAAGTGGCTACACATTAACAACATCTTTTGTCCTTCCAAAATTCCTGTTGTCCTTTTTCTTTTTAGGCTGAAAGTCTGGAACCTTATGTAGAAAGGGGGGGAATAGAATTTAGTTGTTGATTTGGTTTTGTCTTCGGTGTTGTATATATTTCTTGCTCGTTTCTTAAGTTTTGGTACTTCCAAATCAGGTCGTTAATCGTCTTACTTTGTGGTTTTTTCGTTTATGTTGTTTGATAATATTTTATTATTGTAAATTATCGAAATTAAAAATTCATGACATAAATTACAGCTGTTTCGTAAGTTCAAGGAATGCTGATATATAGATATATTAAAAACAAAAGAAAAGACCTTTTAATATATATATATATATCATTGTGGTGTATTCTGTTTGCTTTTTTTTTTCCTCTCATGATGTGGAATTTTGTATAATTGTCATCCACGAGTCATTGTCGTATTTCCGCTTCATACCATATTATCCCTTGTAGTCGGTCTCGTCATTGTGTTTTTTCCCTCCTATTTTCTGGTCCTTTTTCTATTTTATGTCGTTATATCATCTATGTAACTCTGGCGGCTGAAGGTTATGGGTATGTTTTGTCAATTCTTGTGTTTTTTTCTTGCTTTCTGATTTGTCGTCGTTTCTCTAATTGATGTCGTTCATTATTGCTTGTCGCTGTTCATGTCGTATTTCTCCTTACTGTCTTTTTTCACAATGATGTAGTTTCTTAAAAGTTCACTTCGTTTTTTTTAATCCTTGTCGTTTCTCTGTCTGTGCAGTTTCTCTTGTCCTCTTATCGTTTTTTTTTTTTTGATAGTTGACTTGCCGGTTCTGTTATTAGTTAACATTTGTCGTTTTCCAAATAACGTCGTTTCTAAACTGATGTTGCCTTTCTTTCTTCGTGGTTTCTTCTCAAAATTGTAGTCGTAATTTATTCTATGTCGTTTTTAACCTTATACCTATTTGCTTTTGCTGCTTGCTGCTTGTTGTTTCTCTAACTGATATCTACGACTCGTTGTCGTATATGTCTTTCTTGTCGATTTTCATAATGATGTAGTTTTCAACTTCATGTTGTTATTTATTTTATGTCGTTTTTAACATTCTACCTTTTTTTGGTACACAAGGAACATTATAATTATTTGATTGTTTCTCTAACTGATGACTTCGACTCCTTGTCCTATATGTCTTTCTTGTCAATTTTCATAATGATGTCGTTTTTCAACTTCACATCGTGTCATATTTTAGTCCTTTTCTTTCTTAGTGCTGTTTTGCATGTTTCTTTCCTCTCTTGATTTTCTTCATTTTTCTAGTAATGTCGTTTCTTCACATGTTGTGGTTTTCTCTGAAGAAGTCCTTCAGTGACATTATACTTTTTCAGTGTCGTTTTAGTGTTCATTGTCGTTTTAGACCGTTTTTCAGACTCATGTCGTTTTTTTTCTCTATTGTCGTTTTCTTGTTAATCAGCTCAGATCAACAAAAAGGAACAGGCAAACAGTTACGCACAGCAAGAGAAGATACTATCACTGTCCTCATACCCCCGCGATCCTGACGTGGCATCCTCTGATTCGATCACTTGACAGTCAATGCTGGTTTAATGCTCCACCATATAGTTACCCACACAGGGTTACTCGAAACCTCTCGGCTGTGTTTCTTTTTGCTTCGCCTCTGTTTTCCAGCTTCCGATCCTTTTCTCTGGTAAGACTTTATCTCTCCCATCTCATTTGTCTTCGATCGATTTCGATTTTCCCATTTCCGAATTTTGAAAATCTTTTATCTGGAATTTTTCATACGAAATTACGCTTAATTTTTTTCGAAATTCAATTTCTTTGACTGGCTAATCAAACCACCCTAATTTTCTCTGAATCAGGAGATCTCAATAGGATATTAAGGATCGTGAAAGTTATAATTTTTTTGTTGGAAAATTGCGAAATTGGTTTGTTCGTTTGGATTTGAGTTTTTGTTGGTTAGGTTTCCATTAATGAAGGTTTATAAGGACGAAGCTTGATAAAACGCTAATTTGCGAATTGGCATTCTTTGTTTGGAAAGAGTTTCGTATCTGTTTTGTGTGTTCGGGTTTTGGGAATTGTTGGTTGAGTTTCCATTAATGGAGGGTAATAAGGACGAAGCCATTAGATGTGTTCGCATTGCTGAAGAAGCAATTGGGTCGGGTAACAAAGAGCGTGCTTTTAAGTTCATCAAAATTGCGCAGCGACTTAATCGGGATTTGCCCGTTGATGAACTTTTGGCGAAATGTGAGAAGCTTGATTTCGAGTCACCTTTGGAGTCGAGCAATGATAGGAAAAGTGATAACGAGATTAGAGATGAGGCTGGCCCAGCGAAAAATGACAAGGGTTTGAATGGGGAGAGGAGTTACAGTGAAGAACATGTTCAGTTGGTTAGGCAGATTAGGAGGAACAAAGACTATTATGAGGTTCTTGGTTTGGAGAGGACTTGCTCGGTTGAGGAAATTAGGAAGGCTTATAGGAAATTGTCCCTGAAAGTTCATCCGGACAAGAACAAGGCACCTGGGTCGGAGGAGGCGTTTAAGAAGGTGAGCAAGGCCTTCAAGTGCTTGAGTGATCTAGAGTCTAGGAGACAGTATGATCAGACTGGATTGGTTGATGAATTCGAGTATAACCAGCAGCACAATGTCAGGAGGCGACGGAGGCGAACCGGGCAGGACTTTTTTGATGATGACTTTGATCCTGATGAGATTTTCAGGGCATTTTTTGGCCAGGGTGACATGTTTCGAGCAACTCATGTTTATCGGGCCCGAGGAATGGGTGGTCAGCAGAGGGAGGAGTTTAATGGTGCTGGACTTAATTTCATGCTTCTTCTTCAGGTTTTACCGTTCTTGATCATCATATTGCTTGCTTATCTGCCTTTTTCGGAGCCCGACTATTCGCTGCGTGAGAATTATGCCTACCAGGTTCCCAAGACAACTGAGAAATATGGGATTGAATTTTATG
>CM046382.1:22084102-22104102 GCA_025413485.1 Ficus microcarpa
TTAAGTCTGCAGCATTTGATAAGCAGTATCCCCTTGGAAGTCCTGCCCGAGCTGATATCGAGGATAGCGTGATCAAGGATTTCCGAAATATGCTTTTGCGCTACTGTCAGATAGAGCTCCAAAGGCAGCATTGGAATAAGAAAATGCCAACTCCTCATTGCGATAGGCTACATAATCTTGGATTAGCATGAAGGTGAGTGCTTAATGCGTTACAGAGAATCATGTGATGATTTCCTTGTCATTAGAAACAAATATTAATTGTGTATCTCATTTTGTTGTTGTAAATTTTGGTGATGTTTTAAAAGTCATTATAGGTTGAATTTTATTGTTGAATATTTGTGCTACAATGTTTAAGTGCAAGTCACCTTTCTTCTTGGAGATGTTGAATTGGTATTTGAAATTGCAAGGCTGATGCCAGCCAAATGGTGATGTTTTTCTTAATCCTCTTTTTTTTTTTTTTTTTTTTTTTTTTTTTTTTTTTTTGGCTAATGGTCTTTCCTCACGTTTATTGGCTTTGTTTCATTAGTTCAATTGGGGTTTTTTTCCCCCCCAAAGAAATCTCAAACTCCGTGGGTCTCGACTTAGGGCTCTAACATCCACTCTCATCATTGAATTCCTAGTTTTTGACGCCATTTCTTTGCAACTATTCTCAAACACGTTCCATCTTTGAACCTGGCATCAGAAATATTCTTTATGTTGTCTTGGCTGTCAAGAGGATTCTAATCTGGATTGTCTCTCTTCATTTTAGCTTGATGGTAATGTTACAAAATTTATCAAATGATTAACAAAATTTTCCACCATTATGAACAAAACAGGAACTGGCGAACTGCAGTGTGGCTAGAATCTGGTATCCTTTCCATGATACTATAATGATGAACCAGCGGTCCAGGACGAAGTAATAGCTGGTCAAAAGAAGGCAACAGCGAGTTCCACTTCTTTGATGCGGGATTTTCCTCTTACCCAAGTTGACTTTTTGTCATACAGGCCTTCGCTTTGCAACCCTGGATGTGGTTGGGGTAGTGAATTTGGTGAAATGCGAAGATGTACTCAGGTTCCACAGCAGATGGAGCTGTTGTTGTCATGAAATAGAGCGTAATTGAACAATCAGAATCTGATGTGTTATGCAGATCCTCTCTGCATCATTTTTATATTGGATCATGTGGCCTCAATTATCTTCTTTTTGCTGTATTTGCTCAATGTGATAGGCAGCTAGTATGAAAGTTGTTCATGCCACAGTATGGTTGTGCTTGTTTCTCATGACATACTTTTTCGGCTTCCCTGTAAAGAATATGATCTCGAGTACTCTCCTTTTTATTTTCTGGTTTCACCCGGCACTCTTGTTGTGTGCTTTCCTTTTCTCCGTCCCTTCTATCGTTTGGGCTACGGAGTCGCCGAGTCGAGCCCATACAGTAATGGGCTAAGAACGGAGCTCGCTTTTGAACGGCCTGGTCCGAGTTTAAGAGCCACTGCTCTCCTTGTCTCTCTCTGATGAGTGAAACTGTGAAAGGCACTCTTTTGGTGTGAGAAAATTACTCATGTGTTATATATATATATATATATATAAAATAAAATATTTAAAGAGAGAGAGAGGAGCATTTACATGATATGCCACTATCTTGTGTTGTGATGCCTATACTGCACCAACGAGTGATTTGAAATAACTTAAAAACATGAAAAAAAAAATAAAAATAAAAATAAAAATAAAATTGATGATATGATTAAATATTCACGGGCGAAATTCCAATCAAGTTCAAACCTTTAAAAAAGTTGGAAAATGATGTTTTCATGAAAACGTAATTCCATGACAAAAGTACAGTATCTCTCTCGCCGGTATACCTGCAATCTTTTTCTTTTTCCTCAATAAAAAGTTTGGGAAGGGAACTCCGGGCATTATTAAAGGGGTCGTCTCAATTGCTAACATGATTTTTCTTCGAAAATTCTAACGGCAAGTCTTATCTCTAAATAAACATGTTTGGGATACGCGATGACATGATCTCATGTATTAAGTTAGCATTAACACGTTTTTACATTTTATACATCATCCTCTGCAATCCATTTGGGAACCAGGAGGAGCCTAATTGTAAGTACAGCATGCAAAATATTCCACGATTTGCTCCCAAATTAAGAAGAAACATATATATTAATATAATGCGTAACAAATTCCTATAAACTATTTCCTTTTTGGATCGATAACTCAGATTTTACCCACCACTCCAGCAAATAATTTACACATCTCACATGTTTCTGTCGGTTCGCCGCATCTGGCGTCTGCATTGTTTCAGAGATTCTCACTCTGCCACTACTTCTACTCCACTTGCGCTTATTTTTTACTTAAAACGAAGGAAGTCAAGTCATGCAGATGTCGCCTACTAAACTCCAGATTTTTCAATTAAAATCCTTTTAATCACCCAATTATTAATAAATAAATAAATAAAACCCTTTGAGCATATTATAAACAAAAAAAAATTACCATTTTTTGAATCTGCAGCCTGCAACTCTTCAGCACCATCACATGCTTTAAGCAAAATACACTTACCCAAATAAATTTCCTACTAAAAAAATTCCTAACAAATACATATATACAAATGTTCTAGCAAATTTACTTATTGCATTAAAAGAAGGTTTAAAAAAAAATTTTCTTATAGCTTTCAGATCAAATCGTGACGCAATAAAATAACTAGCATTTGACAAGGACTATACATTGCATGTTTTTTAAAATCTGGGTCTGCCAACAATTGAAGGCCAAGGATTAAAATTATTGTCATCCCATCAATACAATCAATAAACTTACCCAAGACGATAAAGCATAAAAACACCATGGATCTTTTTTTTTTTTCGTTTTTCCCAACATCTACAAAAATTTATACACACACACACAAAGGGGTGTACATGGAATAACGTATGGGCACGTGCAAGCGTGTCGAAAAGCAAGAATATAGAACGACACAAAAAGTGAAAAGAAAAAAAGGAAAATCAGAAAACGACAAAAAGAAAAGGAAAAGTTGAAGGAGCCAAAGTGCCAAACTAGCTCTGGCTCCTCGGGCTCCAAACATGCGCCGACACTGGGCTCCTCCGTCGACCATTCCACCACTACTTTGGACCCCAAAAAAAAAATGCTCGAAGGGTAGTTCTGGAATTCAACCTCAAATATTCAACGTACATTGAGGTCAGATCTCAGAGTTCAGCTAACTTCAGCACAGTTGTACCAATAACAGAGATCAAAATGACATTCCTGACCTCAGAAATTCACATTAATTACAAATCAACCACTCATCTCAAGAAACAAAATTCCAAAAAGAGAAAAACTATCCAAGGGTAATTCTGGAATTTAGCCTCAAACATGCAAACATATCGAGTTCAGTTCAGAGTTCAGCATAATTAATACACGACGAAATGACATTCATGTCCTCCACAATCAACGCTAATTACAAAATCAGTCCAACCCCATTTTCTCGAGCTACTACAGTAGAAAACCCAAAAAACCAAAAAAAAAAAAAAAAGAAGAAGAAGAAGAAACAGTAACTAACAGATGGATCCGGGTGAAAAGACGGCGTATCAGTCGCCGGAGTCGTCGTTGCCGCCGAAGATGGAGACGCGGTTGTAGAGGAGGAAGAGGATGAGGAGGAGGAAGAGGGCGACGCCGACTGGGGAGCCGCTGACGCGGTGGATGGAGTCGGGCTCGCCGGTGGAGAAGATGGCGGCGACGAAGGAGCCTCGGTCGGAGGAGAGGAACTGGATCGCGAGGAGGAGGCCGATCGGGAGGAGGAGGAGACCGACGGGGCTGAGGAGCTCCGAGATGGCCTCCGTCACGGCCTCGCCCTGGTCACCCAGCAGGAACGGCACCAACACCACTATCGCCACCACCACCGCCAGCAGGATGCCGTGTGGCGCGCCGCCGTGACGCTCTTGCTCTATCATCTCTGGGTTTGTTTTTTTGGTTTCTGGTTTTTTTTCTTTTTTTGGTTTTTGAATTTCACTCTTTTTTTTTTTAGTTTTGAGTCTGTATGGTTTATGAAGTGCTGGCGGTACTGTTGGTTTTTTGTGCTCTTTTGGGGTTTTGGCTTGGTCACCGTTCACTAGTTTTAAAATAAAAATATATGTATCATTCATCTTCAAATAAAATATATATATATATATATATATTAGGTGATGATTGCCGAGATTAATTATGTGACAATTTGGCATCTACTTGTTATTAAGACTATTTTAGAAAACACGTTGAGTTTGAATTTAATTGTATTTTATAATTGGTTTTTTATTTTTATCTGAAAAAATTAATAAAAATTATAATTAATTTTTAAAAAATTAATCAATTTTAACCTAAAAATTTCAGTACATCTCAAACTCAACCCGAATACTAAACATACCTTAAATAGATTTTTCAGTATTAAAAAAAAAAAAAGGAGCTTGTGAAGTAAAAAGAACAATATCAGTCTCACTATTTTTATCTGTGTCTATGAAATTTAGTGTCCTTTTCATTTTATCTATAAATTTTAAAAACTCTCACTTTATCTCTAAATATCAAATTAATCTTACTTAATTTCTTTTTATTAGAATTTTAGTTTAGAAAAAAAATTAAAAAAAAATAATAAAGAAGGAGAAGAAGAATTAATCTCACTAAACTTCTTCATGTTAGAATTTCTATCAAATTAACACAGTTGACTCCCTTTTTCTATCTACTTTTAACTTTGATTCTAATAGAGAGGTTTAAGTTATACAAATTCATTGGGCAAAATGAAGTTTTTAAAATTTAGAAAGAAAAAAAAAAGTGAGAACGATCCTAAAATTGAAAGAATATAAATTAGAATAATTCTTAAAAAAAATAATAAAAACTTGTTATCATTGTTATTATCATCGATTTAGAAATCAAATGAAGAATCGTTCTAAGATTGTGTTAGATTCCAAGTCATAATCAGTAATTCAAATGTTGACCCGATCTTTTTTCCCTTTGCAGTATTTAGGTCCTTTTTTTCGATAATTTTTAAAAGTTAAATTGATATGATGACTATTTTGCGATAATTTTATAATTCAGAAACTTGTTCCAAACATCCTAAAAGTGAAGGATCTTGGTGTGTCAATATCTAGCATTTTCTTCTTGCTATTGAAAAATGAGTCATATTATTCATTTATAGCTCTATTAATAGTTAAATTGAAATGATGATTATTTTGAGATAATTGTATAGGTCAAAAACTCGTTCTAAACATTCTAAAAGTTAAGGATCTAGGTTTCAATATCTAGCATTTGCTTCTTGACATTAAAAAACGAGTCACGTTACTCATTCATTGTTCTATTAATTAAATAGTGTGGTTATGTTTCACTCACAATTGTAATAGTAGTATAACATTCTTCCATTAAAAAAAAAAATATGACATTAGTCTGACAAGCTATAGACTATAGTAGGTCTCTATCCATTTATTTACTCGATCCAACTTTAAATTTAAAATTTAGTTTTTATTTTTTTGATTTTTAAATGGATTTTGTTCCACGCCAAGAATTCAAACAATTTACACAACCTCATAGGGTAAGAATGAAATATTATTTAGAATTCTCTATTGACTCTTGATACAACATGCTGCTTTTTCTATTCATTCCTTTCAGGATCAGTCGCGCTCTTACAAACTCTACCGATGATTTAGACGAATCCGTTGCTTCATACAAATGTGTAAAAGAAGCTAGCTGCACTTAAAAGCCGAGTACTATTACGGGTAAATGTCATCATGAGTACAACAATTATTTTATTTATTTTTCAATCCCACTTTAACCCTTGGAAGATACAAAAGTTTCTTCACGATCATGATCAGATATTCACTATTAGAATAATAGAAAAATATTTGGGATCCGGATCTACATATGGGACCTACCAATAAACGCGTATGCTATTTTCCCCCCCAAAAAAAGAAAAAAAGGCGCTCAATGTGAACTATAAAAGTACGAACATAGTTTAAAAATCTCATGTACTACATGTTTCCTTGCATGCTTTAATGGTGAGAACAGGGACGTATTTTTTTAGACTTTTGTGAGTAATAGAGTTCAATAGAATTTCTGTTTCTCCGTGTAAATAATTGGGTTTGGCTTCTAGCAAGATGTATAATACTAATAACAAAAAGTAACAGGTATATTTTGGTTCATTCAGCTCATATAGCTGTACTTAATTAGCTCATTATTATATACATATTTGTATATGTATATGTAATATGGGTGTGTGTCATGTGTGAGTTTATATAAAGGTTAAAGTTGTGAAAGACTCTGCGTTTGGGGAAACAAATGAAATTAAAATATGTTTTATTGGTTCAAATGAAATGAAGTGGATCTAACTCACTTTTAGGCCAAAAGCTGGATTTTGCACTTCAAAAAAATAAAAATGAAAAATAGTACTCAGTCTTCGATCTAACTCAACTATAAATTAGACTTTCTCACTTTCTCCCTAATTTCTATTAATTTCCTCGAAGCAGGTGGGCCAATTACGTCTTTAATTGACACTTATTTTGAGTTTAATTAAGTTTAATTTAAATTCGTCAACTGAGCTATTTAAAACTTTTCTGGACCACTTTACCAAAGACACGAACTACTCTATTATCTCCTGTAATGGGCAAAATCCAACACTTCCTACCTTCTCCATGCAACCAAGAAAAGAAAAATGCACTTTTAATCAAGTTCGTATCTATTATTTCCGTCTTCTTGTCTTTCTAGTTGTTCTTTTGTTTTGTTTGTCTTATTATCTAAATTTAACAACTCAATTACACAAGTACAAACTAAATACTAAAAATAGTTTTAAAAAAAACTCGTTTATGTATCAAATTTAATTGGAAATAGAAATACAAACACGCATCTAAAACTCCTTTTAATCACACCTTTGGAGGAGAAATACCAATAAAATAGCACAAGGGTGTAAAAAGGGGAAAAGGGTTAGATCTGGATATTCCCTTTCGGTGGAACAATAAATTGGGTGGCTGGCTCTAAATTCAACATGGCAAAATGAAGGAAAACTTTTGACTTGTAGTTTTTGCGTGTGGGAGGCTAATTAGAGGTTGCACCTACATGCAGGACCAGCTAGCAGAGCCAGGAAGTTTCTTCGCAAGAAATTAGAACCTCTCCGTCTTGACTTTTTTTTTTTTTTTTTTTAATGTATTATTTAAAAAAAAAAGTCATTTATGTAAAAAACTTATCAAGAAGACAGGGTTTGAGTTCTTTTGTGTTGTCATTTATGTTATATAGAAAAAAAGACAATATCATTAAACAGTTTTTCTTTTTTTTCAAGCTTTTTTCCCCCCTAACTAATACTAAACCGTGCAAAATCACACTAAAAATTTGTACAAAAACTAGAAAGAAAAACAGCAAAAAAGATAAAAATAAAAAGACTATTAAAACGACATTAAAAGGGAAACAACATTAGAAAAACAACTTTCACTTAAGATTGTCATCGTTCTACAAAACAAGAGGATTACTGAAAACGACATCAACAAAAAAAACGACAATACTTTACTAGTGGCAACAAACTTCAAAAGGACACCCCATTTCAAAAAATAAAAAGGGAAAAAAAAAACTTAAAATGGACATGAAACGTTAAGCAACGATAACAAATTGATAAAAGAGAAAAAAAAAAAAAAAAAAAAAACGACAATAAATGCCAAAATAGAGAAACAAGACTTCGAAACCACACAAACTAGTAAACGCAACAACTAGAAGAAACGATATGTAGCTAAAAACGACTGAAACTCGAGCAAATGACAATTGACCATGAAGCAAAACGCCAAAGTATACCCCATTTAGAAAATAACGCATTCAGCGACAGTCAAGTTGTGAAATGATGTATAAATAAAACGACACGAACAAAGTGAACTATATCAGCACTAACGATAACTACAAAATAAACTACATGAAACGACAAGAAATTTTATATACATGAAAAAAAAGACAATAAAGAAACACTGACAAGAAGACAAGAACAAAATATAGATATATATCACAAACGACACCAAAAAGGGAAACGATATCAGCATAACCAAACCTACGAGAAATCCATATATATATATATATATATATATAAAGAACAGATAGGAACAACGGAAGTACAACTGTATAATATTGAATAAAAAACGACTACAATTTAGAAAACCACAATAAGTAGAAACGACAATAGTTTTTAAAACGATATAACTCGAGGAAACGGCCGTTACAGTAACAGTAATCACAAACTAAAATAAAGACGACAACTCTAGCAAAAGGAAGTAGAAGAGCAAAAAGAGAAAACCATTTTTCAATAAACGACTACGAAATTAATAAAACGACACAATTCACGAAAACATGAAGCATTCACAAAAAACGACAACAGGCGCAAAACGACATTGGACCTGCTCTTGAAGTTTGGCCCAATCTCAGCTCAAAGCCCAGTCCACATAGTTTGGGCCACAAATGGGAAGATAGAAAGAACTCGACTACGACTGAATAATATTGATTTGACAAACGACAACAATTTAGAAACGACAATAAGTAGAAACGACAATACGATATAACTCAAGGAAACGACCATTTCGGTAACCAGTAATTACGAACTAAAATAAACGCGATAACTTTATCAAAAGGGTGGAGAAGAGCAAAAAGAAAACGAAAAAGAAAACCATTTTTCACTAAGCGACAATGAAATGGATAAAGCGACACAAATTCATGAAAACATGAAGCAATCACTAAAAACGACGACAAACTTAAAACGACATTGGGACCGATCTTGAAATTAAGCCCAATCTCAGCTCAAAGCCAGTCACCATATTTTGGGCCACAGATGGGCCCCCAAGAAGCCTGGACAAGTTGAACCGAAATTTACAAAGCGGGTAAGATGTTCCGAATTCGGATCCGGTTCTCTCTCGGCTTGGGGGGAAGAAAAGAAGCAACTGAGATTTGCCCTAAAACCCCGACTTTTCTCAGACTGTAATTCCATCACTTTGAAGAAGAAGAAGAAGAAGAAGAGAAGGAGGAGCTGTAAATGCCAGGGCCCACCCTGGAGATGGAGCCGGTGGAGCCACAGTCTCTGAAGAAGCTCAGCTTCAAGTCGCTCAAGCGAGCTCTCGACCTTTTCTCCCCCGTCCATGGCCGCCTCGCTGCCCCCGATTCCCAAAGGTTTCTTTCTCTCTCAATATTCATTTTTTTTTTTTTTACTTACTTTTCACTCTCTCAAATTCGTTTCTTTGACTTTTTTTTTCCTTTTATTTTTCCCTCCATTTTTGGTTGCAGTAAGAAGATTCGTATCAGTCACAAGGTTAGCCGATTAAATTCTCCTCCATTTTCACGATTATTGAGTTTTTTTTTTTTTTTTTTTGGGTAATGGTGATTTCGCCGAAAAAAGTTCAAATTTTGAACCTTTACTTTATAGATACATGTAGAGTATGGAGGAATTAAAACCACTAGTCAACCGCATCGCCAACCTAATTCGGCGGCGGCGGCGGCGGATGGCCGTTCTCAGCCTTCGGTTCCGTCCAATGTTCTTGCCCTTCCAGGTACATTTTATGTCGTTTTCACTGTTGATATTCATCCGTGTGAGTTGTATTAGTTTGCCCTAAGACGTAATTGAATAGTAGAGTATATGTTTTTTGTGGAGTTATATTGGTAAATTAGACATTTTAATATGTTTTGAGTAAGTTCTTGGCTTGATTTGAAATTTTGAGATTTTGTAGGTCCTGAGGGTTCTAGGGATGAACAGAAAGGTGGAGCTCAAAATGCTTTGGTTGTCGGTCCATCTGTGCCAAGACCACCGTAAGTAGTCTCTCTTTCGGTTTTGTACATTTGAAGACCGATGTTATTACGAATCAGAATCTTCGGATTTTTATATTTCGTTTTTCATGTATAGTTTTGTGATGAAATAGTGGTAGATTAGATGATAAAAACCTTTACAAATTCCACCATGTTCAAGTTGCGTCGATGACCTTCTCCTTTGAAAATGGGAGATGTTGTAGAAATGAGCGTAGATTATAGGAAAGAAAAACCTCTTAAAACCCCTCCACGCCAATTTGTATATATGACCTTGTCCTTTGAAAATGGGCAATGTTACAGTCTTGTTGACTTCAAAGGCTTTTGGTGAATGTTTGATTTGCTATCAAGTTCAAGGCACTGATGATCCATGCTGCTTAGTTTGCTATCTTGAGCATTTGTTACATAGTACAATTTTTATTTTGTTTTTTTTTTTTGGTTACTATTGTTATTCTTTTTTTATGTAGGGAAAAATTGATGATGTTTATATTCTTGTCTCTGGGTCAGGAATGATGTAGGAGTCTCAGGCAAGAGCACCGATATCATATCGGCTAGAGGGTTGCCTGAAAGGTTATCAACTTCTGCTATAATGGAGAGAATACCAAGCAAATGGCCTCGTCCTGTATGGCGTCCTCCATGGAAGAACTATAGGGTGAGATTTTTAGTCAATTGTTTTCATCGAGGGGTGCAGTTGGGTTCTTGTTTTGACATCATGGTCAGATTAGATCCATATTTTTTGAACTATAGTTATTGATGTCTTTTACTTTAAATTTCTTATGGTAAATTACAGAGATCATTTACATGTACTGCGACGAAAACCTTTTTAAGTTTAAATTGTTACTCTATGACATTTGATGTCAGCTTTGTTCCATTTGTTCTCTTCTTCTTTATCACCCTGAAGTTTGTTGACTTTGTTCATATCAGTTTATCCTAACGTTCCTTGTTGGCTATTTTGGCATTGTCAACTTAATCGTGCAGGTGATTAGTGGTCACTTGGGTTGGGTGAGATCCATTGCATTTGATCCCAGCAATACGTGGTTTTGTACTGGCTCTGCTGATCGGACAATTAAGGTATTGAGGTTCTTTATATTTTATTGTCAATCCTATGTAACTGCCATTCATTAGCTAACTACCTTTTTCTTCTCTTCTCTCTCTCTCTCTCTCTCTTTCTTTTTTTTTTTCTCTGTATGTTTTATTACTGGATGGGCTTGGAGTAGGATCTCTCAGTTATATTACGTGTCCTGGATGAAATTATTTAGCCAGTAGATTTAAAAAAAAAAAAAAATCTGGATTTCTTTTGCGAGGGTTGATTAAGATTCTTTTGGCAAGATTTAGCTGAGAATTTACTTGAATTTTTAAAATCCTAAATAAGCAATGAAAACCTTGTCAACTGAATCATGTGACAATATCGTTCTGTAATTTAAGGTAAAAATCATGACCTTATGAAGGTTTTAACTTTTAATCAATTTTGTTGCAATTTCTCTCTGTCACACGCCTGCGCGCGCGCACACACACACACACTGATGTGTGCAGATTCACGGGCTTATACAGTTTGGATTCTCTTCGCTTGTTTGGTTTTCTGAGTGGTTTTGGTTTATTCTTTGAATTTTTGTTCGTCAGATATGGGATGTAGGAAGTGGTACGCTAAAGCTTACACTGACGGGACATATTGAACAAATAAGAGGTTAGTTCTTTATGAATTATTTCTGGTGGCATAGACTGATATTTGTAAATATGCTCTGTAAAAGTTTAAGTAGTGATTTCATGATTGCAAATTGTTCTTATTCCTAGGCCTTGCTGTCAGCGACAAACATACATATATGTTTTCTGCTGGTGATGACAAGCAAGTTAAATGCTGGGACCTTGAACAGAATAAGGTGAGAACCAGCTCTTTGAAAGATATATTCTCTTCAGTTCTACTTAATTTTTGTCTGTGCCACAAATTTAACATCTTTGCTCTTAAGGTTATTCGTTCATATCATGGACATTTGAGTGGTGTTTACTGCTTGGCTCTTCATCCCACCATTGACATTCTGCTTACTGGGGGACGTGATTCTGTCTGCCGGGTACGAGATTTATGAGCAAAAAGAAATATCTTTTGTTGCTGGGTTTCCATTACATATTCTTATAGTTCGATCCATTGATTGTTTACAGGTCTGGGATATTCGTAGCAAGACGCAAATTCATGCACTGTCTGGGCACGAGAACACAGTTTGCTCAGTTTTTACTCGACCAACAGTATGCAGTTCTTGCTCTCTTTTGTACTTTGTTCTCTGTGGCAATTGATTTTTCTAATGACCCATTGCTAATATCATCTTCAAGAAAATCAGGGCGATCTGTATGCAATTGAGGAGTGAACTATAATTATGAAGTCATTTCTTTTTATGTTTTGGTTTTTATCATTTATTTGGTTATGTATGAAGCCTGAAGTTATCTTTCATTCTCCAGGATCCTCAAGTTGTAACAGGATCTCATGACTCGACCATTAAGTTCTGGGACCTTAGATACGGTAATTTGTGTTTTACGGTAACTCATCACCATTTTCAAATAGTTGTTTTTCTGTTTTTAACATCACTATTGTACGCCTTGCAGGAAAAACCATGACGACTCTCACTCACCATAAGAAGTCGGTGCGAGCAATGGCGCTGCATCCTAAGAGTATGTGCCTGAAAATGTCATCTCTTATGTCTTTTATAACATTGGAGGGAGGAATCAGCTAGTATAGTTTTAGGATAGATTTCATCATACTGTTCTAAACTCTGGTTGTTTCCTTTTTTCTTAAATTTTTTTTTTTTTTTTTTTTTTTTCAATTTGTTGATTCTTCTTCCAGGAATTGCTTTGCTTCTGCATCAGCTGACAACATAAAGAAATATAACCTTCCGAAGGGGGAGTTTCTACACAACATGCTGTGAGTAATTCAAATAAGTCATTATTCATATATTTATTCAAATGTGGTTTCTGAACATTGTTTTTGAAAGGTGGTTACTGAAACTTAGATTCAGTGTTCTGTTTACCCTCTTTATCTTAGTCTGTATGGGATAAATTTTTACTTCGTTCCAGGAAAAAAGAAAAAAAAATCTTGTGAATAATTATTGGGTTTTTTAAGTAAACTCTTGGTCATAATCTAACACTGCAAAATAATTGGTAATTTGTTAACAGCTCTCAACAAAAAACTATAATCAATGCAATGGCCGTCAACGATGAAGGCGTCCTGGCCACAGGAGGTAAGGATCCATCTAACTTGATATTTTGACGAGGAATAGGAACATATTAATCTCTAATATACCAAAAGCAAGTATAATTCAACTTTCTAGCACTTATTTTATTGAAGGTGACAATGGGAGTATGTGGTTCTGGGACTGGAAGAGTGGTCACAATTTCCAGCAAGCCCAAACAATTGTACAGCCTGGTAATGTGTGAATTGATCGTCTTAATGTTTAAAATTTGATCGCTCTCTTTTTTTAATTGATTCGGGTTCAACTGTAGGGTGGAAAGAAGACTTGACCTTGAAAACTCTGTTATTGCAGGCTCATTGGATAGCGAAGCTGGTATATATGCTATTTCCTACGACATCACTGGTTCAAGGCTTGTCACTTGTGAAGCTGATAAGACGATCAAAATGTGGAAAGAAGACGAAACTGCCACCGAAGAAACTCATCCGCTCAACTTCAAGCCTCCAAAAGATATGCGTCGTTACTAGAGTTAATTCATGTCCTCATTTTGTAATGTAATATGTAGTTCTTTTTCGCTGTATCTGGCTAATTTAGCTTGGATGTGGGTACGAAGAGGGCAGTTTTGTCATTTGCGCATATGCTGAAAGCATAATTTGAAGATGTACCCAGTAGAAGTTAAGTTAACAAATTTTTTCCACATTATCTATTACTTTGATTAGAAAAAAGATTAAAATGCTTTGGTAATAGCAAAAGGGAATTTAAGTACCTTTGACAATTGCTGAAGGCAAATTTTTTTCCACATTATCTATTACTTTGATTAGAAAAAAGATTTAAATGCTTTGGTAATAGCAAAAGGGAATTTAAGTACCTTTGACAATTGCTAAAGGCAAATTTTTTCCACATTATCTATTACTTTGATTAGAAAAAAGATTAAGGTGTCTTTGTTATTAGCAAAAGGGAATGAAGCATCTTTGACAATTGCTAAACGCTTTTCTCGACCCAAATTACTGATGAGTTCATCAAAATCTTTGAAGTTGCAAATTTATATTTATGGCGAGTCAAAAAGTTCTTCAGCAACTTCATAAACATGCATTCACATTTGGCCGAAGAGATTTGGTCCATCAACACGTCCAGCAATATAGGCATGCTCAGTTTCCCAATGTTATCAGTTTGAAATAAAATTTTTAGATTGGAATGAGTTGATTTTTCAAAATTTAAATATAATTTTTGTTGATTTTTAAGAAAAAGATAAAAACTGAAATGAAAAGTTTAGATTTAGACTTGAGAGTCACGGCATAATTTATTTATAATATGTTGCCAACAAATGGACTAGTTCATTCATGCATGATTTATTTATATGTTGCCAACAAATGGACTCGTTTATTGATGCCTTGACCTGAAATCTGGGATTCAACTTCTCAGGTATCGTTAATGCCAATGACCAAACCTGCCGGTTCAATAAATGCCGATTAAAAAAAAAAATTGCTTTGGCTAGTGTGACATCACATTGTTTTCACTTCTAAACCAATGGGTAATTTTGCTCTTTTTGGCTCCGTTGTCATGGAGAGAGGTTCTGTATTGTGTTGATTGATTTTTCTTCAAAACTTTGAGTAGTGTTTCAATTCTTTTTAGGACAAAAATTTCGTGGTGTGTTATGAAAAATAACGTTCTCTAAAAGTAAACTAAAAGTAGAAGTAGAATTTGAAGTTAATAAAGTCTAGTTTCTCCAAATAACTTTAAAATGTATTATTGTTTGTACAAAGTGCTTTTGTACACTTTTTTCTTTTTTTAACCAAACATCATAATCGCATCGTTTTATGTAGAAAGTGCTGTTGGGCATTTTAAAAGCAATCCCAAATTGAACCTTCATCATGTTCAATAAAAAAAAAAAAAAAAAGTAAAAGGAAGATAAGAAGAACACAAAAATTTTTAAGCGGATGTGATATTGTCTGCAAACTAAGAACAGATAGAATAATTCACTAACGAGGAGCACAACGAATGTGGCTCAATGTGTATACACATTACAGAATCTATTTACATGTACTTTATAATTTAAATTTGAATTAAAAACTAACTAGATAATTCTTAAAACCTAGTCAAATCAAATCAAGATCCTCACTAACCTGATCTATACTAAGTATGAGGCACCCTTCTTTTCACCTAGAGATAGATTTCACCGTTGTAGGTTGATAACAATTTACATAATGCCAACTCAATTTTAAGTTCGTGATAACCTTAGAAAAAACAAACAAATAATCGAGATGTGACAACTTATCAGTTAGAATACTCTATTATTTAAAAAACCAAAAACAAAAAACAAACATTTAATGATTAACTAACGTCCACGATGGTGCAATTTCGGGAGGAGGAGATCATTGGTCCTAAGATATCACCTTCCCGTGTTTGTAGCTGCCCTCCTTCACATCATTCACATCACACACACACACATATATATAATCAGGTGGATCATCCCTACAAAATCCTTCTTCATTTCAGCAAGACTTTCGGAACATTTTAGTTATTCCCTTCCCAATATCATCCCTCCTCCCAATTTCACCTCCCCCCTTCTTGTTTTTTATTATTATTTTTTTCGCTCAAAACCTTCCCCTTATTATTTAGTTCACCTTCTAAAAAGCTTCAGTCTATGCCGTTCAGTCCACTGATCTCATTACTCTTCAAAGGGTGTTATGTGTCAATCTCTCTATCTCTCTCTAAATATATATATATATATATATATTTATAATCTCACTCTCTCTCCCTATTAATATACATATATAGGCTTGTTGCCAAATACATAAAGCAAGTGTCAAAGTTTAAGAAGTTCAAAGGTTGTATTTTTATGTGTACATATATATACATATATACATATACATATACAATCTCCACACACACACACAAAAGAACATGCACAAACAAGCCACGCACCCTTGGAGCGATTATACGGCCATATTTCATGCATGAAACTCCTCTCCTCATCCCTTCCACACCCCAACCTACAACACAAAATTCCTCTCCTTTCCTTTCTCTCTTCCCAAAGCTCACCTGTCTTTTTCCGTTTCTTTTTCAGTTACAAGTTTTCAAACCCTTTATAAATCAATCACAAAACAAAAAACTCTGGAAAAATCCCCCCCAAAAAAAAAAGAAGAGAAAAAACATGAATACCAACAACAACAACAATCTTATTCACCGTCTGTTCTTCATCCTCGTTGGCGTGGCCATCGCTACCGTCTCCTTCACCGTCCACCGTAGTCCGTTCAGGGCCAATCAGGCCCAACTTGAGGCCCACCGCCAATATCAGCAGGCGGAGCCCAACGTGGGGAGGAGGAGGGCCCTGTACGAGGCCCATGAAGATCATCATCAGATTCAGGGGAGAGTGCCGCTGGGGGTGAAGAGCAAGAGGCTCAGGATAGTGGTGACCGGTGGGGCCGGGTTCGTGGGGAGCCACCTTGTGGACCGTCTGATCGCGAGAGGGGACAGCGTGATCGTCGTTGATAATTTCTTCACGGGAAGGAAGGACAACCTGGTCCACCACTTCGGAAATCCGAGGTTTGAGCTCATCCGACACGACGTCGTTGAGCCGATTCTGCTCGAGGTTGACCAGATCTACCACCTCGCTTGCCCTGCCTCTCCTGTCCATTACAAGTTCAACCCCGTCAAGACTATCATATCCTTTTCTCCTTTTTTTTTTTTTCCACAAAATTATTATTAATATTTTTTTTAATGTTGTTTTTCTGTCTGTTTGTTTCACGAGAAAATTCAAAATCATCACTTTGCTGTCGTATGAATAAGATGCCACGCAGTAGATTTTCTATAATGGTATAAAAGGTAAACCATATAGTTAGATTTGTGATTGGAAACCGATTTGCTATATTTAGAAAGAGCAATGATAATTCTTTATAAAATAATTTCGTTAGAGTTTTATTTGTTTGAAATTCCATGATGTGTCATGATTTTTTTTTCCTTCATGATGTGTCATTTTTTAGGATAATTCTGTGAATTTTATGGTTTTTTTTTTTTTCTTTCTTTTTGGTGAACACCATGATGTGTCCTATTTCATGTTCATGCATGTAGAATTAGAAAAATACCAAAATAGTAGACTCGAAATTTTCTTTTTTTAATGCACAACACAACTTTTCAACAAATTAGGTTAGCACATTATAATTGCATGTCCAATCCTAGTATTGGTATCTTTGAAAAATTACTCATGCATGTATTTGGCGTGCACATAAACACTTCTAAAATTGACCCCTAAGTGAACAAAAGCCTAGAGTTCAATACTAAAAGTACGGGATGCATTTTTTACCGTTAAATTACGCCTGCAATGAACTCGTAAATTTGTACTCTTCTATATGTATGGTGGGACCTTGACTGAATTAGCGTTGAATACAAAACCAATGTGGTGGGGACACTGAACATGCTGGGACTGGCAAAGAGGGTTGGAGCCAGGTTCTTGCTAACCAGCACAAGTGAGGTGTACGGTGACCCTTTGCAGCACCCACAGGCCGAGTCCTATTGGGGCAATGTTAACCCCATTGGTAACTTTTAATGACTCTTCTTCTCTAACTCTCTTTCAGTTTTGTTCGGTTGCTTTTGACCGTACGGTTAAGTGCCCGTTTTGTTCAATGGTTTTAAATTTTTGGTTTTTCCAACTCATTTTTTGTTTTTGTTTTTGTTTTTTTTGTTTTTCAAGAAAAAGTTAACAAAATATCATTATTTTTTGAAAATCAAATAACTCTAATTCAAAAAGTTTAGTTTTAATTGGTGAACCAAATCTAAGTCAAAACTACTTACTTTGAATACACACACCAAGTTTGATATTCGGTACCGTATAGTATCCGAGTAATGTAAATTTCAGTTATTGTAAGTTTCTAAGAATTTAAATTCATAAAGAAGGGAATGTAATTAAAGTGAATGTGAATTAAAGTTCACATTATTGGATTTCATCTAGTACTGGATATAAAACCAATCATATACATTATATATATATATAAAGAAAATGCACACTTTAGTATTAACGTGTGAGGACCATGTGAAGCTGTGATGTAACCTTGTATTAAATAGTGCATAACACGTGAAACTTAGTGGTTTGTTCATAATTTATTAATTGTTTGTTTGTTTGTTTGTTTGTTATTATTATTATTTTGGCTTAATCTAGGTGTCAGGAGCTGTTACGATGAGGGAAAACGGACTGCTGAGACCTTGAGCATGGACTATCACAGAGGCCTTGGCATTGAGGTTACATTTTTCGTTATTTGTTTTTAAATATGTGTGTATATATATATATATATATATGGAGTTTTTAGTGTAGGAATTATCATTTTTTAGTAATGGTATAATTATAGTTTCAGTAATTGGATTAATTTTTAAAAGATCTGATATTTGAGTGTTTATCTTAAAAATTTATATCAAACAACATAAAAAATTACTTTTGTAAATTAATCAGATCGTTAAAAAGTTAATTAACGACTAAAACTACAATAATTATTGACCTCCCCATATATTTTGTGTCTAGTAAACATATGTAAGCTATACTATGATACATGACATTAATGCCATGTATTAATTATGTGGAGAAAAATATTGAGCAACGTGTAAAAGTTTTTGTGTAATATAATATATATATATATATATATATATATTTTGCAGGTGAGGATTGCCAGAATATTCAACACTTATGGACCCCGTATGTGCATCGACGATGGTCGTGTTGTCAGCAATTTCGTCGCTCAGGTCAAATTCATAATTTTCTTCCATCTGTGAATGGACGTTATTTTCTTCTGTTTCTTTCCCTTTAAAAAATATCTAATTGTATAAGTACTACGTGTGCAGGCATTAAGGAAAGAGCCATTGACTGTTTATGGCGATGGGAAGCAAACCAGAAGCTTCCAATACGTTTCTGACCTGGTAAAATACACACGCACACACACACACACGCACACACACATATATATATTCTGCCTACATTTATACACACACACGCACATACATATGAATAGATTATATACATATTTATGTGCAGATTTTTATTGTACTCCTCTGAGAAGAACCATATACTTCCAACTTAACATGATATTTGTTTAACATATGTTGAAAATAAAAAAACACCATGAAATTTAGTTCTCTCTTATTACACCCTTCTAACCCTGTTGATATCGAAAGGGTGTAATACTGAAAAATTTAACTATCTTTAAATAATGTTACACCCTTTCAACATTAATGTTTTGTTAAATAAATGTCATATTATGTTTTTCATTTTAATATGTTACGTTGGAAGGATGGTCCTCCCGGACCATAAACAGGTCATATATTTCTCTATTCATATGAATATGATGAATATGACAAACCTTAGGCATGTCGTTGTTATTTAGATACTTAAGTTATAAATTTAATGTTTTGTTTGTGGTTTAAGTTTAACTCCAATTAAACCGTAATACTGCCCAAATCATCTTTCGAAGTGATACAGCTGGTGGAGAGAAGGATGGGGTGGTTGGAATTTGGTAGATATAGAAAGTGATATTTTTAATCTGTAATCTTGTAATTAGATTGGTATTTAACTGTTAGTTTCCTATTTGTTAGTAAAATATTTTTGAGATGCATAGTTTGATATCCTTTTCATGAAGTTGAGTTCAAGCTATGTTAAACAGTATGTGAATCTGACTAATGATAAATTTTAATGTGTTTTTTTTCCATTAAAAAAAAAAAATTAGGTGGAGGGTCTAATACGGCTGATGGAAGGAAACCATGTGGGACCTTTCAATCTTGGTAACCCTGGTGAATTCACTATGCTTGAACTTGCTCAGGTAATATATTTAATTATAAGTTATGCTCTTGTTTGGTGCCTCCATTTTAACCTATTTCTCAAACATTTTTTTTTTTACAGTGTTTTATCTTACAAAAAGAATTAAATTTACTTTTTAAATTGTAGATTTGAACTTATGATCTAAACCGACGCTCAAATTTAAGTGTTTTCTTCAATACATGGAACCCATCTTTGAACTTTGCATATCGGTTTTGTGTTTGTAACAAACCACACTATTATTTCATATGATATCACTTGCTTTGAGTCTAAATCCGTTATAGATTTT